>JAPKLW010000289.1:235337-334639 GCA_026898455.1 Plectranthus barbatus | reverse complement strand
GGATTATTTTCATGCCTTATTTTTAATAATAAAATTCTCCATCAATTTCTCCATTCTTTTCGAGTATTCTATTTTAAAGGAAATCCGAAATTTCATGCATCAACAGTATATTAGATGGGTTTAGGTTAGGTTAATGGATAAAATCCACCTAAACCGTTTAGGCGTGCCTAACTTGAGACCTTCCCTTTGAAAAAAAGTGAAGTGCCCGTTTTATGCAATAATTGTGTATTATTTTACTTCTAAGAAGTTGGGGCGTTACAGTTTGGTATCAGAGCGGGTTTACGTTTTTGTAGACTCAGCTAAAATTATTTTAAAAAGTCATCATCTCGCTAGCCACATCGCACCAAGTAAAGGTAAATTTCGAGGAGGAAATTATTTTAAGTGGTGGAGGATGTAACAACCCGAAACTTTTTAACATTTTTGTAACTCATTTTATAAAATAAATTATTAATTATTATTATTTAAATTATTACATTTCAATAAATGATACCTCATTATTATTATTATTATTTTTAAAATTTATTTCTAAACCTTTCACTTAACCACCATAAGTTTTTATTTAATTTATATAATTAATTTTAGACCTTTGATTTCCTAGGATTTCACTATAAAAAGGGTTCTTCACTTCATTTTAACACACCAACCATTCCTCATATTCTTCTTCAAACTATTTCATCTTCTTCTATATTTTAAATATAGTTTTTCAAATTAATTTTCAAGGTGGGGATATATGTGTGGTACATTCAAGTTTATCCTTGTTATGCTTTTATGCAGGTACCTACGATTTAGCCGACGGGCTAACCACGAGATAAGTCGATGGGCTGCCTATGTGTTCTATATAATCGAAAGACTACGTACATTTACCTTGTTATAATTGTATAGCTTGGATAAACATTTCCACCACTGAGCTAATAACGATCACCCCAAATTATTAAATTTTTCAGGTTAAGGCGATGCGATGTGCTGGGGGTAGAGATGATGGAAGAAGATTTTAAATAAATATTTAATTTTCTTTACATTTAATTACAAATGGAAACAATTTATCTTTCAAGTTTTATTTAAAAAAAAGTGACATGCCCGTTTTGTGCAATAATTGTGTATTATTTTACTTCTAAGAAATTGGGTCGTTACACTAAGACACTCAGAATTTCGATGAGTCCAAGTGTCGAGATCACACCAGATGAGAAGGGGAATAGTTGATCCAACCAGTTTTCAGAGGCATCATTGCATCATTTGTTATTTCTAACAACTAGCAGGCCATATATTTCTTATGTTGTTGGGGTATGTGGGAGATTTCAAGCCAATCCGAAGAAATCGCACATGGAGGCTGCAAAAGGATTGAAGATACCGAGACAATAGAAATCTGGTATCCTTGATGTGATGAGCTTACTCTCGGTGGTTATTCAAATTCAGACTTCGGAGGATGCCGAATCGATAAAAAAGTACCAGCAGTACATGTCAATTTTTGGGTCGTATACTAATAAGCTAGTTTAGCAATAAGCAACATTATGTTGCAACCTCCACTACAAAAGCTGAATATGTGGTTGTTGCAAGTTGTTGTGCTCAAATTTTATGGATCGAGCAGCAACTGATGGATTATGATGTCAATTCTAGTTGTGTCACGATCTTCTGCGACAACAATAGTGCAAAGTGCATCACGAAAAACCCAGTTCATCATTCCAGGACATAGCACATTGACATCTAACATCATTTCATCAAGACAACGTGGAGAAGAATAATATCTTTGTAGATTATATCCGAATAGAAGATCAGCTTGTTGATATCTTCACCAAGCCACTCCCAGAGGAGAGATTTAGAGAGTTGTGCATCAAACTCGGTTTATTGGAGTTTGAGGAGATTATCTGTGAAGAAGAATGAGTCCAAGTTCTCATTCTTGGTTTTCTGACGAATAAGCGGAATAAAATTGAGTTCAATCTCTCAATTTTTGGTCTTCTTAAGGAGATTTCAAACTGGTTCATCCACCAGTTTGAACGGACGAGTTTGAAGGGCAATGAGTTTGCCATTGTCATGTCGGCAACCAGCTTGAAGAGAAACCAGTTTGCCTAGTCAGCAAACTTGCTGAGAGTGGGAGATTTGAAGCGTTGTGTCTACTGTAACAAGCAACAATTAATACTGATTTTATGGCAACGAAGGAGATGAAGCAATAAGGAGCAGACGCGTGGAAGGGAGATTGTAACCGTCATCATGGGCGCCAAATGGAGATAAATTCACAACAAATTCTCCTAAAGATTCGGGATGTTTTGCAATCCTAGAAGATTTAAGCCGTCGAATGTGTGGCATCCTCGGGTATTTAAGGAGGCCTTTGGAAACCCTCAAATTCATTCATCTCCAAAAACATTTATTCAACTTGAAATGACCTTCATTTCTAACCCACATGAGTTCAAGAGAGATTCCTTTGAGCAGAGAGATCATGCAGTTGTTCAATTGGAAGAGAGGATCGTCACCCTCATCAAAACCTTTTTTGAGACGATTCTCCTACTCTTCGGCTTTCCGTTGGCTGCAAGAATCTTTTTCTCGCACCGAAAAGATGTCGAATATCCCTTCCATCAAGCGAAGACTTCTCCCTCATTGGAAATATGAAGGATTGTCATGTGGGTTGGAGGAGAATTTTCCCTACGTCACAATGAGTGTAAGGACTCCTTGTTGGTCTGATCTTAGTCAAGCTTCACCATATCTCTGGGGAGCATCAAATTAAGATCACTCTCTCTCCTCTACTCCCTTTGTTGTTGTTTGAGAGGGAGAAAGAGATGGAGGAATTCATAAGAAGCGTCCGGAAGCAGGCTGATGCTCATGCATTAACTCCAATGCTTGCTTCTGGCCAAGATTTGCTTTCTGTTGGAGGTAGCTACAACACCTCGAAGCATGGGTTGTTGTCAAAACAGCTTGTGCTACACGTATGCTAGCCGACACAGAAGAAAGGGTGCGCAAGTGGTGATACTTGCATGGGGAAGAATGTAGCATCATAATAGTGCAAGTGGTGTAACTTGTCCCCATAAGAGCTCCGTTATAAATAAGTGGTGAGACTTGTTTAGGAGAGCTGACAGGTTTTAGGAATTTCTTGGAAATCCGAAGCACCAGCTTGAGCAGAAGAAGAAGGAGCGCAGCAAACAACATCAACAGAAGACCAAGTTTATTGCTTTCATTGTACTTGTAATTTACTGTTTTCCCCAAAGTAGTAAAAAAATCAATTAAATAATACTTCGTCCGTCCCACTTTAATAATCTTGTTTCTAAGAAAGGCAACTTTTTCACACTTAACAATAAAATATTGATTCCACTCAACTCATTCTACACTCACATGCCTTGGTTATTGTGCCAAAAGCAAACGGGACTATTAATCTGGGGCGGAGGGAGTATAAGTTTCTGCTTATTTTGAAGACAATAACTCTTTGTTATTCGCCTCACTCTAACTAAATTTACACATTCTAGTGTAATCAGTCTATTTTCGGCCTGAAGATTATTGAGATATATCTCTCTTATTGAGGGGGAAGATTCATTGGGCAGGCTGTGTAGTAAGTGTAGGATTTAAGTCTACAATAGACAACGTGAGTTGTCATTTATTTCGTTAGCCGTTTGGATCGTTCTTAGGGTATCAAAACAAATCATATTGAATAAATCCTATTCATGGTCCTAATATTTAATTGCAAAAGGATGGATCTACAGAATACCTGAATCCAGCGACTGATCTACAGATCTAGATCAATGACGGAGACAATGGAGAAGTAGATCTGGATGCGGGATCGATCCAATATATCTTGTTCCAACAGATCTGATCTTCTGATCTGTTTTCTTGCTCCTCGGAGATCTAGTGAGGATACGCTACCGAGTTGAATCAGAGATCCGGAGGAATCGATCAATTCCTCCCAATGAAACAGACATCGCCCCTCTCTCTCTTCTCACAAAGTTGTGTGTATTGTGTATGTAGATCTGATAGAGAGGGGGCTTTTATAGTGCTAGGGTTTACAAAACCCTAACTCTAATGGGCTCTGAGCAGATTATGGGCCAGACCAGGGACCAAATGAAAATAATAAAGTGGGCCCTCTTTATTAATTAATTCCATGTCCAACCCGACCCAAAACATAATTAATTAATAAAACATTGTTTTAATATTCATCATGGTAACAATGCTGTCTCACCCATTTATTACCACATAATTTGGAACGGGTTGCATTAAACTTGAATGATCCACATATTTAAGGTTTCGGACATTCATTAAATTAATTTGGCTTATGACAATTAGTCATAATTAATTAATCTTTTATTTCCTGAGTAGTACCACTCACTCATTTTCACTTATGCCTGAATTAAATAATTAGACCTGCAGGGTTTAGCATAATGAACCTTGTGAGCTCCTCAGGGAATGTCCCCATCATAAAGCGGATATGATTACCTACATGTCCGGCCTAAGCAAGCCACACACAAACCGCCACACCCAAGATGCAGGTATAAGAGTACATGAAAGACTCGCCATCATAGCAAGTTAAAGTGTGGTCAACTTATGCATGCCCCTTAGCCTTTCATTAGGTTTAAGATCATAACAAGTATCTAGAGATCTGGCTCATTCATATGTCAATTAGAATGGCACATCTCACTGTTGATCCCATCAATACATAATGATGTACCGACACATCAAGTAGCTAGGATAAGCTCACTTATAAACTGATGTGCCACAACCTAAACCGACAGCCTATCCAGGGACTGTCTCAGTCGTGATACTGTTTATACCTCGCTAGGTCAAACGATTCATATGATCCCCTGTGATCTCCTACACACCATATGATCATCCCTATAGGCGAGATAATAGGATATTATAGTTCGTATCGTATGTTTGTTATATCAGATAGCGACTATGTTGATGTAATACATTTATGAAGACCAGTGTATCAAACAAACACACTTAATCATAAATGCTTTTAGTATACAATCCCAACAATCTCCCACTTATAGTCAAAGCATAATACCATTGCTTTATCATAGTATAAAGTGTGTCTATGTCAAACCTAGCTTATTTACACGTTTAACATCCTGTGATTGATTTTACCTACAGATACAGACTATGAGCATGATCCTCATAAATCTTCTGAGGTAAACACCGTGTAAATAAATCTGCTAGACCTTCATGTCAATCGCTCCCACTTTATACAGATCGCCTCTTATCATGATTTCTCGTATGATGTGGTACTACATATTCTATGTGTTACACCACCTTGTGAGTCTTGGGTTCCCTTGAATTTGTCATTGCACCAGCATGATCACAGTACTTTGTGATTCTATTTGACAAACTCGGAACACACACCTCTAGAGGACAACACGGAGTTATACTGCTTCTTGCAAAGCTAATGAAGTTGTCACTCACTCAGCCTTCATACAAGAATTTACAACACACTTCTGTGTTAGATTCCTATAACTCCTCCTCTAAGGCCAACACATAGTTAAGGTCGACTTCCTTCCTTATGATCCTCCTGGATATCCGATGCCATTCCACCCAGAGGGCACATTTATAAACCAATGTGTCTGTCCAGAGTTGAATTGATATCTGTTTACTATGCCTATAGCATTACAGATATCTGACTTCTTTTATTTCCATATAGAAAGACAACAATCCTTTCTTGGCATGAAACAAGTCACCACAGAATCAATTTAACCAACTAGAGATGCCCGAACATCCTTTCCTTGTGGTAACACAAGACTTTAATCCAAAGGACATTCCAGTATCTCATATGCCCTACTTCTGAAACTGTTCGGATAACCATCTCTTTATGCCTGACAATATCTCCACACTGTTTTTGAATGTGAAAACACCATCTACATAATGTGCAAGGAAAACCATGCTTCCGCTGACACATAACTGGTACATGAAACTCTCGTTTTCGATATGAAATATCGAAACATCTGTTTCATGACCTTGAAGCTCCCTTAAGTTCATACTTGAACTTCCTTGGCTTCTAGACAAGATGCTGCTCATCTTACTGCACATAAACTTATCTGGTTGTTGCATATACATGTCATCACCTTTTATTAAGGTACCCGATTGTGAAAAACACGGACAATAACATCTATCTTCCAGATGCCTAGGTTCATATGTGCTGTTATGGACAAAATAATTCGAATGGATTTAACAGTTGCAACTAGTGAGAAGGTCTTGTTATGAAACACACCTTGCCCACAAACCTAGACTCTTGAAGTATACTAGGTTACCATTCGAGCATATCCTTACTTGTATATCAATCAGTTGCCTATAGCTGGAAAGCTATTTGGTAACACTGATCCTGATATACAACCATAATTGTTTACTGATTCATTTCTGAATCCATGACTTGACGTCATTAAACTGCATCGATTATCTTAACAACTTCGTTGTGCATTAAGGGAAAAATACAACATTGTTCGTCAACTGAGAATAAGTCCAAAGACTATTTCCCACGAACTAGTATTGTTAAGCTTGTTAAGGCAACCTCCCACTGCAACGATGCTCTTTTTATGTTGTCAGTTATTGGTGCATTAATTTGTGATTTACGACCTTACACGGGCGACCGTGCAATTGGTACCATACCTACCAAGGTATGCTCAATATGCCACGGCGCATTTCCTGATGGATTTGAATTGTCTTTTCCAAATCATTGGAGAACAATCTTTCATTTGGATTCGTGGTTTCATTCTATACAACTTGCTTGTATTTAGGATACATAAAGAAACCACTTTTTTCGTTTACTTGGGATAGCCCACAAAACAGTATTAGCTTAAAACCTTTCTTCCAACCAATCAGTTTCCTGTATCAGCTTAAAAGGCCGAACTACCCATCGTTGCATTTTGACAAATTCAAGATCCACTAGGGTATTTGAAACTGATTTAGAAGACACTGGATTAAAAAGACACATTACTGCTTCTTGGCGCACTTCCCAAAAACAGAAATTGCAAAGCTGGCATAGCTTATCAATTTTAAAGAACCTCATTTATTTCGTTCTTCCTACACCATCCCTTTTTTAGAGATAACAGGTGCAGTCAACTGGGATACAATCCCTTTGCTCTGCTAGATACTGTAAAACACATCACTTGAGATACACACCATTATGAAGAAATCATAATGTATTTACGGTCTTGTTTAACTTCTTCTCTACCTTAGTCTTAAACGCTCTTGATTAAAGCAAGAGACTATAACTTGTAGTGAATTAGATAAACATATCCATATCTTAAGTGATTACAGTATCAATGCCTATTTAAGGCAACTGCGAAAGTAGACTCAACACAGAGCAAATACAAAATAATTTCTAGAGATACAATTGCCTATTATAAGGCCTGGTTATCATCTTATACCTCTGAGTAGTTTTTATAAGTACCATTCTTAGGAATACCTGGATAAAATCCACAATTCCTTGAATTACTTAAAATTACTAAGACCAATGTAACCTTTTCTCTAGTGAAATTCTTTAATATGCCATATATCATTGTCGGTTTACGTAAACAAGTACTGAAGAGAAACATCCATTTAATCATAATGGAAAACACTGTTATTTATCATGACAGAATAACTTTATCATAAATAACTGATAATCCATAGTAACATAAATGGAAATGAGTTTTTAAACAAAAACATCTCTTCAAAAATCAAACATTGTTTATCATAAACATAAAGTAAAATCTCCATCAGCTAGAACAACGACATCCAGCATCAATCTTGGAGATGGTAATCCCGTCATCTTCGAGCCTTAAGCTCGATCCCTTGCAAAGTGTAGCAAACATGATTAGTAACCTCAGTAACCACTACCCACCAAGGAGTAGAAAACTGAAATTAAAGATCTTTCAACAACTAATGCAAAAGATGACGTACCTTTTCCTTTAGTTACCAAACTTGAACAATTTACTTTCCAGTGACCCTTCTTGTCACACTTGAAACATTTGTCTTTCTTGCTATCTTTCTTTCATTCGTTCCTCTCTCCTTTACCATTCTTCTGCTTCATGTCATTACGACGTGACTTAGAAGAACTCTTAGCAAGAGATCTGGAAAGACTTGATCATGCAAAATTACTCCCATTGCTTTCTTTATTCCTCTTTTCTTTGACATCACTCTCCTGACTCGGAAGCAAGTCAAAGCGATTCACAAAAAAGACTGAAGAAGCTTCAGCTGACACAAGATCCTTGAGCAGATTGTGAACAGTATACTCACTCTTGTTTTTCTCAACAGAAATTTTGAAATCATCAAACGACTTTGGTAGCGTGTTGAGTATCAAGTCAATATTGACATCATTGTCAATTTGACCACCCATTAATGTTTACTCATCGATAAGCTGAATGAGTAATCCCACATGTTCACGCATTGAACAGCCCTGACCCATTTTTTGTCTTACAATGCGCTTGATAAGACTGGATCTAGAATGTCCATCGAGCCCGCCATATGCTACGTCAAGACATCACATAATATCACGCTCTTACCATACATCACTATAACAAGGACGCAGTGCATCTGACATACCGGCCAAGATGTATTGTCTGGCCATACCATTCGACCACATCCACATGTGATACTGTGCACGCTCCTCATCGGAAGATGTATCGTTCGGCGGACTTGGACAGGGAGTTTGCAGAACAAACAAATGTCCAAATGAATCCAAAAGTTTGACAATGTCACTTTTCCATCCAGGAAAATTCGGACCAGTCAAGGAATTGTGTACAATTAAATTAACGAGCGATGCAATAATAGACATATCTGAAAAACAAAAAAATGGATTAAAGTAAGCACATACTACGAACGATTGAAACAAATATGCATAGAACCTTTAGATAAAACAATGCAATTTGCTTCCTCCAATTGCCCAAGCTAATTTACCGCAAGCTACCCGAGTAGATGTTTACAGCAAACGCTCAACCAGACCAAAATAGGTCCTTTAATTTCTCTCCATGCCAGGTATCTGCCGGCAAAAGAAACTAAAATTGGAGATCTTTAGACCATGTTCACCTATCCGGAGCAGGGACATCACAAATGAGTTAAACCACAATCCTAACTCCAGATGATAAAAGGCGATTTGACATACGTACTCGACCCATGCCGCATGCCCTTTACATCCTTTGTTATCCCATTTAGATTAATCTTAGAGACTTGTGAGAGTTGTCTCAATGCAAGCTACCCGAGTAGACGTTTGCTTAGAGGCTCCCACTTCTCATATTAAAAATAAATGTTTTATTTGGAAACCTCATCACATTAGAACTGGTAAATTATTTCTAACGCAAGCTACCCAAGTAGACATTTATGCTTCGAAATTCATTACTTCTAATGAGAGGTCGTATTTGTGGAGGTCTAATGATTTTAGTTTGTAAATAACCAAAATCCAGCTTAGTATTTTAAATTCTATAGGTTTCATGCGCACACATTATTTTATGTACCATAAATTATGTCACATCTAAAATTCTATCATAAATTAATATGATCCCAGAATTTATAGACATAATTTAAAACATAAAATAAATCACATAAAGCATGCTCAATAATTTAAAAATTACAGCATGTTTAAACAGTAAATAAATAAAGCAAGTAAGCATGCTTTCCTATTATTTACTAGTGCACATGTAATAAATCACATCAAAACGAGAATAAATAAAATAAACAAATAAAATTCTCGTAGCCCCTCAGATGCGATTACATGGGAAATAAATTAAATCTAACTATTACAAGATTTAATTGCAATACAGATCTTCAAACTGGGCCTCCGTTGGACTTGAAATCTGAATCGGATTGAAATACTAGCATTTGGGCTTCAAACTAGGGTTTCAAGCCCAAACAGCAACACAAACCCTAATTTTCAGAACAACGGGCCGCCTCCGGGCTGATGGGCCCGAGCTACAGCCCGTGCAGCAAACCCTAGGGTTTGCAAACCCTAGCCGCCAGCAGCAAGCAACTCAGCGGCGCCGCCTTTCCAGCCACCGCCGGAGTTCAGCAGCAGCACCATGGCCATCGCCGCCGGCCGCGTCCGCAGCCCAGCCACGTCCCGGCGCTATCGCCAGTCACCCATGTCGCCGGTGAGTGAAGTTGCGAACCAACAAACAGCCGCAGCCCTCCTGCGCTGTGTTCATGTCGTCGTGCGCCACCGCGCCGGCCCTGCTGCTCCACCGCCATCCACCTTGCCTGCGGCGTCCAAGCCGTCGCAGCCACTCCCACACTCACCATCGACCGTCGCAGCTCCAGCAGTCGCGCGAGACAGAAGTGAACACAGGCAGGCTGCGTTGTCACCATCGCCGCGCGCAGATGCATGCGGCCCTGTCCTCGCCCGCGACCACCGCCACCCTGCTCCTCTATGTGTGCCGCTGCCTGTAGCACATGCACCACCACGTGTCTGTGCGCGCGGCCAACTATTCGCGATCTGCACCCTTCGACAGAAACGAGCACAATAGCAAAAAAATGGACGCAGCCCAGCCATAGACAGAAAACTCTACCCGCCGCTGCCACCCACTGTCGGCGCCGCCGTCGACCGGCGAGTGCTCCAGGAACTGCGCTGCTGAACTGAATTGATGTTGTGACGTGTTCTTCGTTCTTCGTTTCTCCGGATCACAATTTTTACAGATTTGAAAAATAAAAAAAATACGAAAATAGATCTAAAATCTATTACATGTTTTTCCCTATTGAATCTAACCATGGATTTTCTCGTGGTGAAAAATGAATCCAATACGAGAAGGCCACGAGAACAAAAACATCCACAACATTCAAATCCATCCACAATAAATATAAACATACATATTTATTCAATCTTGATTTATTTGAGATAGAGCCTAAAAATCCAAACCTGGCTCTGATACCAATTGTAGGATTTGAGTCTACAATAGACAACGTGAGTTGTCATTTATTTCTTTAGCCGTTTGGATCGTTCTTAGGGTATCAAAACAAATCAAATTGAATAAACCCTATGCATGCTCATAATATTTAATTGCAAAGGGATGGATCTACGGAAAACCTGAATCTAGCGACTAATCTACAGATCTAGATCGATGACGGAGACAATGGAGAAATAGATCTGGATGCGGGATCGATCCAAGCTATCTTGTTCCAACAGATCTGATCTTCTGATCTGTTCCCTTGCTCCTCGGAGATCTGGTGAAAATATGCTACCGAGTTAAATCAGAGATCCAGAGTAATCGATCAATTCCTCCCAATGAAACAGCCGTCGCCCCTCTTTCTCTTCTCACAAAGTTGTGTGTATTGTGTATGTAGATCTGATAGAGAGGGGGCTTTTATAGTGCTAGGGTTTACAAAACCCTAACCCTAATGGGCTCTGAGCAGATTATGGGCCAGACCAGGGTTCAAATGCAAATAATAAAGTGGACCCTCTTTATTAATTAATTTCATGTCCAACCCAGAACATAATTCATTAATGAAATATTTTTTTTTTTACGTTCACCACGATAACAATGCCGACTCACCCTTTTATTACCACGTAATTTGGAACGGGATGCATTAAACTTGAATGATCCACATATTTAAGGTTCCGAACATTCTTTAATTAATTTGGCTTATAACAATTAGCCATAATTAATTAATCTCTTATTTCCTGAGTAGTACCACTCACTCCTTTTCATTTATGCTTGAATTAAATAATTCAACCTGTAGGTGTTGGGAAATTATTCCTAAAATCTCCCTTAGGATTTATTTGTAAAAAGGTTTTGTTGGATCAAACCTTAGCACTTGGTCGATCATTTGCTGAATTCTAGATAGTCTAGCATATCTTGTAAAGTCCTATATAGGTTATAAATTGAGTTGTAATAGATTAGTCTGCTAGAGGATTTCCTAGAAGATAATGAAGGACGACGTTTGCTAGAAGACATACGCTAGCAGAATGCTAAGGCTTTAGCGCTTGCTAACATTCAGCAAATCCAGAAAGTTGCTAGCAGAACAGACGTCAAAGGATCGATTGTCAACGGAAGCGTTCAGCAGATCAAGACACGATAGAAGATCGCTAAGGAACATTAGCAGAGCAAGAGTGTCAAAGGCTGAAGCCATACTGCCGTCGTGACAAAAGAACACACAAAGGACGAGACTTTCCCGAAGTAGTTCGGAAAGTACAGATCAATGCCAAAAGCGTCAGATCAAGTCAAACCACTTTTGGACAAAGGAGCCGTTGTGTTTAACGGACATGGAGATTCAAGATTTTAATCTCCATCTATAAAAGGCAGGTCCAAAAGTGAGAATCGACTATTACTACTGCTTCAATCAACCGACATTCGAAATCAGTCAAGTGTGAGATTCCTTGAAAAAGTGAACAAGCAAAAAGTAGTCAGTTGAGAGCTCGTGATAAAAGAAGTATTCAAAGCTCTGAACAACCGAGTAGTGTCTTTCATTGAATATCTGACACTTCTCTTTAAGAGATTCCTTAACTTTGGTTGAGAATATTCAATCATTGGGATAGCTTCCATCCTAGGAAGATCCAACAGTCATTTCTGAAAAGGATTGACTCCGACGGGCTTTTAGCCGCATTCCTGAACAGTTTCGAGGGAAACTATAAAAACCTCACTGATAGTGAAGGACAAGTTACACAAAGGTTCCGCCCTTGACTTGGCTGTAGCTGTGTTTGGAGAAGTACGAATCATCGGAGGATAGCTTTGTTTGGGGCCGGTTCGAATGTTCGCCGCCTACTACAAGAGTTTGGCGAATCCTTGTATTTTTGTATACCTTTCTAGTGGAAATCTTAGCGTTTCAGCTAAGGAGTGGACGTAGATCTATTTGATCGAACCACTATAAATTACTGTGTTCATTTACTGTTTTATTATTAACTGTTCAAAACTGATTTAAAACCTAGCAACAGAGTTGCTAGCGTATATCTAAAAAGAATCATATAATATATCTTGAGCTTAAATACTGCTTAAACAAAGATAAGTGTAAGTGACGTCTAATCATTCCGCTGCATTTCGTGTTTATATTTAAGCACGACGACTCTGATATTTGAGGACCAACAAGTGGTATCAGAGCAGGAGGTTGAAAAACCGACTGCTTCTGAGTCGCTTTGAGACCTGATCTATCTTTTCCTTGCACTTTTATCCTTGCTTCATCTATCTAGCTCAGGAAACTACTCAAGGAACAAAAAGAATGTTGAACCATTCACTTGGAAAGTACGACAGAGAGAACTTTACATCATGGAAGAAGCTTGCTCTCATACAGCTTCAGAGTATACATCCTGAGATGGCGGATGTATTGGTAAGAGGTCCTATTAAAATCATGAAAGCTAACACTTTTATAGGACAGATCTTACTGAAGATGTTGCTGAAGGAGAACCAAGGGCTCCAAGACCCCGAAGACCTGATATGGTTCCAAAACCGTTTGAGGAGTACACAAGTGAGGATAAGAAGAGAGCTCAACTAGAGCACGTGGCAAAGAAATTTATCCTTGATTCCCTACCAAAGCTGATGAAAGACAAAGCGCTTGAGCTTGACACTGCTAAGGAAATGTGGGAATATGTGTGCAAGTCCTCTCAGGAGACAGACCAAATGAAACGCAACAAACTACAGGTAGCTGTAGATAAATACGAATCTTTCTCCATGTTTGCAGGAGAATCCATACAAGCTATGGAGGAGCGCTTCAACACTATTATTGGAGAACTCAGCAATCTTGGAAAGAAGTATGATAATGGAGAAATGAACCACAAGATCATTTCCAACCTGTATCCTAGAGATGATTGGTTTGTCAAAATGACTAGTCTGAGTGAAAAAGACCTCAACAACATGACTATATCCGAGGTATTCGCTCAACTCAAAACTCATGAATTTATAATACAACAGTCGAAAAAGAATGAAGCAGCTATAGCACAAGTGTCATCTACATCCGCTGCTGGCTCTGAGGATATAACATATTTTGCTAAGAAATATTTCAACAAGTTTAAGTTGAAGAACCCCTACCATAATCAAGAAAGGTCTGCTCCAGCAACACCAACAAAGGAGGTTCCTACAACCTCAAGTTCCCAGCATGTCGATCTAAAGATCAGCGAGCTAGAAGAGCAAATGAAAATGCTTCAGAAGTTGCTGATGGAGGCTAAGACCGAGAAGAAAACCAAGGAAACTCAGCCGTCATCCTCATATGCCCGCTCAGCAGAGCGAAAGATTAGGACTTGCTTTGAGTGTGGCTCTCCTGACCACTTGAAGCATGATTGTCCGAAAGTAAGCAAAGAAGAGAGAGAGCGTTTAAAGCAAAAGTTTGAAAGACGTGCCGTTAAAGCAGTCAAAAGGGCACTCTTGACAAGAACAGAAGCTCAGGATATCCCTGAAAATGATGAGGAATACTATCTCTCTTCTGAGGAAGACGATGAGGAGGCTATGCTAGTTCTGATGGCAAACTTTGTGGATGACCAGTTTGCTGATGCAGATGGGGAACAGAATGCTGAAATAGCTCTAGCAGTCGATGACAACGAGGTACTTTCAGTAAGCAATCCTAGTTTTGCAACTATATATGAGTCAGAGGAATTCACCTTAGATTCTGAGGAAGACTACCTCACGAAACTAAGCGTAGAATTCTCAAAAATGTATGAGATCAAAAATGAAATCATTGGGGAGAACGCCTCGCTAAAACTCAAAATTACAGATTTGACCGAGGAAGTCGAAAGACTAAGGTCTGAAAGTGAGGATTTTTCAAAGCTCAAGGCAAACTTCTCCGAATTGTTAACAAATTTTCATAATCTTGAAAAGGAGAACCTTGCTTTGAAAAACAAACCCCAAGAAAGATGCATTTGCAACTATACATCCAGCAAGGCAGTACTCAATGCCATTGTAAGCCAACAGAGAAATCACAATGATCGCTCTGGTTTAGGCCTTGGATATTCGGATAGAGCAACTACTTCTAAGGAGAAAACAATTCTATTTGTTTCTGCTGGAATGATAAATGCTGAAAAAGAGAAAGGAATTGTCATTGCTGAATCGCCTAATGTTAAGCCAATTGCTGAGCAAAAGAATGAACGTTCGCAGAATACGCTTGAAGGATCTCAGCAGAGGTCTCCCGCAGAGACTACTAAGTATTCGTCTGCTAGACCTCAGCAGAGGCCTAAGCCAGAATCTGCTAAATATACAACTCATGGACCTCAGCAGAGGAACCCAAGGTTGAAAGATGTGCATGAATCTGCTAAGCCTCAGCAGAGGAACAATAGAACAAATGCTAAGTATGTGTCATCTGGACCTCAGCGAAATCCAAGAGCATATACTAGATCTTATTCAGCAAAACCAAGGTATGCTGAGCGTTATGTTCCAAACACAAGGACAGCTAAACCTACCTTTTACCACAGAAAGCAATATCATTACAATGCTGAAAAGCCAATATTTCAGGAGAACACGCTACATAGGAGGAACACCTATGTAAGACCTGAGCCCAAATCATTTGTATTTCCAAGGGCAAGGAAGGTCAAACACACTACCACACCAAGATATAAACATGTCAAACATGTTAAGCCAAAGGTTGAAGCAATGGTAAATAGTGAAATCAAGAAGAAAATCTTGAAAGTCACTAAAATGTGGGTTCCGAAAGGAACTATGATCATCGCTAATCCTGCAGGACCCGACACCAAACGGGAACCTAAATCAACTTAATTATTTGTGTTGCAGGAACAGGGTCCAAAAGCTCAAACTACTTTAAGTATATCAAACGAGTGGATCCTTGATAGCGGATGCTCAGCGCACATGACAGGAAATGAGGAGCTGTTCTCAGACTTGCAGAAATTTCTTTATGGTTCAAAAGACAAGTTTGGAGATAACAGTGAAGGCAAAGTTGTGGGAAGGGGATGCATAGAGTGTAGGGTTTGAGTCTACGATTAACAACACGAGTTGTTACTCAATTCGCAGGATCGTTCTTAGGATATCAAAATAAACACAATTAAATGAACCATGCAAAGCCTATGCATGCTCCTACAAAATTAATTGCAAGATGGATTAGGGTTTATACCTCTTTTCACCGTTTGATCCACAGAACAGATCGGAGTATGATAACGGTGAAAAACCTTCAGATCTGAAGCGGAAAGCGAACAAAATCGATGGCCTCTTCTTCTTCAAGAAATCGATGGCTCTCTCTCTTGTTCCTACAGATCTGATCTTCTGATCTGTGTCCCTTGCTCCTTGGAAATCTGGTGAGGATTATTCTACCAAGTTGATTCAGCCGGAGGATTTGATCAGAGAAAATCTCTCCTTCCTGAATAGCCCTAGCCGCCGCCCTCTCTCTCTGTATACTGAGAATGTGTGTTTTACTTACTGATCTAGGGTTTGGCTATTTATAGTGTTAGGGTTTAATGAAACCCTAACCCTAATGGGCTTGAGCAGTGTGTGGGCCAGACCAGGGATCAGATGCAAATAATAAAGTGGGCCCTCTTTTATTAATTAATTCTCTCATGTCCAACCCAGAACATTAATTAATTAATAAAGTATTGTTTTAACCTTCACCACGGTAACAATACTGACCCGCCCCTTTATTACCACGATATTAGGAACGGGTTGCACCATACTAACATGATCCACATATTTAAGGTTTCAGACATTCATTAATTAATTTGGTTTATATGACAATCAACCAGAATTAATTAATATCTTATTTCCTGAATAATACCACTCAACCTTTATCTCTTATGCTTGAATAAATCATTCAGCCTGCAGGACTTAGCATAAAGAACCTTGTGAGCTCATCAGGGAATGTCACCATCCTGGAACGGATATGTTACCATACATCCAGACTAAGCAGACCCCACACAAACTGCCAACACCCAAAATACGAGTATAAGGGTACATGTAAGACCCGCCACTATGGTAAATCAAAGTGCGGTCAACCTGTGTGTGCCTCTTATCCTTCAGTAAGGTTTAAGATCAAAGAAAGTATATTGGGATCTGGCTCGTTCATATGTCAATGAGAACGGCGCATCCCACTGTTGATCCCATCAATACATAAACATGTACCGACACATCAAGTAGCCAGGATAAGCCCACTTATACACCGATGTGCCGCAGCTTAAACCGACAGCCTATCCAGGGACCGTCTCAGCTGTGATACTCTTTATACCTCGCTAGGTCAAGCGAGCCATATGATCCTGCTGTGGTAACACCACATGGCCATCCCTATCGGCTAGATAATAGGATATTATAGTTCGTTGTATGTTCACATTATCAGATAGCGAGATTTGTTTAATGTATCAACATAATGAAAGCCAGTATACAAACGCTTGATCAATTATGCTTTTCAGTATACATATCCCAACATAGAGAGCAATGGATTGAGAATAGTTAACGTAGCTCTCGTCTCCAACCTCAAACACAATCTGCTAAGTATTAGCCAACTTTGTGAAAATGGATATATTGTCTCATTTGTCAATATAGGTTGTACTATTGCTGACAATGTTACAGGTGAAGTGAAACTTCGAGGCATCCGAAAGGGTGGCCTATATGTTGTTGACTGGGAAAGCGGTCAGCAACACTCTTGCTTCCTAACCCTGAACAAAGAGGAAACAACATGGCTCTGGCACAAAAGGTTAAATCATCTAAACTTCAAAACTATTAACCACCTGGCCAAGAATGAACTTGTTGTAGGTCTGCCAGCTGAGACATTCAGAAAAGAAGGCGTGTGTAAGGCATGCCAACAAGGAAAGCAGACCAAAGCCTCATTTAAATCCAACCCAGAGAAGGCTACTTCAGGGAGAATTCTTGAACTCTTACACATGGATCTGTTTGGACCAGTCCAACCACCCACTGTAAACAAGAAAATATATACACTTGTGGTTGTTGACGATTTTTCTAGGTACACTTGGGTTCGACTTCTAAAGACCAAGGATGAAGTCAAGATCCTTCTGCCTGAGCTGATTCTTAAAGAGCAGAATAACAAGGAAGTTACGGTGAAAAGAATTAGATCAGATAATGGGACTGAATTCTGTTATGGGATTCTGATGGACTTTTGCGCGGAAGCTGGCATTCATCATGAGAAGTCCACTGCTAGGACCCCCCAGCAGAATGGGCTAGCAGAACGAAGAAACAGGACCTTGAAGGAAGCAGTGCGGACTATGCTTGCTGATTCAGGACTCAGTGGAACGTATTGGGGAGAAGCGGTTATGACTGCTTGTTACACTCAAAATAGGAGCGCAATTAACGGCAGATTTAACAAGAAGCCTTATGAAGTGTACAATGGTCGTAAGCCTTCTATCAAACACCTTCGTGCTTTCGGTTCAACATGTTATATCCATAACAATGGGAAGTCTAAACTTAACACTTTTTCGCCAAAATCTGATGAGGGTGTTTTCCTAGGATATGGACATCCTTCTCATAAAGGCTATCGAGTGTTAAATAAGACAACTCAACTTGTGGAAATAACATGCAATGTTATTTGTGATGAGTCTACTTTAGTGCGCAGGGTAACCAAAGGAAAAAAGGATAGCAATCATGAGACCGATGATGTCAATGATCAATCTTTACTGAATTCTTTCGAAAATATGAATATTGATCCGACTAGGTCTGTGAATGATGCTGATCCAACATTGACGCACTCAGCAGGTGACCAGACTGCTAACTAGGCCGGTGATGCTAATGATCATGCTGAGGCCACCTCTATAGTACATCTAAATGACAATTTGGATGTTGCGGGAGTTCTTGATGACCAAGATGATGTGGAATCTGCTGAAGATCTTAGCAAAGGAGTTGCTGAGATTCCAATCGTGGAAGAACCTGTTGCTGAAATCCCAGCTGATACTGTACCTGACAATGAAGTTCCTGTCTTTGAAGATCCTGTAGCAAATGCAGATGGTGGAGTTGCTGACGTTCCAGTTGCTGAGCACCAGGAGAATGAAAAGGAAAATGCTCATGCTGATAATGATCAAGGAGGAGTACCAGTTGCTGAAACTCTAGCACGTATCAGGCCTACGTGACTTCATGCTCATCCCCTAGACGGTGTTCTTGGAAACGTAAATGATCCTATCTTAACCAGACAAGGAAATGGCAATGCTATGCTGGCATGCTACATTTCCAGTGAAGAACCAAAGAAAGTCGAAGAGGCTTTGCTAGATCCAGATTGGGTGAACTCTATGCAAGAGGAGCTTGCAGAATTAACACGAAACAATGTGTGGGAGCTAGTAGATAGACCAGAACACCAAAGTGTAATCGGCACTAAATGGGTGTTCAAGAACAAGAAAGATGAATCCGACCTAGTAGTCAGAAACAAGGCTCGTCTTGTAGCTAAGGGCTATAGACAATGCGAGGGAATAGACTATGATGAGACGTTTGCTCCAGTAGCAATGCTGGAGGCAATTCGCCTATATCTCGCGTATGCTGCTTACCACGAGTTCGATGTAATGCAAATGGACGTGAAGAGCGCATTCCTGAATGGTGAGCTCAAAGAAGAAGTTTACGTTGAGCAACCACCGGGTTTTGAACAAGGCAACCAAGTCTACAGACTCAAGAAAGCTCTGTATGGATTAAAGCAAGCACCAAGAGCTTGGTATGGAACTTTGTCTAAGTTCCTGCTGACCAACGGATTTGAAAAGGGCAGGATTGATCAAACTCTTTTTCGGATCAAAGACGGAGATAGTATCCTACTAGTCCAAATTTATGTAGACGACATAATTTTCGGATCAAAGAATCAAGACCTATGTGATAGATTCTCCGACCTCATGACTAGTAATTTTCAAATGAGCATGATGGGAAAGATGTCTTATTTCCTTGGACTACAAGTTCAGCAATCTGAAGAAGGGATCTTTATTCATCAAAAGAAGTATACTCGCGATCTCATAGCGAAGTATTGCCCTGAGAAGACAAAGAGTCTAAGAATTCCAATTAGCACATGTATTGCTGCGCTCGAGAAGGAAGGAGATGCTGTGAATCCAAATCTCTACAGAGGCATTATTGGTTCACTGTTGTATCTCACCGCTAGCAGACCAGATATATCCTTCGTCGTTGGATTATGTGCTAGATATCAAGCAAATCCAAAGAAGACTCACTTAGATACTGCTAAATGCATTGTGCGATATTTGAAGTGCACAGAGGGTCTAGGAATTTGGTATCCTAGAGCAGACAGTCTTGCTCTAAGTGGATATTCGGACTCAGACTTTGGAGGATGCAAAATTGACAGGAAAAGTACGAGTGGTACTTGTCAATTTTTGGGACACAAGCTCATTAGCTGGTTTAGCAAAAAGCAGCACTCTGTTGCTACATCTACTACTGAAGCAGAGTATGTTGCCGCTGCTAGCTGCTGTTCGCAAATTTTATGGATAAGGCAACAATTGCAAGACTATGGGATTTCTCCTGAATGTGTGCCAATCTATTGCGACAACAATAGTGCTATGTGCATTACCAAGAATCCAGTCCATCATTCAAGAACCAAGCACATCGATATTCGTCATCACTTTATTCGTGATCACCAGGAGAAGAAGGATATTGATGTTCGGTACATGTGCACTGAAGATCAGATAGCAGACATATTTACAAAGCCTATAGTTGAATCCAGATTCAAGGAGTTGTGCATTAAGTTGGGTCTTATGGAGTTGGATAATGCTATGGATGAATGAGATGCTATTCTTATTCTTTCTGGATTTCGTGAAGATACCAAGTATATTTTTCTGAGTGCTGGATTTGGTTGCTAATAAAGTTGTCTGCTAGAATATAGCAATTTTTATTGTTGCTGCTAGCATATTTGAAGGGAAGAGGTTGCTGAGCAGATTTCATTACATGTTCAGCAAATACAAAATGTGGCAGCAGCTGATATTTTGTGGTTATAACGAATGGAAGTTCAAATGCATATGGATTGCTATGAACTATCAATTTGCTTTTGTTTCAATAAGAAAAGCTGACTGCATTTCATTGATATTTGGCAAAAGCTTAACATCCCCGTACAATATTTAAAAAAAAAACAACAACAAGGGGAGGAAGTTCTAATCTACCATAGAAACATTTCTACTCGGAAGTAATGGAAGGATAGAAGTCGGAACCACGGAGGCTAGACGGCCCCTCTGCTAGTTCCGGGAAGGACTGCTCCAACAACCAGCTAAGCTGCATACCATTAAGCAAAGGAACAACTGGATATGCACAGACGCAATCACGAACGCCTTCGAAAATGAGGCCTGCCCAATCAGCCTCGACCAGTTCCTCATCTAAAGCGAGCATAACCTGCCAGATCTCCTTCGAAAGGCAAAAAATGTTCGGATCCTCACCAAGCAACATGTGGCTAGCAACGTGAAATAATTCACTATATTCACATTTGAGACCTGTTGCTGCAGGAGTCGGAGAGAACCTGAACCATGGAGAGTGGCGCCACTTTTGCCACGCAGTCCATTCTGGAGCCGGTTCCATGGATATATACGCCATCACCGATACTGGACCTCGTGGAAGCCCAAAGTCACAAGAGAAAGTCTCCCGTGACCAACGTATCAACTTCCCTCGGAAGGATCCATATATCGCCTCCTTCTCCACTACGCATTCCTTAAGAAACTCCCGAAGGAGATCTCCATGATAATGCTTAGGAGCGGACGTCACAAACTTCTTGAGCCCCATCTGAGCAATCTTCGCCATGACCATGTTGGCCACGGTGGGATAGTCATGATAGTAGGTTTGGAGGGCTGCCTCATCAAGGATTTGGTTTCAGGAAATGTCAAGGATATTACTTGGTGATTCCATTGATCTCGAAGGATTTCTTTTAACTTCAGAAGAAAGAGGGGTTGTGATATCAAAATAGAATCACAAGAAGCCCTTTTATAGACGAGAAAACCTCTGGGTATTTATGATTACGTGGAAATCTTTGAACGATCGTGATGATTCATATTTTGAAATCTATATCGTCACAAGAAGAGAGAACTTCATGACTGCATGAAAAATCTAATCGATTCAGCAGTGACGCTTGGTAGTCAGATCAGCGTTTAGCTCGAGGAGACCATCATTACTTGTGATCTCCTAAATCCTAGCCGATCCTTGATGTGCCGATGCAATCCGCAAGAGGATAATATATATTAAGGAGAGGAGAACATTTGCTGGATAGAATATGCTGAGTCAAATCCTTCTTTTGCCACATCATATTCGAGGAGGGGAGATGATATTAGGAGGGGAGATGATATCAATGAAAGTCAATCTGATTAGACCAGTTAAAGCGGATTTAATGCGTACAGACGGCTATATCAAGTTAAAAAGTGCCACGTCATATCACTCAAGTGCTTCTTGGAGAAAGGAAAATACGACGCAAGACGTGCGCATTCAAAGATCGTCGATTTACCATCTCATCTGACAAGAGATCCCCAACCGTCAGATTTTGGATCTAAGAGTATAGCACGTCTGCTACACTTCTGGGAGCATGGTTTTTGCTGAGCAGTCAGCAGATTGATTGGATATGCTAGTTAATTCATCTGCTAGAAAGCTAGCAAAGTTGTAGACGGAGGTCTACTCAGCAAGCAAACAGATTTGAATCTTACTAAGAGTTAATATTTTTTTTCAAAAATATTATCGATGCATCGCACAAGAATATGGTTGGAACTATATAGTTTGTCAATATCACAGAAGTTGAGTACGAGCTTTTGAAATGAAATACTACCATTTCAATATATATTTACTTGCAAAAAGATATTTACATGAAGAAAAAGGGAAATTACAACAAAGGAGGAATTGGCCGGAGAGGATAGAAATCTACCCCTCTAAGGTTCGAAGGACCTAGAGCAAGATCTGGAATTTTTTGCTCTAGCAGCCAACTTAATGGCATCCCATATGAGAGAGGAAGATTTGGGAAATCCTAGACGCATCGATGCACCTTCTGAAAGACGAAGGCCGCCCAATCCACCTTCGCCCTATCATCAATTGCCATCATAGCCCTCCATGTCTCGCGGGAGAACGTCATGTCGTCAGGATCTTCTCCTACGACCATGCCACAGACTATTTGGAAGAGGACCTTGTACGGCGTTTGCAAGCCGTATGCTGAAGGCGTTGGAGAAAACTCGAGATCAGGAGAGCTTCTCCATTTCATCCATGAAGCCCACTCTGGAGCTATCTCATCTCTGCGATAGTCCATGACAAGAACCGGACCCCGTGGAAGGCCGAAGTTTGTAGCAAAGGTGTCTGCCGTCCACCTTACTAGCTCGTTCTTGAAGATACAGAAAATGGAGCTTCGATCAGCAGCACTCGACCATATGAAGTGTTGGAGTTGCTCCCTCTGAAACGAATGTGGAGTAAGGCACACGAATTTGCCTAGACCACTGGCATGGAGACTAGTCATGGTAGTCTCTGCCACCTGGTATTCGGTTTCATATTCCGCATAAAGACCTGAATCACATAAGATTCTGTTTCTTGGTACATATAGAGCGTATGATTGTGCCATAATATTTGGAGGAAATAAATATTTTTGCTTGAGAAAGTTTTTTTTCTTTCTTAAGGGAATGAGAAGAGTAGTCAAGATAAGTCAAAGAGTGTATGAAGAAGAATGCCAAGACCTGCTATTTATAGACCTATTTTAGTCTACTGTTTATCTCGGAATACAAACAGTCTTTCTGAGAAAACAGTAATCTCTTAAAGAAGGGGTCTTATCAGGGATAATTACGTTCAGAGATGAATCAGTGATGGAAAGTGATGAATTTAATATTCCATATTTAGGAGATATAAGGATTTTTTTAGCATTACGTGGAATTTCTGGAGAAGTGTTAACCATTATTCGACGTCAGAAGCTATCTTTGATAAGATTGCTCACCCAATGCTAAGATTTCCGGATGCTGATCCTTATCATTCAGACGCGGGAGATTTTCAAATCTAGATTTTCAAATCTCTAAAGCAGTGCATTTAATGCGCCCAGACGGCGGCGACAAATCAGATCGTGCCACCTCATCTGCACTCAAGCTCTGAAGAATGTGCGTACTCGCACGATTTGACCTTAAACCCCAGTCGTCGATTGAAATTAAAGAGAAAGCAATCTCCACCATTGATTTCTTTTCAAAAACCTTTCATCTCTCCACCAGACGGATTTCAAACCCCTAACTCTCTGAAATCTTTCGCATATCTTCTTTTCAAACTCTCTCCAAAACCTCTAACTCTCTCAAAATCCCCAACCAATGCAACCAACCGTAACTCTCCAATCACTCAAAATCAAGAACCCACTCCTACAGAAAACCAGAAAACCTTATTTCTTCTTCCCCATTCCAACAACCCACTTTCATTTTCCACCCCCTACAGATTCGCCACTGCATGTCGACATGCACCCGGCTTCACCGGAATAATGAAAAAGGAAGACATCGATGAGTCAGTTCCGTACAGCAAATTGGTGGTTTTGGCTCGGAAAAAGGAGTTATCAAGCCATTCGACGGAGCAGAGGCGTTTAGCCCAAATCATGAAGGACAGAATCTTGTACATGCCTCTTGCCATCAAACACATTCCGAAATGGATTATGGATCTGCTCAACTCCGAACTACTCATAAGGTATCTCTCTGCCGAACCCGATCGTTTTCATCCGCATATGGTTTCGAAATTCTATGCTAGGGAAGTTATGAACGATGATCAGAAATCGTTCAAAACTTGCGTATATGGAAATTTTGTGGAGGTAAATGCTGATTTACTTTCGAGGACATTTGGGCTTCGACACTATGGTCCCAAAATTTCTCAATACAAGATAAATGATATTGTTGAGATGGAGAAACGATGGAATCTGTGGAAGAAGCCAGGGGAATTGAAGGATAAGAAAGGGCAGGTGATTACGTTTAAGGTTGCTACACCGATTAACACCCTGTCGGATGATTACAAACTCCTTGCGGAGATAGTAATCAAAGTGATCCAATGTGATGCCGGTTCGTACTCGAAGCTCTCTGCCAAGAAATATGCCGTGATGATGGCCTTAACCGACAACGTTAGAGGCAATTGGGCATAATTCTTCTTTGAGCGGTGGGCAGAACATGCTCGAAAGAATGACCATATGGCGATAGATGGAACGTTCTCTTCGAACGTAAATTTTGGATTAAAAATCAGCAAGTATTTGGAGCTGCTGTTCACCAATACAGGAGTCGATCGTGGTGTAAGTCTGCTTCCCACAGACTACATTCCAGCGACAAGGAAAGAGCCCAAACCTGTCAATACCAGGAATCCCCGAAAGCTGACAGGAAAGTATAATGTGGACAAGGAAAAGCCCACATCCCCTGAAGAACCGGATGCTGCCACTACAGCAGTTTAAATCCTTCAGCCGGCCGTTCCAAAGTCTGCTGAAGAGATTGCTCTACTAAAGACGAATGCTGAGTCAGAGCACTGCTTCA
The DNA here is from genome assembly GCA_026898455.1 of Plectranthus barbatus. NCBI lineage: Eukaryota > Viridiplantae > Streptophyta > Magnoliopsida > Lamiales > Lamiaceae > Plectranthus > Plectranthus barbatus. The sequence continues at coordinate 309,438 of JAPKLW010000289.1, read as the reverse complement.
AGAATCTCGAGGAGATTGAGAAGTTAGGCAACTTACCGGCAGACCAAATCAATGAGATCATGACTGCGAAGGAAGCCGAAGAGCCTCCACTTATTATCGGGACTATGGCTTTGGAAATTCCAACAAAGAAGAGATCAAGATTACATCTCCTACACAGAAAGCCAAGAAGAAGACCAGGAGAAGGCTAATTCTAACTTCTGAACAGGAAGATTTAGAAAAAGCGGATGAAGAGAGGAAGGCTACTGAAGCCGCAGCAAAGACAAAAGCTACTGAATCCACAGAACAGAGACCCTCTGAAAATACAGCAGAAGAAGATGCTGAATTTGACCCAGATCACATCCCTTTGTCATCCAGAAGCAAGGAAGAGCGCATTAAGGGAGTGAGAGAAAGAAAAAGAAAGCGTGAAGCTCATAGAAGAGAGCTTGAGAAAAAGCAATATCCGAAGTTCATCACGGAGATGACATTCGAATGAAGAGACAAAGAATTTGAACGAATCAAGAAAGCTGCAGAAGAACACAGAGCTCAGAAGAAGGCCGCTCAACTACTTGAAGGGGCGTTCATGGAAGGAAATGCCGCCAAGAAAGGGAAAGGTATCAAAGATGGAAGGATCACCGTCTCAATTCCCTTAGTCAACAGTGAAGGAGCCATAATCACTGAACAAGACGCTATGTCCGACGAAGAGCTTGATAAAGCGATTCAAGAAGGCAGGTTCACTGAAGTAAAGTCAATTGTGGACTTAGAGAGCAGTTCCAATGAAGAACCTCTCATTCAAGGGTCATCCAGACGACTTCCAAAGAATTCTGACGCAGGTCCTTCTGGAATTGAAAGAGAAACAATTGACGAAGAAGGAAGTGGTACTAGAGATGATTCTGCTGAGCAGATTGAGCACATGGAAGAACACCCATTTGCTGATCAGGAAGTCTGCCACTCACAGATTGCTATAGAGGAATCGTCTGCTAAGAATGAGGACGCAAATCCCGATGAAGGTCCTCACGAAGAAATTCCTTCCGATGCTGATATAGGTAACCGAGAGAATTTCTCTCCTACTTGCCTCTTTGACTTCGACTGTGATGATGAGGTCAGATACGTTTATGATGCACATGATTTGAGGAAGATCTCCACTGAGACACCTTCAGAAGATCAGATAAATTCTGACCTTGATATTTTTTGTCGAGGGATTGAAAATTTTGTGGATTCGATGGTGGAGATAGATATCAATGAAGTATTTGCTGGAGAATTGGAAGAAGGAGTTGAAGGAGATAGATTAAAACAGGAGCTAAGAAGATGGAAGAAATATGATTATATTTCGAGAGAGCTCTGCTTAGACGAAAGAGAAATGCTAATGGCATGGAAAGATCTAAGCTTCTGGAGACACGAGGAACAATGGGCAAATAATTGGATGGATCAATCGTCCTATTCCATACAATATAGTGATAAGGCGGTTATCACCAGACTCCAGGCCATTTAAGCTCATCGACTTACATCTTCTTCGCATTCCTTGCCGGAATCTACATTTGCCCCGAATGGGCTGTCTGACAAGCACATTCACCTGTCAAAGCGTCAAGCTCGAGCCGCTGCTGAATACAAGAAACGTCAAGCCAAACTTGTGAACTTTGAAGAATCAAAGTGTCAAGCACGGTTGGCTGCGATTCGTGAGGAAGCAGAACGCAGCGCTCAAAAGCTTGAGATTATTGCTTACCGGAACAGAGAGGAGGATTTGCAGGCTTACATGTTAGCACACTCTCTAGCAGAAGCTCAGAAGCAGAGTATCTCAAGGAGATTGAGGAGGCAGTCTATCTGCTAGCCACTACCACTCAAGGTGATACTGCTGATACAAGAAGCAGAGAAGTAGTCATGGAAGAAGTCATGGAAGAAATCTCCACTTCCACTGCTAGGAGCCAAGCTATCATTGTGCCTATCACCTCATCTTTCCTTGCCACTCTGGTCAGCTCTCTCCATTTTCTAACTTATCTGAACTCGGTTGTTCAAATGGCCGTTCAAAGTGCTGTGTCCACCATATCTGAGAGAATGGTAATAGAAGCCACGGACATACGTAGGGAGATTGCGGTGGTCAAGATGAATGTTGATACTGTCATGGCCAGGGTGAATTCCGTTGAGTCCGATGTTTCCTCTGTTAAGACTTTTATGCAGGAAGTCAAGGCAGACGTAGCAGAGCATAAGCAGCAGGTAGACCAGACAGTCACATCCTTTTCCTCTAAATTTTTGGATGCAATCAAAGAGGGGGAAGCAAGGAGGATTGCTGAGGCTGCTGAGAGGAAGAAAGCGGAAGAAGCAAGAGCTGCTGCCAAAGAAGAGAAGAGGAAAGCTCTTGAGGAGCTAAAACAGAAGGAAACAGAGCTGAAAATCAAGATGCTCGAAGAAGAGAGTGAGAGGATTGCTAAGGATCTGGAGTTAGAAGCCGCTGAACGTGCTGCTGCTAAGGAGTTCTTGGATTCGTTTGTACATATGGCATCAAGCAAATTCGATGAATTGGAGAAGCTAAAGAAACCTGCTCCAGACTCCTGATTACCGCCCTACCTCTCTGGTATTTTTTTGTCTTGTTTGTCTCCGTCTAATCATTTTCATTGTACTTGTAATTGATATATCATATGAATGAAAATTGATCAGACTGAGACAACCTCTCATTGTCAATCTCTGATTTTCACTATGTGCATTAGTTGAAATACACTATCCGTGTATTCAACATATTTGAAAACAATTGGATTGAATGTCTGCTAATTCTTACTTGGGTGCTAGAATTTCTAGCATATTACCTTTGCAGCATTTACCTATGTGCTTAATTGTAAAATATTTCCCAGGACTTGTTGAGGGGGAATCTTATTTCTAGTTGCTTGAACTAAGGTGGATCAACTCTGTGTTAGATTGCTAGGATAACATATTTTTTTTCTAAACACAGACTTTCTTCCTCTTAGCTTCAGCAAATGATAGTAAGCTTTGATCGCACCAAAAAGGGGGAAATTGTTGGGAAATTATTCCTAAAATCTCCCTTAGGATTTATTTGTAAAAAGATTTTGTTGGATCAAACCTTAGCACTTGGTCGATCATTTGCTGAATTCTAGATAGTCTAGCATATCTTGTAAAGTCCTGTATAGGTTATAAATTGAGTTGTAATAGATTAGTCTGCTAGAGGATTTCCTAGCAGATATTGAAGGACGGTGTTTGCTAGAAGACATACGCGAGCAGAATGCTAAGGCTTTAGCGCTTGCTAACATTCAGCAAATCCAGAAAGTTGCTAGCAGAACAGACGTCAAAGGATCGATTGTCAACGGAAGCGTTCAGTAGATCAAGACACGATAGAAGATCGCTAAGGAACATTAGCAGAGCAAGAGTGTCAAAGACTGAAGCCATACTGCCCATCTGACAAAAGCACACACAAAGGACGAGACTTTCCCGAAGTAGTTCGGAAAGTACAGATCAACGCCAAAAGCGTCAGATCAAGTCAAACCACTTTCGGACAAAGGAGCCATTGTGTCTAACGGACATGGAGATTCAAGATTTGAATCTCCATCTATAAAAGGCAGGTCCAAAAGTGAGAATCGACTACTACTACTGCTTCAATCAACCAACATTCGAAATCAGTCAAGTGTGAGATTCCCTGAAAAAGTGAACAAGAAAAAAGTAGTCAGTTGAGAGCTCGTGATAAAAGAAGTAATCAAAGCTCTGAACAACCGAGTAGTGTCTTTCATTGAATATCTGACACTTCTCTTTAAGAGATTCCTTAACTTCGGTTGAGAATCTTCAATCATTGGGATAACTTCCATCCGAGGAAGATCCAACAGTCATTTCTGAAAAGGATAGACTCCGACGGGCTTTTAGCCGCATTCCTGAACAGTTTCGAGGGAAACTATAAAAACCTCACTGACAGCGAAGGACAAGTTACACGAAGGTTCCGCCCTTGACTTGGCCGTAGCTGTGTTTGTAGAAGTACGAATCATCGGAGGATAGCTTTGTTGTGGCCGGTTCGAAAGTTCGCCGCCTACTACATGTGTTTGGCGAATCCTTGTATTTTTGTATACTTTTCTAGTGGAAATCTTAGCGTTTCGGCTAAGGAGTGGACGTAGATCTATTTGATCGAACCACTATAGAATACTGTGTTCATTTACTATTTTATTATTAACTGTTCAAAACTGATTTAAAACCTAGCAACAGAGTTGCTAGCGTATATCTGAAAAGAATCATATAATATATCTTGAGCTTAAATACTGCTTAAACAAAGATAATTGTAAGTGACGTCTAATCATTCCGCTGCATTTCGTGTTTATATTTAAGCTCGACGACTCTGATATTTGAGGACCAACAGTAGGGTTTAGCATAATGAACCTTGTGTGCTCCTCAGGGAATGTCCCCATCCTAAAGCAGATATGATTACCTACATGTCCGGCCTAAGCAAGCAACACACAAACCGCCACACCCAAAATGCAGGTATAAGAGTATATGAAAGACTCGCCACCATAGCAAGTCAAAGTGTGTTCAACTTATGTATGCCCCTTAGCCTTCCATTAGGTTTAAGATCAGAACAAGTATCTAGAGATCTGGCTCATTCATATGTGAATTAGAATGGCACATCTCACTGTTGATCCCATCAATACATAAAGATGTACTGACACATCAACTAGCTAGGATAAGCTCACTTATAAACTGATGTGCCGCAGCCTAAACCGACAGCCTATCCAGGGACTGTCTCAGCCGTGATACTGTTTATACCTCGCTAGGTCAAACGATTCATATGATCCTCTGTGATCTCCTACACACCATATGATCATCCCTATAGGCGAGATAATAGGATATTATAATTCGTATCATATGTTTGTTATATCATATAGCGACTATGTTGATGTAATACATTTTGGAAGACCAGTGTATCAAACAAACACATTTAATCATAAATGCTTTTAGTATACAATCCCAACAGTAAGGATTTCAGTTTTTGAGTATTATATTGTTAGAATATATCTATGTAAACTAATCCTTCTATCAGCTTAGTGGTGGTTTTGACAACATCAAAAAGGGAGAAATTGTTAGGAAGTATTCATATCTGTTATTGATTGTTTTGATGTGTCAAACACTGTGTTAGGATTTTTATTAGAAAAATCCTTCCTCGTATCTTATGTTTTGGTGGGTCAAAGACTGTAAAAGCCATCTCAGACAGTTTGTCTATAGAGTTCTGTAATCTCTGTATAGGATCGATCGAGTTGTAATAGAACTTAGTGGCTGAATATCAAGCATAGAAAATGCTCGAGAATTGAAGAAGTGTACGTGTGTGAAACTTGGTTTTCACTAAGTATGGCCAAGGCCTATACTGATTTTGGGTACTTAGAATAGTGTTTACCATACTGACTTATGAGAAGTCAGTATGAGGGTTCACCATACTGACTATGGGAAGTCACTATGAGGGATGTATATACTGACTATGTGAAGTCAGTATAGAAGTCTCTACCTTCTAATCACGAAGTACACGAAGACAACCAAGCTCAGTCAGACTTCGCCATATATTTGCTTAAGTAAAAGTCAGTATGAGGATAACCATACTTGGATTCCTCATACTGAAACTTAGTCTGACACAAGTTAGTGAAAAGTACACTGACACAGCAGAGCATAACAGAGCAGACCTATAGTATGGGCTATGATTGGACGACATTCTCCATGTCTCTAACGACTGGATTAATGTGTCTAACGGGCAGAAATTCAAATGATCAAGGATTCCTCTATAAATAGGTCTGCACTCCAACCTTAAAAGGTTATAAACTCAAATACGAAGAATCTCTCTGAATGTCAAGCCGACACTCTACTCAAATCACTACTCAAACTCTCTGAGTTTCCGTGTTTAATGCACAAGACTTGAGTTCGTAACTCAAGTTATCCTTCCGTGCTATTTCTCTAAGCACGAAGCTAAAGCTTCATAGCTTAACCTAATCTTAGGTGAATATATCTTTCTAAGATATATTCACAGCAATCAGTTTCCTAATCTAGGATTCTGATTCTCACGGGCTTCTACCAACCAACTGAGTTCTGGGAAGAACAACAAACTTCCAACCATCGGGAAGAAGGTTGTGGGGTGCTGTCCTCACTTCAACCTGAAGACTAAGCTTACAAGGAGTTCCTAGGCGAGTGACCATAGCAGACCGAAGGACAGAGCTCCGACGGACTGTGCATAGATCATAAGGAGGCTTGTATTATTCTTAGTGAATTTCCATACCAAGTTTCTGAAGAGTGGACGTAGGATTTTTAGATCCAAACCACTATAAAATATCATGTGTTATTTACTACTTTCATTTAAATTTCAGCATTTATTACTGACTTTCAAACCTTCAATACTTGTCCAAGTATTGAAGTGTATATCCTGTGAAACTTACTTAAGAATGGTTGGACCTAAGCTTAACCCTTTTAGAAATCCTAAACTGAGTTCCAGTCAGTCTAAGAGAACAAGTGCAACTTTTTTTATTTTCCGCTGCATATTAGGTACTCTGGTCTCGGGACCAACACACTGTATAGAAGTCACCAGTTTAGAGTGTCTCTAGATTAGCTCTAGTTTGTTCGAAACTTGTAATGTCTTGTTTAGGATATCCATTGAATTGTAATAGAGCTAATCAAGGCGAACTAGCAATCCACCAGTTTGGGATGCGCAAGAACTCAAAAGAAACTAGCTATATTTTCATACTCTCACACTTCGTCTATAAATAAATGAAGTGTCCAAGGAAGAGAGGTTACTGAAACACCGAACATTCAAAGTGCTGTAAAGATTTCAAGCTCAAAGCTTTCAAACTTTTGAGGCTAACTTCTATGCTAACCGTGTGCCATCTTTGGACACGAGACTTGTTGCTTTCTAAGCACAAGTTTACATCTTTGTGTTCTTACTCTCCAAGCTGTGATTTTTACAGGCATCTAGCCAAAATAATCAACAGTTCCAAGAAGAGCCCTAAAGTTCCCAAGTTTCAGAGACAGGGGTTGTGTGATGTGCCCACACTTTGAATCTGCGAAGCAGAGGAAGTAACGGCTTGGGCTAGTGAGCAAGTGGACTAGTGGACACTAACATTCATCAGCTTGCAATAGATCGTGAGAACCCTATAATTCTGAAGCTTAGTATATTCCAAACTCAAGGCCTGAAGAGAACACGCAGGGCTTTTGTGTCCGAAACTCTATAAATATTTTTGCTTAACTGCTTTATTCATATTCTCGTAAGGAATTAAAACTCAACACTCTCTAAGTGTTGTAGAATAACTGAAATTGGTGTGATAATCAAACTCGCTAACAATCAATTTTAAAACACAAACTGATGAGCAACGATGAGTTTGTGAGTGCAAATTTCTCATTGATTTATTTTTGTCGTGCATATCAAATCTATGATTTCATGACCAACAAGACGGGCCTCGACAATGTTAGGTTTTTCGCCTTAACATCCGGCGCGGCTTTGCTCTGGGACTGCGTGTGGTGCTTGCATTGTGGCCGAACTCAAAAGGTTAAATTAAAATCTTAAATTAGAATTGGAGAATTTCACAATTTAAATTTTAATCATATTTTGAAATATGAGATTTACTCATGATTTTTGTCGTTGCACATTATATTTTATTAACATAAGAATGATACTTATTTTACTTTGAAACGGTGCTTGTTTGTTTCAAAAGTTATTTAAATCAACAGATGTTCTTTTAACTTAAAATTGATGTTTGCTTAGCTTATAATGCTGCTTGTTTAAAAATGACGAAAATTATATATTTAAAAACTCTTATCGATAAAAACTGACTAAAATAAGTTTGATTGTATTAAAAAGGAAAGCTAGTATCTTATATATTTATCATTAATCAGTGTTGTTCATTTTATTAAATTCAATAGATAATAAACTCTCATTTTATTTTTATTTGATCTATACATATAAATATAAATCGTCTAACATAAGTAGTACTAATATGAGTAATAAAAAGGAAATGAGCATACGCATTTCCAGGAAAATTGAAAGTTTGAAAGACGAAATTAAAAAACACTGATCAAGATCTCGAAACACATAAGTTCAGTAATTTACCTTTTATTATGAGTTTAAGTATATGAAGGGACGACACTCTCTTATTTAGAATAGGGTAGTAATTTTTAACCCGACGCGAATTCGTACGATAATAATAAATTAATTTTTAAGTTCTAATGAGTCCGTGTCATTATTGTATCGACCCATTTAGAACACAAAATTTTATGGTCTCTGTTCATGTTGGAATGTATTATTCGATAAACATACCATGTTGTATTCTTGTAATATACTAAATAATAATTAACAATATTTTAAATTTTATTATTATTATTACTATAGTTGGTCTCCGATCAGAGTCGTGATAAAGCAACGGAAGACTACTTAGCAAATGCAGCGGAATGTTTAAGTATTTTGCACTTAGTTTCTTCTTCAAATATTTAGCTCGAGGTAGGTGTTAAGATTGTTTCAGATATACTCTAGCAACTTGAGGTTGCTAGGTTTTAAATCAACAAGCAGAAACAATAAAACGGTAACAAGAACACAAGGTTTATAGTGGTTCGATCCTTAAAGATCTACGTCCACTCCTCAGTCAAACACTGAGAATTCACTAAAAAGATATATTCATGTACAAGGAATTGCTTATCTCTTGTAGCAGGTGGTGAACTTTCGAGCCAGCCACTACAAAGCTATCCTCCGTTACTTGGATCTTTCGGTCGGCAGCTGCAGCTAAGTCAAGGGCACACCTTCGTAAAACTTAACCTTGCTACAATGGAAGCTTTATAGTTCTTTCCTGAACTCTCCTAGGGGTTTTGGCAACAGCCCGTCGTAGTCAATCTCTTTTCAGAGATGTGACTGTTGGATGCTTCCTATGATGGAAGTTATCCCAATGATTGATCTTTGAATAAAGTCAAGGAATCCTCTTGAATGCAGTGTCAGATATTCAATGTTTGACACTTGCTTTTGAGAACTTTGAGATTCTCCTTGTCTCTTTAATGTGCTCTCAACCAACTACTCTTTTTGCTTTTTGTTTGCTTGTAAAGTTTTCTCTCGTATGAGCAGGTGTTAATCGTAGTCCTGGGGGGGGGTCTCTCTCTTGTTTGGACTTCTCTTTTATATCTGGAGATTCAAACTTTGAATCTTCAGACCCGTTAGACACAACATCTCCTTTGTCCAAAAGAGCCATCTTCTTTTTCGTGCTTTCCAACGTGGTACAGTGCATTTTTACCTACTTCGGGAAGGTTATTCATCCTTGGTTGTACCTTCTATCAGAACGGTAGTCTTAGCAAGAGTTTGCTGATCATTTCCTTGCTTAGCATTCTTTCGGAGAATGCTAGGAGCACTCTGCTAAATACTTCGACCTTTTGACTACTGAACTCTTCTAGCAATCTGCTTTCTATCCAGTTGCTGACTCCTCAGCAATTGCGTATTCAACACTTGGGTCTTGATTCCTAATTGCTATTACTTCTAGCAATCTTCTTAGTCTTTAGCGAATGCGGACTCCTTCAGCATTCTGCTATCTCTTTTCTTCCGACTGCTAATCAATTTTTCCTAGCAGTCATTTTTCTCAGCACTTGTCTGCTATCTCCTTAGCAGCCGTTTCTGTCTGCTGACGTCTCTAGCAATCGGCTTGATTGCTAAGAACGCTCCTAGCATCCAGAATTTCCGAAGACTTTGTTTCAATTGCTGAATCCTTCAGCAATCTTCCGCAAGTACTTCTAATCTATTACAACTCGAAATATTTCCTAAACAGGACATTACATATGAGTTGGTAGACTATCTAGACTTCAGCAATGATCGACCAAACTAACTAAGGCTTTGGTTCAACAAAACCTTTACAATTTGATATAAAAGGGAGATTTACAACATAAATATAGGAATATTTTCCTAACAATTTCCCCTTTTTTGGTGCGATCAAAGCCTACTATCAATTGTTGAATCTAAGAAGGAAGAATTTCTGAGTTTACAAGAAATTCTAAGTATCAGAACTATTCTAGCAGTCTAGCTCAGAATTTAACCAACTTGATCCTAGAAGGGATTGGTTTCAAATATATTTCCCCTCAATAAATGCTGGGAAATATTCTCGATTAAAACACAAGTAAAACGCATCTAGGAATATGCTAGAAAATCTAGCACCCAATCAATCAGCAAGCATTTACCACCAATCACAAAACAAATAACTCAGCATCCACATGCATATTCGTTGAATACACAAATAGTGTATATCAACTAAGACACGCAAAAGATCAGATGTGGACAATGAGTAATTGTCTAAGTCTGGTTCAGTTTCATATATTGATTGAGAGTGTACAAGTACATCGAAACTGAAAAAGACAAAAAAGATTACAAAAATCTTGCTAACTTATTCAATTTTCACCTCAGGAGTCGGGAGCAGGCTTCTTATCATATTCATCGAATTTGCTCATAGCCATCTGCATGAATTTGTCGTATAATGCTTTGTTTGCCTCTCGATCAGCAGTCTCCCTCTCTAATTTTTTACCAAGTTTTTCGTTTTCCATCTCAAGTTTCCTCAACTTGAGTTCTACCTCCTTCTTCTTCAGCTCTTCTTCTGCTAGCCTGCGTTCTTCTTCTTTGGCAGCTATTTCATCTTCTTCTTGCTTCCTCTTCTCAGCTTCAGCAATTCTCCTCTCTTCCCCCTCTTTGATTGCAACCAAAAATTAGAAGAGAAAGATTGAACACTTTGGACAAGCTTTTGCTGAGACTCTGCTACTTCTTCTATCATCACCTCCATATTCTTCTTCACTCCAGATACATCTTCTCTGACCTCTGATATTGCTTCCCTGACTTCAGAAACTTCATTGTGTACCTCTGCCACTTCTTGTCTAACCTCAGCAACCTCCATAGCCACTCGTTCATTGATGGCCATGGGAATGGTAGTGGACAAGTCATGTTGCAAAGCATATTGGACAGCAGTATTGAGAAAGGAGTGGAAGTTATGAGAACTTACAGGCAGTGCATCGAATAAAGAAGTTGATAGATGATCGCTAAATTATTTTACTAGCGACTTAGCAAAGCTAATAATATAGAGGCAAATAAAATTATTGAATCCCAGGGGAAAGAAATAACGAAAAACCTTAAATACTAAAACATAGTTTCTTGAAATACTGGTTGGGGGAAATCAAATTTTGGTTTTGGTGAATTTCGAAAATCAAACAGACTTGCAATTTAAAATTCAAATAGAAAAGAAAATTACTTGATAAATTCAAATATGAGAAGCACAGATTCCAGGGATATCTACCTATCAAGTATAACATGTATGAATGAATTGATTAATTCCCAATTTAATTCCTCTTCGTAGGGAAACATCATAAAGGTATTATGAACTTCTTTGTTGGACAATTCATAAAGTAGATTAGTTAATTATCTATCTCCGCTCGGTCTCAAGATGAATTAACTAACTCCAAAAATCCACAGATTTATTCCTATAATCTATCTCCTTCTGCTCAAATAAGAAATCAAATTATATTGTGAAAACTCTTTCCATTGAAAACTATTATAGTTACGTCTCAAGTTCTCAACTAATTAATCCTAAGATGTGGCAAGCAAACTCAAGATTATGAATAAGCACAGATTTCACAAACTACGATGGGAAAGGGAAAATAATTCAATTAATCAAGCATGATTGATAGTTCGAAACCCTAGAATCTGAAAGAGATTTAGTTACACATATTCATAGTAAAATTCATCAAAGAGAAATAAAACCTGAATTGCATAAACTTGGGTCTGAAAGTATTCCCACAAAATCTGTCTTCAATTATAAAACTCAACTATAGCTTGGAATCTCTAAAAACTAAAATCTTGAATGAAGCACACCCTAAAAATTGAATTACTGGGATATATATATAAAGGTGGAGGTGTATCCTATCAAATTTAGGGCTAGATCTATCTAAATCTTCAAAACAGGATCAAATCTGAAACTTTCGGATCCACGTCGATCGACGTGGGATTCGCGTCGATCGACGCACTTGAATGGGCCGTGTCGATCAATGCGGGTTGTGCGTCGATCGACGTGGACTTGGCTTCTGCGGGTCTGCGTCTATCCTCGGCGTTGATCGCTCTTTCAAGCAAGCTGCATCGATCGACACGGGTCTTTGTCGATCAACGCAGGTCTGAAATCCGAACATCTCCAAATTCTTCACTATTTCCGACTCAAAATCTTCTTCTGCGCGGTCTCACGGTTTTGGCCATAACTTCCTCTCCCGAACTCCGATTGACCCGATTCCAGTTGAGTTGGAAAGATAACTTGAAGCTCTATCCATTTCCATGTGCCAATAACCCGAATTCCTCGTGTGGAAGAACTCTTCACAGTTACTATTACACATCACTGCTTTCGGAACGGTTTTCTCGTGAATTTTAGCCCAAAACCTGCACAAACACCAAGACGCGCCTAATATCACCCAATATAGACTCATGCATAAAATATATGTATAATCTTAATAAAACTACATAAAATAGTAGAAAGTAATATAGATAAGTGAGTAAAATCATGAACTTAGCAAACCCCCCAAACTTGAACGTTTGATTGTCCTCAATCAAGAGGCAAGAAAGAAATCAAAAGATCATGTTTTTAAAGTGCAATGCCTCACAAGATTCATCACAGTCAAGAATCAAAAATCCACTACACACAAGCAATTTGAAAGAGATAGAAAATTCATCAACTGTGGAAGAACTCACAGGAAGTGTATCACTCAACTCTCAAGTGTTTAAGGTATAGATGAAAGCACTCAACAACATGTATGAAGAAATTTCTACCATAGGCTTGCAAATTTTCTAATATCTCCACTGCTAGAATGTGCGCACAAGTCTAGAATCAAAAAGGACTTTCGAAAGGTTGTAACATAGGCTTTTTCTGATAAAGTAGGGAAATATGGCCAAGTGACTAAATCAATTGAGTTCATGGCTCTCAACACATCCAACCACTATCTATAATCATCCACCTCATCTCCTCATATACATCAACAAACTCAAAAAAAAAAAATCTAGCTCATTTTGAATATCTTATGCTCTTTTCGATAATTTTGTATTCTTTTCTTTTCAGAGAGCTTATGAGAATTCTAATTATTTCTTTGAGCTTCTTTTTCACACATCTTTTCACCACTAATTTATCACATCTTATCACCAATTCACCAATCAACCCCATACATACCACAACTCAAGACACGAGTGAGACAATACTTTTCTTAATCTCATAGACAAGGAAAGAAAAATTGTACAAGCTCAAAGTGGCTAACTAGGGAAAATCTTATTGTGAAGGGACAGTGTTTAGGTTATTGGGTTAACAAAGATGGCCTAATATCATCACCTAAACTTGTGCACACTATGCATTCTCAACACAGAAAATAGGCAAGTTCTAGAGAAATCAAAACACACATGTGAATCTCACATCAAACGAAATAAAGGCTCAAATTTCTCACACAAGGGTTCAAAAATTTTCTTCCACAATCAATTTCAAATCAGCTCAATCAGCATCCAAGTATAAGTGTCAAATCAGTCCTATCATGCGGTATTCTACATTCATAGGCATCTAACCACAATCTCAATCAATTCAAACTCAACCCTCAGTCAATTCTAATCTCACAATCTCATTTAGGTTATCTCAAAACTCAAAAATTTTCCCCACAAAATAGCATAAAATAGAAAAGAAAAAAATTAAAGACGGAAAGCAGAATCAACAAAAGATAGAACGTTCCATCTCTTGTCCACATCCCCCCAAACTTATTTCCAACTTGAAGAGTGGAATAAGTTTGAAAATCAGACAAAAGAGGGAACGATACCTGGTAGTTGATCTCAGACATCAACTTTTTATCCCTCGGAGTCTTCAAACATCGCGCGACGTGAACTAATTGCTTTGGGCACTTCGCGTCGATTGACACAGGGTGCGTCGATCGACGTGAAGCCTTCTAGTCGATCCTTGCTATGGATTGAAGTGTATTCCGTCGGCTGCTCGTCGTCGATCGATGCCAAGCTGCGTCGATCGATGTCGAGCTGTACTCTAAGATATTTTTAACTACAAAACAACTGTTAGCAAAAATAATAGAAATTTGAAATAAAAATGAAAATTGAAAAAAGAAAACACGTAAAAGGTTGGGTTACCTCCCAACAAGTGCTTGATTTAACGTCGCATCTCGATAGTACCTCAAATCACCACCGGGGAGGTCGGGTCCAGACTGGTGTTTTCGCGACCTCCTCTCCATCTTCGTTCTTGACAACATGCATCCCCCATTTCTTGGCGTCTTCCTCCAGAAGGGTCTTGTGCATGCATAATGAAGGCCAAATCCCCTCGATGTCTCTCAGTGTCCACCCAATGGTTGACTTGTACTTCCTGAGATGTATCAGGAGTGGTTTGAGTTCCAAATCAGGCGGATCGGAGTTAGAAATTTGCAGTTCCAGACTTGCATCGATCGACGTGGTTGAGTTAGCAGAGATCCCTTTTCCACGTCGCACCATTTTGATTGATGAAGCCTTTGTGTCGACCATTTTTCCTGCGTCGATCGACGTGGCTCCTAAAGCTGCATCGATCGACGTGGGTGCGTTACCACGTTTTCCCTTCTTTTTCTGGCTGCATCGTCTTGGTAACCGCTCCCGTTTGTTCTCTTTTTCATGTGTTATTTCCTCGGATACATCTAGCTCCATCACCAGATCCACAAGCTCATCGTTCGCCTTATCCAAATCTGAAGACAAAAAAAAGAGTGTAGTAAGCAGTTCTCCAGAAAATCCGGATCAGTTTTAAGAGAAGAAAAGGGAGAGGAAATCACCAAATTGAAACAATTGATCATGTGACACTCTTCTTGGTAGCTCCCTTCATTACGCTTCTGCACTGTTTTGTAGATAGGGAAGGTGACCGACTCGTCATTAACTCAGAACTCAGTTTGCCGTCTCGAATGTCAATCAACGCTCCAGCAGTCTTCAAGAAAGGTCTCCCCAAGATCAGCTGGATGTTGTGGTCTTCTTCCATGTCAAGCACCACAAAGTTTGCTGGAATGATGAAGTCCTTCACCTTCACAAGTACGTCTTCTACGATGCCTCTTGGGTAGGACACCGATCTGTCAGCCATCTATAATGATATGATTGTTGTTTGATGCTCCTTATCTCTAGTCGCTTGAAGATTGAAGATTGACAGCTGCATTAAGTTGATGGATGCGCCGGAATTGCAAAGGACCTTTCCAAAGGTCTCTCCTCCAATGACGCAGGGGATCGTGAAGGATCCCGGGTCCTCTCTCTTCAGCGGCATCTTCTTTTGAATAATCGTTGCATTCCTCGAACAAGTTGACCCTCTCGTGCTCCAGGAAGGGTCTTTTCTGAGAGACCATATCCTTCAGAAACTTGATATACCCTGGTATCTCTCGTAGTGCCTCAATTAGCGGGATGTTGATGTTCACCTTCTTCATGTTCTCCAGAAAGCGTGCAAATCTCTCGTTCATCTTCATTTTAGCAAAATGCTGTGGAAATGGCATAGGAGACTTCTTCGCAGGTGGGCTAGGAGCTTGTGTTGATCGATGTGGATCTGCGTCGATCGACGTAGCTTTTCTTGTTGCATCGATCGACGTGGATCCTGCATCAATCGACGTGGACATGCCTGCTGCTGCCTCATCGACCTGCTCCACGCCTTCGTTCTCCTGCGAATCCTTCCATGCCTGATTTGGCCCTTCATATGATTTTCCCCCTCTTAGAGTGATGTCATTCACTTGATTCCTCTGATTCTGATTTTTGGGATTAACTTGAGTGTTGCTCGGAAGTTGTCCAGGCTTGAGCTGGGCTCCGAGGGCGTCGGCGATCTGGCTGACCTGGGTTTCTATAATTTGTATATGCTTCTGCACCTGGTCTACTTTAGTATTCTCGCCTGCAATTTCTTGCTCCAGTTTGCTCACTTTATCAGTGGACCCCTGCATGAACTTAGCCAAAATCTCCTCGAGATTTGGCTTCTACTTCTCCACCACTTCTCCAACTTGCACTACAAATCCAGGTGGTGGCTGCTCCGCAGCTTGGGGGTTCGCATAGGAAAATCTAGGGTGGTTCCTCGCGTGATTATAAGTGTAGGGCTGGTTGTGCTGTTGATATCCTCCGCAGTAGTTGTTTTGGTAACCACCCATTTGGATGAAATTTACATTGGCAGAATCCCCCTCAGTGGAGCTTGTACTGGCTCTACTGCAGCAACTGTCTTCTCCAGTTTCAGTGCAGCAAAGTCTTCCCTTAGCTTCTTCAACTCGGTTGCCAAATCAGGTTGTTCGGCAACTTTCTCCACCACTTTCTCGACAGCTTTCACAGGCCGATATCGACCCGATGACCATCGTTGAGTGTTTTTGGCCATCCTTTGGAAGAATTCCATGGCCTTCTTTTTGCTTTTCGTCATGATGGTGTCTCCCAATGTGGTGTCCACCAACTCAACGGTCTTTTCATTGAGTCCCTCGTAGAATGCTTCTGCCTGTTCTCCTAGAGGGAAACCATGTCCTGGGCAAGATCTTAGTAGCTCCTTGTAACGCTCCCATGTCTCATTGAAGCTCTCATCGGGTCTTTGAGCGAATCGGATAATTTTCTTTCTTCTCTTCTGATGACGTTCGGAGGGAAGAAGTTTTCTAGGATTTCATTCCTTAGCTCTATCCATGTACTGATACTTCCCTTATCCAGTGCAGTAAACCAAGATTGTGCCTTATCCCGCAGAGAGAACGCGAACAGACGCATCCGGATGACACTCTTACTAACCCCTCCAATCTTGACAATGTTGCAGAGCATAAGAAACTTATCCAGATGTGCATAAGGATCCTCAGTAGCTCTTCCTCCGAATTGATTTTGCTGCACCATTTGCACCAATCTGGTCTTAGGCTCGAAGTTATTGGCGTTGATGCCAACTTTGAAGTCTGTCCCCTTGAACTGAGGTTTATATCGGTTCTACATAGCCTCCTCTTCTTCCCCATCGTCAGATTCCTTTGGTTGATTCTGGTCATCATCCTCTTCATCATCGGGATTGTCCTCAAATATGGGATTGCGGCGAAGATGTCGGTTATTCCGATTGTTCCTTTCAAGATTCAGCTGTTGGAGTTGTGCCCTCATGTCTTGGACTTCTTGGAGAAGTACAGCTTGCTCCTCCGGAGTCATTACTGGTGGAGGTGGTGGATCCCCTGGTTGTATAATTTCAGCCATTGATTGATTACTCGAGCATGCTTGTTCCTATTTCTTCCGTTGGTTCTTTTGGCAAGTAGCTTCAATTTCTGGGTCGTATTCCACTGGCTTTTACCCACTGGCTCGTGTAATCATAGACTACCTGTACAGCAAAGGAGGTAGTGTAGTAAAACTGATAACAAAACTCAATAAAATAGAAAAGCTCAAAAACTTAAAATCTGGAAAAACAAGCCTACGTCGATCGACATAGGATTTGCGTCGATCGAAAATTTGCTTGAAATTACGAAAAGTAAAACCTAAATCAATATCTCAATCACAAAATTAATAATAAGATAATTTCTATTCAATCCCCGGCAACGGCGCCAAAATTTTATTGCTAAATTATTTTACTAGTGACTTCGCAAAGCTAATAATATAGTGGCAAATAAAATTATCGAATCCCAGGGGAAAGAAATAACGAAAAACCTTAAATAGTAAAACATAGTTTCTTGAAATACTGGTTAGGGGGAAATCAAATTTTGGTTTTGGTGAATTTGGAAAATCAAACAGACTTGCAATTTAAAATTCAAACAGAAAAGAAAATAACTTGATAAATTCAAATATGAGAAGCACTGATTCTAGGGATATCTACCTATCAAGTATGACATGTATGAATGAATTGATTAATTCCTAATTTAATTCCTCTTCGTAGTGAAACATTAGAAAGGTATTATGAACTTCTTTGTTGGACAATTCATAAAGTAGATTAGTCAATTATCTTTCTCTGCTCGGTCTCAAGATGAATTAACTAACTCCAAAAATCCACAGATTTATTCCTATAATCTATCTCCTTCTGCTCAGACAAGAAATCAAATTATATTGTGAAAATTCTTTCCATTGAAAACTATTACAGTTACGTCTCAAGTTCTCAACTAATTAATCCTAAGATGTGGCCAGCAAACTCAAGATTATGAATAAGCACAGATTTCAAAAACTACGATGGGAAAGGAAAAATAATTCAATTAATCAAACATGCACACATTATTAGTTCGAAACCCTAGAATCTGAAAGAGATTTAATTACACATATTCATGGTAAAATTCATCAAAAACAAATAAAACCTGAACTGCATAAATTTGGGTGTGAAAGTCTTCCCACAAAATTTGTCTTCAATCATAAAACTCAACTAGTCCTTGGAATCTCTAAAAACTAAAATCTTGAATGAAGCACACCCTAAAAATCGAATTACTGGGATATATATAGAGGTGGAGTTGTATCCTATCAAATCTAGGGCTAGATCTATCTAAATATTCAAAACAGGATCAAATCTGAAACTTTCGGATCCACATCGATCGACGCGGGATTCACGTCGATCGATGCACTTGAATGGGCCGCATCGATCGACGCAGGTTGTGCGTCGATCGACGTGGACTTGGCTTCCGCGGGTCTGCGTCTATCCTCGGCATCGATCGCTCCTTCAAGCAAGCTGCGTTGATTGACACAGGTCTGCGTCGATCGACGCAGGTCTGAAATCCAAACATCTCTAAATTCTTCACTATTTCCGACTCAAAATCCTCTTCTGCGTGGTCTCACAGTTTTGGGCATAACATCCTCTCCCAAACTCCGATTGACCCGATTCCAGTTGCGTTGGAAAGATAACTTGAATATCTATCTATTGCCATGCACCAATAGCCTGAATTACTCATGTGAAAGAACTCTTCACTGCTACTATAACACGTCACTGCTTTTGGAACGATTTTCTCGTAAATTTAAGCCTAAAACTTGCACAAACACCAAGACGCGCCTAATACCACCCAATATAGACTCATGCACAAGTTCTCTGCCACTAGCAATTGTATTAATTTCGGTTATCGGCTCAGCATCCATAGCATCCTCTTGATACCAATTGCCTTGCGCTTTGAGGTATTGAGCTTCTGCTGCTATGCGCTCGGCCTCCAGAAATCTCCATGCCTTCGCCTCTGCTTCATCGGCATGAGCAGCACTGTACTGAGCATCTTCAGCTAAGCGCTCGGCCTTCACTAAGCTCCAGGGCTTCCTCCTGAGCCTTAGCTAGGTCAGCCGCCTTAGCTTCCTCTATCTCAGCAACTCTTGCAGTTCTTGTCACTTATAATATCATCTTCTAAGAAATGGACTAGCATCTGCTCTTGGTTGTCAAGGTGTGTGGTTAGCTCTCGGCATCTGTTCTTTTCTAGCTCCTCCTATTCTCGCGCAGTAGCCATCCTAGCCTGCAATCGCTCTTTATTCTGAGCTTCATACTCAGCTTGACGCCTTCGATATTCAGCAGCGGCTTTAGCTTGGCGCTTAGAGATCTCAATTCGAGCATCTCTTCTTCGAGAAAGACGGGAGCACACCATTATGCTACTCTCCTTATCTTGAATATGCGCCATGGAAGTCCTTTGAAGGAAACTTGCAATGTCTCATTGTTTCCTGTAGGAATCTTCCTTAGGAACCTGGCATCATAAACATCCTCGGATCCTCCATCGGAATCAGACTCGGAGTAGCATGAGGCCAAAAACCTTCATCTTGTACATCTCTTGCATCGGCTGAGCAGATGAGGGAATAGCAGTGCTAGGCTCCTCATCAGCACTTGGACCCTCTACTCTTCCACTGCTGGCCCTCTCCTCAGCATTCTGAGAAATGCTAGCCATTTGCTCAGCATTCTGTCCTGATCCAGAAGATCCAACATCCATATCCTGACGTCCCTCAGGCGGAGCACTACTACTAACGCCTTGCACAGTAGCAGGATCCCTGATGACAAGGCTTCCCTGGCCATCAGGATGCGCAGGAGCATCAAATACTCCTGCCTCCAACAGTTTGTTTAAGTCCTTGTCAGATAAAGAATCGTGTTCTGGCAAAGGGGTGGTGGTGGGAACTTGAACAACTTGTTTGCCTTTCTTCTGCTTAGCAGCTTCACGAGCTTCATGCTATGCTGCTAACTTAGCAGCAGCAGCCTCCTGAGTTGCACGCTCTAGCAACTTACCAGCTTCCTTTACTGCTAGCTCGTCAGCAGCCTTCTTAGCTGCAATCTCATCAGCAGCTTCCTTCATTTGTTCAAAATTTCTGTCCCTTGCGTCAAAAGTAATCTTCTCCATCGCTTTCTTGTATTCCTTCTTCTCTTTCTCCTTTTGATTCCTCTTTCTCTTCTTGTTCTTCTCTCTTACAGCTTTCAATCGTTCAGAAAACGGTTTAGCAGAGAGAGGAGTTACTTGCTCTTGCTCCTTAGCAGGGGTTTTCTCCGAGGCTTCATTCTCAGATGCTTTGACAAGACCCCTTCGTGTTCGCTTCTTCTTCGGTGAAGCAATATCTGTTTGCTTCCTTTTAGGTATCTCTGCAGTGAGTGGACCCAATTGCTCAGCGGGAAGCTCTTCTAGCTTCTCTATGTCAGCAAGGTCCTGGAAGCACCATGTTGTCTCGGCGGACATCCTGGCAGCAGCAATCTCCTCAGAAGTTAGAGGAATCGCATGCTCCAATTGATGAGTTGCTAACTCGGCTGGATGAACATTGATATGTGTGTAAAATGACCTATATTTCGATGTGTGAGCGTGCATGTTTGCGTTCATTTTACCCTCATATCATATGTTTTTGTTGTTTATTTGTCTTGTTTTTGTGTTTTTGTGTTTTGAATGTTGTAGGACGTGTTTTGAGCATAAATCAGCACTTTTGGGTGAGTTTTGGAGGTAAATCGCCCGAGCCGAAGGTTAAAAGGAAGTTGAATCGACCGAGCGGAGCAAAAGAGGGAAGAAACCTGATTTCAAAGGGATTTCTCGGCCGAGCCATTGGAACAGAGGCTTGGCTCGACCGACCCTGCAGGCTTGGCTCAGCCGAGCCATTACGGGATTTGCAGTTTCTGGCAGTTTTTCTCTTAGCTCGGGCGAGCCAATTTCGGCCCGGGCGATCCAAGGCCCTGGGAGCTCATCAATAAAAGGGGGATTTCCAAATTTTAAAAGAACTTTTGGTCAGATTTCAAATAACCGTCACGAGAGTTCTCTCTAGATTCATCTCCAGACCACTCCCCATCCACATTCAAGGAGATTCAAGCCAAATTCTTTCAACTTGGTGAAGATCTAGGAAGGAAGGAAGGTAGATTGAGTCCAAGGAAGGCAATCAAGGAAGATCACATTTTGACCTTGCTATTTTGTAATGGATTCTCTCATTTCTCTTATTGATTTGTACTCAATTCAAGGTATGAAGAACTAAATTCATATGTGAGTGTTGTAGAATGGATATTGTGATGAGTTGATATCAAATTTGCTTGTTTACTTTCCTTTGAGGGATTGAATTGCACTTGATCTTGTTCCTTACCTCTTAGGTGTAGGTAATAGCCAGCTTTTGAGGTAGTTGAAGTGAACGGTGCAGCCAACATGCGGGCGGAATCGTCGTGAAAAGTTTATATTCTTACGATTTTAGTTCCAATCCCTGTGCAGGGCTAGGTCATAGGGCGATAATTGACGGTCGATTGGGAGTGATCTAGGGGTTAATAACGTAGCTGTTTGCAATTCCGAGTGTCATCTACCATTAGCTCACCGTAGCAAGGGGCTAGGGAATGTAGGGTCGATTGCTCAACCTCCTAGGGATTAAACTTGGTTTACAACATAGTTTGATTCAACTTGGAACAATAGAAATTCAATCAACAGTCACTATCTTTTTATTGTTGAACTTGAGATTTTAATCTACCTAAACAAGTTACTCAATTGTTTTGGCTTGATAAGTTTAAATACACATGTTTGGTTATTACTTAGTTACTTGTATGCTTGGTTTATATTTCGTTTTGCCTAGTTAAACAATTACCAACGACTATTATTTGCCTAGCTATTTGAACCTTCAAACGAGTAAGTGATCTTCACTAGAGCGAATTGAAAAGGACTCGAATTGATAAAATTTAACGTGAAGATAGTGTTGCATTTCACCGTCGTCACGTTTTTGGCGCCGTTGTCGGGGAATCCTTTAGTAGGTCTTGTGAAATTATTGAAAGTTTGAAGAAGTGTATGCTAGGTGTTTGAGGAAATGCTTGTGTGAATATTGTTACTAACATTTGATTGCTAATTGTTCTAGTTTGTTTAGTTGAATTGTTTTGTTTTGTAATTGGTTTTGTTGATTTTTCCTAGGTAGTTTATGATCACTCGATCAAAGGCTAGGGAGCTTGAGGCAAGGAGAATTCAAGAAAGGAGAGGAAATATTGAGATTGATTTTGATATGGCTAACCATGGAGAGGACACGGTTAGGATTGAAGAGTTAGAGAGACATCTTGAGTTGATGAAAGCTATGTTAAATGAGAGGAATGGTCCTCGGAGACCACTTCAAAACCTTTTTTCGACCTCAAAGGGAACCGATAACGGGAGGTTTTTGGTTAGGAGTAAATGCTACACAATTTGAGATAAAGCCACAGTTGGTCCAAATGATTCAGAACAACCAATTTGGGGGACACGTAACCGAGGATCCAAATGTTCATATATCTCAATTCTTGGAGATTACGGATACTCTAAAGATCAACCAAGTTCCCCAAGATCAAATACGACTGCAGTTATTCTCCTTTTCTTTGAGGGATGGAGCTAGGAATTGGTTCGAAGGTTTAGACAAATCGAACATTGCCACTTGGGAAGAATTGAGAGAAAAGTTTCTATTCAAGTTTTTTCCGCCAAGTTTGACTTTGAAGAGAAGGGCCGATATCACATCGTCTGGGCAAAGGTACGATGAACCTCTTTATGAAGCTTGGGATCGATTCCGAGAGCTTCTACGCAAGTGTCCTAGACATGGTCTTTCTCAGAGTCAACAAATTTGCCAATTCTATGGGGGACTAAACTATGATACGAAAGTAATGATGGATGCTTCATTGGGTGGTGCATTCCTCGATCAAGAAGTGGACGAAGCTTGGAGGAAAATTGAGAAAATGGGTGAAAATAGTTTCCATTGGCCCAAGGAACGGAAAGATTATCGGTCGGTAAATTCGGTCAACGAGGCTAAGGAAAGTGATGAGTTTAAAGAGCAAATAGCAACCATGCAAATGAAGCTTGACTCATTGTCTACTTCGGGGAATAGAAATGAGGAAATGATGGTGGTTCGTCAAGAAGAGTCCTTCCCGGAAAGTGTAAATTTTGTTAATCAAAGGATGGGATACAATGCTTGTCCTCAATACAATCCGCCGAGTAATATGTACTACCATCCGTCTAACCGGTTTCACCCCAATTTCTCCTATGCGAATCCGAACAATGCTCTTAATCCTCCATTACAACTTGAAGGGGGAGGTAGTAGCCAAGGGGGATATGCTGGGGGAAATAGTAGATATGCCACCCAAGAGCCAAGGAGGAATCAAAACGAAGAAATAACTAAGAGATTTGAGAAGTACGATGGCATGTTCGCAGAAATTCAACTTCAAATTTCTTCCATTGCTAAACAATTGAGTGGAAAGCATCAAGCAAGGAAATTCCCGAGTGATACCGAAGTGGTACAAAAGAAATGTTGTAATATGTTTGAAGGTGAAAGTAGGATGGAGGAAAGATTGGAAGCAATGACTCCTAAGATTGAGATGGTGGAAGTTGAAGAAGAGTCGAGTTTGGTTGTTGAAGAAGAGAAGGAGGTTGAAGTAGAGAAGGTGGAAGCAAAGAGTGATGAGCAAACTGAGAATGTGCATTTCTTTGATTATGTGCAGAAAGGAGACATTGAAATGCCGCTACCGGAAGAGATTGAGCGAGTGCCGATGTTGGATGAACTTGTTGGAATGGAAATATTCCCGGATGATGAGCCACGTGATGTGAGGAATTTTGAATAAGAAAAGAAGAGCATAACTAGCAACAAGGAGGATCCGGGGGCTTTGTGATTGGATGTGCAATAGGAGATGTTAATGTCGAGAAAGCCTTGTGTGACTCCAGAGCTATTGTGAATGTGATATCGTGGGACTTGTACAAGGAGTTGGATATTGGAGAACTCAAACCTACTAGTCAAGTCTTACAAGTGGCGAATCATACATTAATTTGCCCACGGGGGATAGTTGAAGATGTTCATGTGGAAGTTTTGACATTTACATTTCCGGGATATTTTCTTCTTGTGGATATGAAGAACAAGGATAACATTCAATTGATCTTCGAAAGGTCATTTTTACGCACGGCCAATGATTATTCGATATGAAACAAGGTGAGCTCACATTCCGATGTTGTGGCAAGGAAGTTGTGTTCTCTTTACCTCCGAAGAATGTGAATGAGAGTGAAGTTGAGAAAGCTGGGAAAAATAAATGGATGAAGGATGTGGTAGATCCGAGCTTAAAAATCATGAGTGAGGAAAATGAAGACAATAAAGATCCAGGGGATGATGATGAGCTTGATAAAAGTAGATTGAGTAAGGCTCGCGTGGACACGGATCTACCTCGGAGTGCAACAAGGAAGTTTTTCTTTTCGGAGGAGCATGTGACTATAGACCGAGGTATGAGTTCGAGATCAGCACCCTTTGATCATGATTGACTGTGAGGTATGTTCGTCGAGCTATCGACGTTAAAAAAGTGCTTGTTGGGAGGCAACCCAACGGATTTACATCTTGTTTCTTTTTATGTTTTGAATAGTTGTTTGTGAATTGCTTGTGTTAGTTTAATGTTTTGTGGTTTTGTTGAAGGATTCCTGATTGTTTGTGGTTCTACAAGTTTGATTGCCATTGTGAATGAAGATAGGAAATGTGGAGGCGAAATGATCGGGATTGTGCAGGGAAAGGTTGAAAAAGTCAGAAACAGAGGTGTCGCTTGGCCGAGCAAGACAGGCTCGGCCGAGCTAAATCGTGCCAGGCCAAATTGCATGGACAGAGTCGTCGCTCGGTCGAGCCATCTGTCGCTCGACCGAGCCACGCGCAAAATTTAAATATCGGGCGATCCCCATTTTCATTTCGATCGAAATTTCTCTTCTCCAATTTTCTCTAACCCCCTATTGCCTTGATTTATCCTTATCTGACCCTTCAATTTTATTAATGGCTAGCAAACGAGCACGAGGTGAATCATCTTCTTCAAGTGGTCGCCCCAAAGGCTTTGACGATGAAGAATTTGCTAAATTCAAGAGTTTGGTGAATCGACAAATTGTGGGCACCAAATACCTATGCCGGGAGACGTTGAAAACTCTGAAACTAAAGGATGATGTTTGGAGTCTCCTCAAAGGCATTAGTTGGAAGAAGTTGCTCTCGACGAGTTGGCCCGGATACATGGATCTGTCACGGGAATTCTTGGCCTCGGTCACTATAATGAAAAGTGCGGGGGGACTCCCATTATCCATGAAATTCAAGCTCCAAGGTAAAGAATATTTCTTTCAACGTGCTCAAGTTGATGAGATTTATGGGTGTACTCCCGATTCTGTGTTCTTGCATGAGAATGTTAATTTAGGGGATTTTTGGAAGGAGATTATGGGGATTGAGTATGATAGGAAGTTTAATATTAAGCACTGTAGAGCTACTTCCATTAGGAATCCTGTTGTATGTTACATTCAAAAGTTTGTTGGTTGTTCTGTGTGCGGGCGATATGAATCTAGCAATGTGATTACTGTCGAGTTATATATGTTTTATGCTTTAATGCATGGGATTAAATTTTCATTGGGGGCTATGTTAATGGATGCTTGGAGTAGGGCTGCTAATGCCCGTACTCCTTCTTTTTGTTGTGGGATGATTACTCCAATTTTTTAGCATCTTGAGTTATCGTTGTCTGGTCCTTCTGCTCCTGCCGTGTATTTGGATACTTCTTCTTTGCTGGCTGGGAGATTTTTGGTTCCTGGGCAAAGGGGTACTATTTACTACAAATTCGGGAAGTTTTCTTTGAGAATGCCTAATGAAGGACACACCACGGTGTTGGATTTGAATGATCGATCTAATTAGTTGATGGACTCGGAGGATCATAAAGATGTGGTTGGTGTGTTGTTCACTGATGGGTATTTCTCTAGCCTCCGTCATCTTTCGGCAGAGGAGCGAGCTGATCTCGAGGATGTTGGCCCGAGTACCCACGCACCTGCGCGACCCCAGCAGGCCCCAATCCAAGATTGGCAGCAATAGATGATGTCCATGATGCAAAGAACTGCCGAAACTGTTGATTCGTTGTCTTTATCTTTGCAGGGCTTGGATGCGAGGATGACTACAATGCAGGGTGATTTTTCTGCTGCCCATGAAGGCTACATTGCTAGATTTGGTAGAGTCGATCGGCGGATGGATGAGATCCAGGAGGATGTTCGGGAGTTGCAACGTCGTGTTCCTATCTCGTATCAGTCCCGCAGAGCCCGCCAGCAGCAGCCAGATCCAATGGAGTGAGACCTCACCGCCTACCTTTTTACAAACTTAGTCTCACTTGACTAAGTTTGGGGGGAAGTGTCGGTAGTCGGTGACGTGATCTTCTCTCTTCTCTCTATCTTTACTGCTTTCTAGTTTAGTTTAGTTTGAGTTGAATGATTTGACATTCGATTTGGTTGTATAATGATATTTATCTACCTTCACTTTGGATTTGAATGTGGATGTTATTTGGATGTTTAAATTTTAATTGAAGGGGTATGTTGATGTATTATTAGCGAGCTTGCATGAGATCGAATTCTTTCTATTTGGTTTGGTTTGTGGATTGTTTAATGGTTTGGTTTGAATAGTGGAGCTAGTGGATATTGCTTTATTTTTGTTGATGATTGGTTTGTGGAAAGTCGGTGGAAATGAGAACTTAATTGGCTTGATTATGCTCAATAGTTTGGTGGTGTTTGTGTTGATTTGTAGTAGGTACAAATAAGGCATAGAGAGCGGTTTGATCGTGTGTGCTGATGGGTAACACTTTCTATCGTTCCTTCTACCAATTAGATTCATTACATTATTTTATGGCATGTAGATTGTGGTTAGGATGTTGTGTGCTTGTGTGTGTGTGATGAACCCAAACAAGAGCTTGAGGTTTGAATCATGATTTACTTAGTGAGCTTGATATTTACCTTGACCAATGATAGAGCGGAATCTAGTTGTTAATGCATGCTTTAGTTGAAATTTTGAATTGCCGAGTTTTGTGTGTGGCTAATGTATAGGACTTGACAAAAAGCTGTGAGATTTGAGCCATGATATTGTCATATCTTTATCGGTTGTGAGTGGCAAGATTGAGAGCACAAGATCTAGAACTTGCACTTATTCTCTATCTATTTGGCATGAGTTTGGTAACTAAAAAATGATATTAGGCCATCAATTCTTAGTCCTACCTTTCACTCCAGGAGTATAAGGTGGTTGTTATCATAATTTTACCTTTCACACCTTTGACCCCCGTGATTGAGCTTTAATGGTGGATTTCCTTTGAAATTATTAGGACAAATTTTGGGGGGAAAGAGTTTATGAGGGTGAATACGGTGATGAGAGTTGGGTTGGGAATTGTTTGGTATCTTTGTATTGCAAGTATTGAGGCATGGAAGTTATGAAATAAAGAATTGATGTGAATCCTAAAAAAAAATTTGATGCACTAACAAAAAATTTTGGGTGCTTGAGAAAAATAAAAAAAAAAAAAGAAAGAGAAGAAGAGAAAGAGAAAGAGAAAAGAAAGAAAAGCACCATGAAATGAGTGAATGATGGTGTTGGAAAAAATATGAAAAAGAAAAGAAAAAAAAAGAAGAAAGAAAGATATGTTGTGAAAGAAAAAAGCCTCGGGGTTGTAGTGGATTGAAGAAAATAAGTTTTGGGTTTTTGGGAAATTGAGAAGTTTAGTCACTTTGGCCCAAAAATCACCTACCTTTTAGTAAGCCACGTTATAACCGAAAACAAAGAACTTTTTTATTTTAGGAGCCAACTCGTTGTAGTATAGTGGTGAGAATAGTTTCAAGCCTATGGAAATTGTGCTCGATATCTTGTGAATGAGTGATGCTCATCGTCCCTAAACACGTAAAGGAGTGCTTTGATTTCTTTATCCAAAAATTGATGAGTAGTTCAAGTCCTTAGCATTAACCATGTCACAAAGTTAGGTGATAATCTCGATTGATTAGGGCATGCCAAGATAATTAAGATGAGCTGTGAGGATTGTTTCATAAGGTTCATGGATTGCTTTACTTTGTTTTGATTGAGGAAAATCAAAGGTTCAAGTTTGGGGGATTATGATATGTGTGTAAAATGACCTATATTTCGATGTGTGAGCGTGCATGTTTGCGTTCATTTTACCCTCATATCATATGTTTTTGTTGTTCTTTTGTCGTGTTTTCGTGTTTTTGTGTTTTGAATGTTGTAGGACGTGTTTTGAGCATAAATCAGCACTTTTGGGTTAGCTTTGGAGGTAAATTTCCTGAGCCGAAGGTTAAAAGGAAGTTGGATCGACCGAGCGGAGCAAATGAGGGAAGAAACCTGATTTTAGAGGGATTTCTCGGCCGAGCTAAGGCAAGCTCGACCGAGCCATTGGAACAGAGGCTTGGCTCGGCCGACCCTGCAGTGCTCAACCGAGCCTGCACTTTAGAGGGTCCGCTCGGCCGAGCCAAGCCTGGCTTGGCCGAGCCATTACGGGATTTGTGGTTTCTGGCGGTTTTTCACTTAGCTCGGGCGAGCCAATTTCGGCCCAAGCGATCCGAGGCCCTGGGAGCTTGATATGTGCGTAAAATGACCTATTTTTCGATGTGTGAGCGTGCATGTATGCGGATATTTTACTCTCATATCATATGTTTTTGTTGTTCTTTTGTTGTGTTTTCGTGTTTTTGTGTTTTGAATGTTGTAGGATAGGTATTGAGCATAAACTAGCATTTTTGGTGGAGTTTTGGAGGAAAATTGCACGAGTTTGGAGTTTGGAGGCGTCGACCGGCCGAGCGGAGCAGGACCGACCGAACCAAGCTGGACAGAGAGCTCGACCGGCCAAGCCAAGCAAGACCGGCTGAGCCAAGCTGGACAGAGAGCTCGACCGGCCGAGCTGAGTCTGCTCGACCGAGCCTAGCCAACAGAGAAGTGGCTCGGTCGAGCCAAATCCAACCGGGCGAGCCAGACCGGGATTTCCAGCAATTTGGCGATTTCCAGCTTCGACCGGGCAAGCCATACTTCGATCGGGCGATCCGAGGCCCTGTTTGCTCTTCTATAAAAGGGGGAAATTCAGTTATTTGGAGAACTTTTGCCATATTTACATTAGATCTAGTTAGGAGTTCCCATATAATCATATTTCCATCACGATTCCATCTCAATCCTAGAGTATCAAGGAGCTAAATTCATCAATCCTTGGAGGAGATTTAAAGATCCAAGGGGGTAGATCAAGACCTAACAAATCCAATTGGGGGAAGATTCCACTTTCTACTTATCAATTGTGATGGATGTATTTGATTTCAACTTTGTATTGTTACAATTGAGAGGTATGATGCTCTAATTCAATTTGGATGTTGATTTGAACAAGGATGC
The DNA here is from genome assembly GCA_026898455.1 of Plectranthus barbatus. Classification (NCBI taxonomy): domain Eukaryota; kingdom Viridiplantae; phylum Streptophyta; class Magnoliopsida; order Lamiales; family Lamiaceae; genus Plectranthus; species Plectranthus barbatus. The sequence goes on along the minus strand of JAPKLW010000289.1, from coordinate 280,001 downwards.
ATGAAAATTAAGGTTGATAATTGTTTGTTTACTTTCCTTTGAGAGCTTGAATTGCACTAGAACTTGTTCCTTACCTCTTAGGTGTATGTAATAGCCAACTTAGGAGGTAGTTGACGTGAACGCTGCAGCCAACACGCGGGCGGAATCATCGTGAATAGTGTAGATTCATACGATTTTAGTTCCAATCCATGTGCGGTGCTAGGTCGTAGGGCAATAATTGACGTTCTATTTGGAGTGGTCTAGGGCTTAATAACGTAGCTGTTTGCAAGTCTTAGCATCATCAACCGTTAGCTCGCCGTGACAAGGGGTTAACGAGTGTAGGGTCGATTGCTCAATCTCCTAGGGATTAAAATGTGTTTACATCAATGATTAACCTAATTGGATTACATCTACGTTCATTTCAACATCCTATCTACCTCATTTGAGTATTTGCTTGTCTTGGTTTACCGATTTGTGGAGAGAATTGATTGAATGATGATTGTTGGTTTAATTCGTTGTTTGTTATATGTTGTTAGCATAGGTTTAAATTGAATGCCTAGATTGATAGAAACAACTCAACGATTTTATCTTACCTAGCTATTAAACTTTGTTATAGTATCCCGGTAATCTAGCGGGCGAAGGGAAGAAGGACCTGGATTTGACAAATTTTATTCTTGTGTAGCTAGGAGTTTAATTTTGATTGAACTTTTAGCCGCATCAAGTTTTTGTGCCATTGCCGGGGAATTCATTTAGTAGGTTGCTAGATATTGGGGGAAAAGTGAAGCGTGTAGGCTAGGTGTTTGTGTTTTTGCTTGTGTGAATAATTTGTTGTTCGTTTTTTTTGTATTTGTTGGTACTTTGAGTTTGTCGGATTGTTGTAGGAGTCAAATGGAGAATCATCGAGGAACTCACTCGGAGAGGCTTAACAATCTCCAAAGGGAATCGGATGAGATGAGAGCAAAGATGTTGGAGAGACAACGACCGAGGAAGCCAATCCGGTTGGTATTTGAAGAGGGCTACCCGTGGATGGAAGAGATTAGACATGATCGCATTATGAAGTCAAGTTGGGGAAATGAAGAAGAGGAGTGTAGTAATGAAAGCTATAGAGATAAATGGGGGAATTGTGACCTCCGGAACAACATGAACTATCCCCCATCTAATGGCTACTCTTCATGTAGACTCTATGAGAACCAAACTTGGAATCCATCCATGACAAGAGTTCATTGTGATGAGTGGGGAAGCCATGATCATGAAAGAGTTAGAGAAGCGAGATCATCTCGGGAAGCTTTGGAGAGGAAACCGGATAAGCTCGAGGGAAACCTTTTGGAATTAAAAATGCAATTATCCAAAATCTTGAAAAAGGTGAGTGAGGAGCCTCGAGTTGAAGAATATAAAATTTTGGAAGATGAATGTGAGGATGCGGTTATGATACTTAAGGAAGTAAGATTTCAAGATACAAGAGTAAAAGAGATGCAAGAAGAAGAATTAAGGAAAGAAGATAAAGAGTTACCTCAAGAAGAGAAAGAGGATGATAGCACCAAGGAGGAAAGGATACACATTGGAAGTGAGAAGAATGGTCTTCTTGTAATACCTTCCCTTGAGGTGATGAAAGAAGTTCCGGCATTTGTACAAAATGATGAGGAAGAGAAAAATGATGAGGAAATAATGTCGGGGGGCCCAAGTGGTGATATGGTGTTTGTTTTTCCTTCATTAGTGATAGATAAGAGGGAAAATGAGGTGATCCTAGGAGAGATAGTGGATGAAACATATGATTTGATCGGCAAAGGAGGTGATGAGAAGTTGATGATCAATCCAAATGAGGGACAAGTTGAGACTTATATACTTTGGATTCAATTGGATGATGCCTTAGAGATCAAATCGAAGAAGGAATTACCACCTTTGACTTACGAGTTCGTCATTAGAGTAAATCTTCCTTGGAGAGATGAAATGGGTGAAAGAAAGATCGCCTTGGACAAGTTGCTTCCAAGTAAATGACGATTAAGGAAGAAAGGTGTATTAAAAACCCACACGATTTTTGATAATGGGTGATGTGGTAAGGTCGTCTAGCTACTGACGTTAAGGAAGCGCTTGTTGGGAGGCAACCCAACCAATTTTCTTTCTTTTGTTTAATTGCTTTTAGTTGCTTTGATTTTGAATAAATGCCTAATTTGTTTGGTTTTGTGTTTGTAGGAGGAACTACAAGATCGAGAGGAGTGATGACGCACCGCCTACCTATTTGACAAACTTAGTCTCACTTGACTAAGTTTGGGGGGAATGGCCGGTATTCGGTGTTTTGGTTTACTCTTCTCTTCTATCTCTCTATCTTAGTTTACATTGCTTATTAGTTTAGTTTAGGATAGTTTGAATTGATTTTAAATAATTGGATCTTCGATTGGGTTGTATAATAGTATTGATCTACTTCTACTTTGGTTGTGAATGAATGATTGATTAATGGCATAAGGAATGTTTGGTGGTGCTAGTGGAACAATGCTTGATTTATGTAGATTTTGGATTGTGGAATGATGGTGGAAAGAGGTTTTGGAAGTGAAAATGGTTGAGGATTGTTTGATTGTGATTGTGGAGAGAATCATTAATGAGTTGACATGATTGAATACTTCCTATTATGCATGGTTTGTGGTTTGGATTATTGGTTTGGTTTGAATGGTGGAACTAGTGGATATTGTCTAATCATTGTTGATATTTGGTTTGTGGAAAGTTTGGTGGATATGAGAGCTTTATTGGATTGTTTTATGCTCAATAGTTTGGTGGTGTTTTTGTTGATGTGAGTAGGTACCAATAAGGTCTTGGAGAAGCGGTGCAATCGTGGCTACCGATGGGTAACGCATTCTATCGTTTCTCTTGCCAATTAGTTGCATTGCATTTAGATTGTTGTTAGATTGTTGTATGCATGTAGAATGTTTTTAGGTTGTTGTGTGCTTGTGTGTGTGTGATGAACCCGAACTAGACTTGAGGTTTGAATCATGATTTACTTGGTGAAGTTGGATGTTTATCTCAACCAATGATAGGGCGGAATCTAGTTGTCGAAGCATGTTTTAAGTTTAACTTTTGAATTGCCGAGTTTTGTATGTGGTTAATGCATAGGACTTGACAAAAAGCTGTGAGGTTTGAGCCATGATATTGTCATATCTATATTGTTTGTGAGTGGCAAGATTGAGAGTACGAGATCTAGAACTTGCATCTGTTCTCTATCTATTGGCATGAGTGTGTAACTAGAAAATGATCTTAGGCCATCGATTCTTAGTCCTACCTTTCACACCGGGAGTATAAGGTGGTTGTTATCATTATTTTGCCTTTCGTATCTTTGACCCCCGTGATTGAGCTTTATTGGTGAATTTTCTTTGATATAACTAGGACCATATTTGAGGGGAAAGAGTGTATGAGGGTGAATACGGTGATGAGAGTTGGGTTGGGAATTGATTAGATTTGTATTGACGGGAAAAGTTGAGGCATGAAAGATATGAAATGAAGGATTGGTTTGAATCCTGGAAAATGTGGCACCAACGAAATTTTTGGTGTAAGTGTTTGAAAAAGAAAAAAAAAAGAGAGGGCACCGACAAATGAATGAATGATGGTGCAATTGAAAAATGATGAAAAAGAAAAGAAAAGAGAAAAGAAAAAAAGTGTGTGTTATGAAATGGAAAAAGCCTCGGGGTTTGTAGTAGTTCCAAAAGAACAAGTTTGGGGGTTTTGGGAAATTGAGAAGTTTAGTCACTTTGGCCCAAAATCACCCACCTTTTAGTTAGCCACGTTACAACCCGTAAAAAGACCTTTTTGATTCTAGAAACTAACTTGTTGTAGTATAGTGGTGAGAATGGATGCAAGCCTATGGAAATCAAGCTCGATATCTTGTGATTGTGTGAACCTCATCTTCCCTAAACAAGTGAGGGAGTGCTTTCATTTCTTGTATCCATTTTTGATGAGTGGTGCATGTCCTTAGCATTAACCTTGTTACAAAGTTAGGTGATAATCTCGTTTTACTTGAACATGCTAAGATGATCTTGATGAGCTATGAGGTATTGCACGAGGTAGGTTAATGGCTTTACTTTGTTTTGATTGAGGACAATCAAAGGTTCAAGTTTGGGGGATTATGATGTGCGTAAAATGACTTATTTTTCGATGTGTGAACGTGCATGTTTGCGGCCATTTTACTCTCATATCATATGTTTTTGTTGTTCTTTTGTTGTGTTTTCGTGTTTTTGTGTTTTGAATGTTGTAGGATAGGTTTTGAGCATAAACTAGCATTTTTGGTGGAGTTTTGGAGGAAAATTGCACGAGTTTGGAGTTTGGAGGCGTCGACCGGCCGAGCCAAGCTGGACAGAGAGCTCGACTGGCCGAGCTGAGTCTGCTCGTCCGAGCCTAGCCAACAGAGAAGTGGCTCGATCGAGCCAAATTCGACCGGGCGAGCCAGACCGGGATTTCCAACAATTTGGCGGTTTCTAGCTTCGACCGGGCGAGCCATACTTCGACCGGGCGATCCTAGGCCCTGTTTGCTCGTCTATAAAAGTGGGAAATTCAGTTATTTGGAGAACTTTTGCCATATTTACATTAGATCTAGTTAGGAGTTCCCCTATATTCCAATTTCCATCACGATTCCATCTCAATCCTAGAGTATCAAGGAGCTAAATTCATCAATCCTTGGAGGAGATTTGAAGATCCAAGGGGATAGATCAAGACCTAACAAATCCAATTGGGGAAGATTCCACTTTCTACTTATCAATTGTAATGGATGTATTTAATTTCAACTTTGTATTGTTACAATTGAGAGGTATGATGCTCTAATTCAATTTGGATGTTGATTTGAACAAGGATGCATGAAAAATAAGGTTGATAATTGTTTGTTTACTTTCCTTTGAGAGCTTGAATTGCACTAGAACTTCTTCCTTAACTCTTAGGTGTAGGTAATAGCCAACTTAGGAGGTAGTTGACGTGAACGCTGCAGCCAACACGCGGGCGGAATCATCGTGAATAGTGTAGATTCATACGATTTTAGTTCCAATCCATGTGCGGTGCTAGGTCGTAGGGCAATAATTGACGTTCTATTTGGAGTGGTCTAGGGCTTAATAACGTAGCTGTTTGCAAGTCTTAGCATCATCAACCGTTAGCTTGCCGTGACAAGGGGTTAACGAGTGTATGGTCGATTGCTCAATCTCCTAGGGATTAAAATGTGCTTACATCAATGATTAACCTAATTGGATTACATCTACATTCATTTCAACATCCTATCTACCTCATTTGAGTATTTGCTTGTCTTTGTTTACCGATTTGTGGAGAGAATTGATTGAATGATGATTGTTGGTTTAATTCGTTGTTTGTTATATGTTGTTAGCATAGGTTTAAATTGAATGCCTAGATTGATAGAAACAACTCAACGATTTTATCTTACCTAGCTATTAGACTTTGTTATAGTATCCCGGTAATCTAGCGGGCGAAGGGAAGAAGGACCTGAATTTGACAAATTTTATTCTTGTGTAGCTTGGAGTTTAATTTTGATTTAACTTTTAACCGCATCAGAGCTCGTCTATAAAAGGGGGATTTCCGAATTTTAAAAGAACTTTTGGTCAAATTTCAAATAACCGTCATGAGAGTTCTCTCTAGATTCATCTCCAAACCACTCCCCATCCACATTCAAGGAGATTCAAGCCAAATTCTTCCAACTTGGTGAAGATCTAGGAAGGAAGGAAGGTAGATTGAGTCCAAGGAAGGCAATCAAGGAAGATCACATTTTGACCTTGCTATTTTGTAATGGATTCTCTCATTTCTCTTATTGATTTGTACTCAATTCAAGGTATGAAGAACTAAATTCATATGTGAGTGTTGTAGAATGGATATTGTGATGAGTTGATATCAAATTTGCTTGTTTACTATCCTTTGAGGGATTGAATTGCACTAAAGCTTGTTCCTTACCTCTTAGGTGTAGGTAATAGCAAGTTTTTGAGGTAGTTAATGTGAACGCTGCAGCCAACACGCGGGCGGAATCGTCGCGAAAAGTGTATATTCTTACGATTTTAGTTCCAACCCCTGTGCGGGGCTAGGTCGTAGGGCGATAATTGATGGTCGATTGGGAGTGATCTAGGGGTTAATAACGTTGCTGTTTGCAATTCCTAGTGTCATCTACCGTTAGCTCACCGTAGCAAGGGGCTAGCGAATGTAGGGTCGATTGCTCAACCTCCTAGGGATTAAACTTTGTTTACAACATAGTTTGATTCAACTTGGAACAATAGAAATTCAATCAACACTCAATATCTTCTTATTGTTGAACTTGAGATTTTAATCTAACTAAATAAGTTACTCAATTGTTTGGCTTGAGAAGTTTAAATACACATGTTTGGTTATTGCTTAGTTACTTGTATGTGATAACTTCAAAAAGCAGCAAGCAAATAATATTTTTTTTACGCCCGTAGGTGGTCGATCCCACAGGGACTGTGCAACGATAAATCCAAAGTACTAGCTACGATTTATAGAACATAGATGTTTGAGGAAATTTGAAAAGGGGTTTTGTTTTGTAAATTAAAGATGACAGTGCAATAAAATAAAGGTTTTGAAACAATTAAAGAGAGAACAGATCCTAGGGCAAATTATCTAATCATCAACATGTAAATATCAATCAACTCAGCAATGGGGAAAACAGAGATTTTTGTGGATTAAATTCCTTGATCGGGCAATTAAAATCCTAGACTATTAATTAGTGACTATCTCCTCTCGGTCTCAAGAACACCAAATTAATCAATCTCATAATTATCTAATTATTCCTATGTAGGTTTCTTCCTTTTGAGACAGAAAACAAACACAATTAATTCTCTCTTCCTGTTAATAATTTTCATCTCTCGATCCATCAATTATTAACTTTAAACCTAGATCTCAATTCACCTCTCGGTCCTTCTTTTAATCTAGATTATAAAATTAAATCAGAGAATTAAACCATGCCAAAGAGTTGATATCAATTAATCATGCATCAAAAAAGATAATCATAACCCTAGAACCTGTTTAGGGTTCTAGCCACAAATCATGACTAGAATAAAAGAAATCATTAAATTAATTGACTTACAAATAAAGAGGAACCTTGAATGTCTTTTAAAAACTTCAAAGCTCAATTATTCTAAGTGTAATAATGCATAAAGGAAGTCTGAAATTCGTGCCTAAGAGTTCATATATATTGAGGGGGGAAAAGACCTAATTTGAGTATTGGGTAAAAATAGCAAAAACTGCCAAAACAGGCCCAAAACAGCCTTTTCGAGCCTCCGTGTCGATCGACTGGAAGGCTGTCGATCGACACAGCCATCCAGTCGAAATCCGGGTTAAAATTTTTGTTGGTTCTTCTAGTTGGGTCTCTGTTTCGATCGACATAAATCATGTCAATCGACAGGAATGCACGCGTCGATCCCCTTCTGCGCAGTCTCACGGTTTTGGCCATAACTTTTGCTCCCGAACTCTGATTGACCCGATTCCAGTTGCGTTGGAAAGCTAATTCAAAGATATTTATATTTCCATTCTCCATTAGCTCGGTTCTATGTGTGGAAGAATTTGTGACTGTTCCTTTGAACATCATCTGCTTTCGGTACGGGTTTCCAATGAATTTGGCCTAAAACCTGCAAAAATCACCCATCAAAGGCATAACACCCTATAAAGTAGACTCATGCACAGAAATAAGTAAAAACATAACAAAATGTACTTGAAACAATGGAGAAAAATATATATAAGTGAGTATAATTATGAGCTTATCAAACCCCCCAAACTTAAATATTAGATTGTCCTCAATCGAAGAAAAGAAAAAAGAAATCTCAAGTAGTTGAAAGTGCAATGCCTCACAAGATTCATCACAATCAAGGTTCATCAATCCACATCACACAAGCAATTGAAAGAGATAAGATATTCATCAACTTCAGAAGACTCATGGAAAAGTGTATCGCTCATCACACAAGTGTTTGGGTTTCAAATGAAAGTACTCACAACATGTATGAAGAAATTTCTACCATAGGCTTGCAAGAGTTCTAAAATCTCCACTGCTCATTTGTGCACACAATTCAAGAATAAAAAAGGACTTTGATTAGGTTGTAATGTAGGCTTTTTGTGAAAGGTAGGGAAATATGGCCAAGTGACTAAACCAATTGAGTTAGCTACTCTCAACAAATCCAACCACTATCTTCTCATCATCCACCATTCTCCTAAAAATTTCAACACAAATCAAGGCTCATTTTTTTTTCAAGTCTTTTTATGCTCTTAAAAATTTTATTTAATGATTTGAGCTTATAAGGACATAACTTTTTTTTTTCTTTTTCTAGAGCCCAACCTTCTTTTGCTCACCAATCTAAAATTTTCCCATCCACTTATAACAATTATCCTTATTTCACCTAAATCCTATAGATAGGATACAATTCATCTTTTTCATAGCACTATCTCATAGACAAAATAGAACTACAATGTTTTTCTTAACTCATAGACCAAGAAAGAAAAAGTAACATGCTCAAAGGGGCTAATCTAGGGATAAAATATAACAAGGGGCAGTGTTTAGGATAATTTGGCTAACAAAGATGGCCTAAGATCATTTTCTATCCTTGTGCACACTATGCAGTCTCAAAACAGAACAAAAGCAAGTTCTAGAGAAACAAAAACATACATGCGAATCTCTCATGAACAAATAAAGGCTCAAAAACTCACATGGGTTCAAAAATTCTTCCTTAGTCAATTTCAATCCACTCAAACATCATGCAAGTGTAAGTTTCAATTAGACCCTCTCATGCGGTATTCTACATTCATGGGCAAATCAACCACAATGGAAATCAACTCAACTAATAAAAGATCGATTCCAAACATTGCATATAATTCTAGAGGGTTTAATTACTTAAAGATTTTCCTCACATAATATCTATATAATTTTTTTATTTGCAAAAAATTTAAACAAACCAAATAAAGCAAGTAAAACAAATAAAACAGGAAAGCGAATAAAGATAAGGGATAAAGGTTCAACTTCTTGTCCACATCCCCCCAAACTTATTTCAAACTCGGAGAGTAAGAAAAAGTTTGAAAATCAGACAAGAAGAAGAACGGTACCTGACTGTCAATCTTAGACATCGACCTTTTTATCCACAGGAGAAATCAGCTCGTCGCAACGGAAGTTTGGGGCTGCTAGCACTCTGTGTCGATTGACAGGGGACCTGTCAATCAACACAGAGCCTTATGTCGACTTCTGTGGCTGTCGATCTAAGAGTTCTCCGTGCTGACCTCTATCTCGATCGACAAGGAGCCTGTCGATTGAGACAGAGGTAAATCCTCCCTGTTCAATTTTTTTTTTGTTTTGAAAATAAGCTATAATAAATGCAAAACAAAAATTTGAAAATAAAGTTAAGCACGCCAACGGAAATAAAAATGAAAATTGGAAGGAAACAACGGGAATTTGAAAAGAAAGCATGTAAAAGTTAGGTTACCTCCCAACAAGTGCTTTAGTTAACGTCGCAGCTCGACGATACCTCTTTTTAGAACCAAGGTGGGCTAGTTCGCACTTGACTACCATGAGAATCCACCATATAGACCCATCAATCTTGGATGACAGCAGTGAGCTCGGGAAGAGATGGTGTAACTGACAATTTTGCCGACTCGTTCCCTCGCTCCCATCTTTGAGCGGCTTGGCCTTCTTTGAACTCCTCACTTGATTCTTCTTCTTCTTCCTCATCTGCTTCCTCTCTGGATGTGATTCTGAAGCATTTGGATTGTTGCCGGCTTGTGTCGAGCTTGAATGTGATCCTTTTCTCATTTGCTCGAAGCGTGATCTCTCCACCACGAGAATCAATCAGGGCAGCACTAGTGTCTAGGAATTCCCTTCCCAAGATGAGGGGTGTGTTCCCATCTTCCTTCATGTCGAGGACCACAAAATCTGCAGGAAAGATAAGATGACCTACACAAATAAGTACATCTTCAATTATACCTTTGGGGCGAGACACAGATCGGTCTGCCATCTGCAAGGTGATAGTGGTCGGCCTCAACTCTCCAATCTTGAAGCACTGGAAGATAGAGAAGGGCATCAGGTTGATACTGGAACCAGTGTCGCACAACACCTTCTCGAACTTGAACCCCCCGATCTCAACTGGGATGGTGAAACAGCCTGGATCACTTCTCTTGACTGGAAGTTTCTTCTGTAGGACCAAGTTGCACTGCTCATGAAGCTTCACAGTTGCATTCTCCACGAAGTGTTTCTTCTCGCTCATCAGCTTCCGGAGATATTTCATGTAACCTGGAATTTCAGAAAGAGATTAATACTTACCTTCTTCAAGTTCTCGACAAAGCGTGAGAACTTGGAATCCTCCTTCTGCTTGGTGAATCTTTGAGGAAACGGCATCGGAGGTGTCTTGGCAGCCTTGGATGTGGAGGAATGATGTTGGGCATGCTGCTGTGTCGACTGGCCTTGATTCTAGACTGCCTGTCGATCGACAGGGGGTGTGTCGATCGACACACCCTCTGCAGTTCTGTCGATCTCCTCCTCTGAATCTGTGTCGACTCCCTCTTCTGGGTCTCTATGTCAATCGACAGGAATCCTGTCAATCGAAACAGAGGCCGGCTCTGCTGCATCTGCTTCTTTTCTCCCCCCAAACTTGCTTTGGGGCATGCTCGGACCTTTGTAACTCTTTCTGGACCTCAGCTTCACAGCTTTGCAATCTTTTTGGTTCTTGGGATTTGTCTCGGTGGTGCTAGGCAGCTTTCCTGGAGTATGTTGTATCCCGATAGTGGTATCAATTTGGCTCACTTGAGCCTCAATGATCTTGGCGTGCTTGTCGAGCAGATCCACCTTGGTATTGACTCCTTCCACTTCTTTCTCAATTTTTCCCATTATGTGGTCTGAAGCTTTGAAGAAGTTTTTGAGCACCTCGTCAAGGCTCTCCTTCTTCTTCTCCACAATCTCGCCATTCTGCACATCAAAATTAGGAGGTGGTTGTTCGGCAGCTTCAGGCCGAGAGTATGAGAAACCTGGTTAAGGTCTACAATGGTAGTGTTGGTATCCCCCTTGCCGGCACTGATTCTGGTAGCCACCACGATTCATGCAGTTCACGTCGGCGATAGGATCAACCTGTGCAACAGAAACAGAAGCAGAAGTAGTTAGTTTTTCAACTTCCCCCTTTAGCTTCTCAACCTCTTTCTTCAATGCATCATCCTCCTTTGCCTCAACAGCTCGGATCTGTGGCCTCCTTGGATTCCCCCATTGTTGATCATGTAGGGCCATCTTTTTTAACAGCTTCAGAGCCTTTTCTAGTGACTTTCTCATCAATGATCCACCGGCTGCATAGTCCACCGACTTCTGGCTCTCCATAGTCAATCCTCTGTAGAAGATGTGGGCCTGCTCCTCAGTAACAACTCCATGGCCCGGGCAACTCCTCAGTAGCTCATTGAACCTGGTCCATGCCTCAAAGAGAGTCTTATCCATCCTCTGGTGGAACTGCAAGATCTCCATCTTTTTCTGAATGATGACTGAAGGTGGGAAGAAGGCGACGAGGAACTCGGCTCTGAGATCGGCCCATGTACGAATGTTGCTGCAGTCCAAGGTTGTAAACCACGTCCTAGCCTGATCCCGAAGTGTGAAGGGAAACAAACGCAGACGGATCACATCCTGGGTGACTCCTCCTTGTTTGATGGTATCACACACCTCCACGAACATCCTGAGGTGGGTGTACGGATCCTCCACTGCTTGGCCCCCAAATTGGTTCTGCTGAACCATCTGAATCAAGCCGGTCTTGAGTTCAAAGTTATTAGCGGTGATGCCAATAACAAATCCCTCATTCCCGGGCTATGGTATGTACTTCTTGGCCATCGCGTTGGGGTCCTCATCATCGGAGTCATCTGTGCGGCGCCTTTCTCTCTCTCTTCTTTCGGCCTCGTTCCTGTCAGCTTCCCTTTCTGCCCAGAGTTGCTTGATGATGTCCTTCATCTGAGTGACTTCTTGGACAAGTAAGGTGCCATTTTCTTGAGTGGTGAGCTGCGTGTCGGGATCCTCTAGGGGTGTCATCTCATCCATGACGGTGTCAATGGTATGTTTGGCTTTTCCCTTCCTTTTTTTGACAGTGGCCTCGATTTTGGGTCAAAAATCTTGAGTGGCTTGCCCTGGGCCCTTGTGTTCATAAACCTGCAACAAAAAACAAAGAAAAACAGGAAATCAGACACTGTGTCGATCGACAGAGAGGTTGTCGATCGACACGGGTGTTTTCTGCACTTGTTTCGGTCGACAGAGATTCTGTCGGTCGAGACAGAGGCCGAAAACCAGAAAAATGGAACAGGAACAAACACGAAAATCAAACACCAAAAACTAAAATCAACAAACTAAATACGAAATTAAAAACAGCAAAACCAATAAAAACAAAATTAAAATAAAATACAGCCTCAATCCATCAGAACTAAAAATAAACTAATAATTAGAGAGATCTGACAAGTCCCCGGCAATGGCGCCAATTTGATAACTGCAGAAAGCAGCGAGCAAATAATATTTTTTTACACCCGTAGGTGGTCGATCCTACTGGGACTGTGCAACGATATATCCAAAGTACTAGCTATGATTTCTAGAACATAGATGTTTGAGGAAATTTGAAAAGGGATTTTCTTTTGTAAATTAAAGATGTCAGTGCAATAAAATAAAGGTTTTGAAACAATTAAAGAGAGCACAGATCCTAGGGCAAATTATCCAATCATCAACATGTAAATATCATTCAACTCAGCAATAGGGAAAACATAGATTTTTTTGGATTAAATTCCTTGATCAGGCAATTAAAATCCTAGACTATTAATTAGTGACTATCTCCTCTCGGTCTCAAAAATACCAAATTAATCAATCTCATAATTATCTAATTATTCCTATGTAGGTTTCTTCCTTTTGAGACAGAAAACAAACACAATTAATTCTCTCTTCCTGTTAAAAATTTTCATCTCTCGATCCATCAATTATTAACTTTAAACCTAGATCTCAATTCACCTCTCGGTCCTTCTTTTAATCTAGATTATAAAATTAAATCAGAGAATTAAACCATGCCAAAGCGTTGATATCAATTAATCATGCATCAAAAAAGATAATCATAACCCTAGAACCTGTTTAGGGTTCTAGCAACAAATCATGACTAGAATAAAAGAAAACATTAAATTAATTGACTTACAAATAAAGAGGGAACCTTGAATATCTTGTAAAAACTCCAAAGCTCAATTATTCTAAGTGTAATAATGCATAAAGGAAGTCTGAAATTCGTGCCTAAGAGTTCATATTTATAGAGGGGGGGAAAGACCTAATTTGAGTATTGGGTAAAAATAGCAAAAACTGCCAAAACAGGCCCAAAACAGCCTTTTCGGGCCTTTGTGTCGATCGACAGGCAGGCTGTTGATCGACACAACCATCCAGTCGAAATCCAGGTCGAAATTTGTGTCGATTCTTTAGGTTGGGTCTCTGTTTCGATCGACACAAATCCTTTCGATCGACAGGAATGCACGCGTCGATCCCCTTCTGCGCAGTCTCACGGTTTTGGCCATAACTTTTGCTCCCAAACTCCGATTGACCCGATTCCAGTTGCGTTGGAAAGCTAATTCAAAGATATTTCTATTTTCATGCTCCATTAGCTCGGATTCCACGTGTGGAAGAATTTGTGACTGTTCCTTTGAACATCGTTTGCTTTCGGTGCGGGTTTCCAATCAATTTGGCCTAAAACCTGCAAAAATCACCCATCAAAGGCATAACACCCTCTAAAGTAGACTCATGCATAGAAATAAGTAAAAACATAACAAAATGTACTTGAAATAATGGAGAAAAATATAGATAAGTGAGTATAATTATGAGCTTATCAGTATGCTTGGTTTATATTTTGTGTTGCCTAGTTAAACAATTACCAACGACTATTATTTGCCTAGCTATTTGAACCTTCAAACGAGTAAGTGATCTTCACTAGAGCGAATTGAAAAGGACTCGGATTGATAAAATTTAACGTGAAGATAGTGTTGCATTTCACCGTCATCAAACATCATCGGGAGATGTAGGGATATTGGGGTCGACATTAGATTTCCCTTTCAGCATGAGTGGACAAGAAAGGTCTATAGGGGCTGGCTTCATCCTTGTCTGCAGGATGAAGTCAGTAGGCAATAGGATCTCACCCCTGTCAAGCTTCGACTTAAGGAAGTACATCTCAATGAACTTGCTGATCTTCAGCCCAAAGTTCACATTTGATGTGAAGATCCCCTCCTTCTTGATCTTCAAATTTTTCTTGGAGTGATCCAACCAACGCTCAAAGAAAATTTTTGCCCAGTTCCCTTTGATCCCATCAACCAACGCCATCATGACGGCATATTTCTTGGCAGACAGTTCTGAATATAAGCCCGCGACGCATTGGAACATTTTAATCACAAGTTCAGCCAAGAGTCGATACTCATCTTGCAGCTGATTGATCGAAGTGGCTACTTTCTAGGGAATCTCCTTACTTAGGTCGGGCTTCTTCCATAAATTCCATCGAGCCTTCATCCCGTCTGTGTCGTTGACTTTGTAGCTAGCGACATGCTCTCCGGAGTTGCAAAGCCCGAACTTCTTTGCAAGCACCTTGGCACTCACCTTGATCATTGTGCCAAAAATAGAGGTCTTGAAAGACTTCTGATTTTCTTCTGCTATAAAGTCCTCGCATAAAACTCTGAAACCATGTGAGGTTGTAACCTCAACGGTTCAGCAGACAGGTATTCGACTACCTGTTCCTTTGCTAGGTTATCCATCACCCAAATTGGAAATTGAGAAGTGGCAAGTGGTGTGTAGAGAATGCGATCCTTCATAATCTAAGCGGCCCTCTTCTGAGAGATTGTAAGGCCGGATTGTTCCTTCTTCTTCGCAAGTGTGACCAGTTGATCATACGGAATATCATCTTCCACATCCTCTTTCTTAACAATTCCAGTAAACTCAGGTAAATGCCTTTCGTGGAGAGGCGCAGCAACAATAGAAGCTTGGGTATGAGTGGGGGATTCAGTAGATGAATCAGACATTTGGGATTGAGCAGGGGATTCGGGGTTGGTAGTATTATTTGAGAGATTCGGGAGAGTTTTGAGAGAGTTTGGAAGCTTAGAAATCTAGAGATTCAAAGATTCAAAGATCAGAAGGTTTACAAATTTGACGAAGTATCTTTTAAATACCTTCTGAGTAATGGATCTGACGATTGGGGTAGCACCGCTTCGAATCCAATTGACGGTTCAGGAGATCCGAGACTCTTCATATGGTGTCCCACACCCCAAAATGCTCGAGTGTTTTTTACGTGTCACCTACTGGTTCTTTGTCGCCTATTGCACGCATTAAATGCATCGTGTCACATACACTTAGTGGATTTGAAATTCAAAAAGTTCGCGCTTTGACTTTCTGAGCGAGAGTCTGAGATTGCTGAGAGCTTGGACTCATCAATCTGCTAGCATTGGTATCCTTAGCAAGCGCATAAACTGATGAGAGCTTCGACTCAACATCCAATTGCTTAGCAACCATATCTCAGCAATAAAAATCAGCATCTCAAAAACGTAAGCTGAGATACGTTTATCTCCTTCTTTGCCATACATCCAAGAAATCCAGAAAGAATGAGAGTTTGAACTCATTCATCCACATCCTTTTCTAACTCCATGACGCCTAACTTCAGACATAATTCCTTAAATCTGGCCTCAGCAAACGACTTAGTGAATATATCAGCAAGTTGATCTTCTGTGCATATGTATTGAACATCGATATCTTTCTTCTCTTGATGATCTCTAATGAAGTGATGTCGAATGTCAATGTGCTTCGTCCTGGAATGATGAACAAGATTCTTTGTGATGCACCTAGCACTGTTGTTGTCGCAGTAGATTGGCACACATTCTGGAGGAATGTCATAATCTTGTAATTTCTGCCGAATCCACAATACTTGCGCACAACAACTTGCGGCTGCTACATATTCAGCTTCTGTTGTAGATGTCGCCACCGAGTGCTGCTTCTTGCTAAACCAACTTATTAGCTTGTGTCCAAGGAATCGGCAGGTGCCACTCGTGCTCTTCCGATCAATCTTGCACCCTCCAAAGTCTGAGTCTGAATAACCACTGAGTGCTAGCCCATCAGACGTTGGATACCAAATTCTTAGACCTTCTGTGCACTTGAGGTATCGGATTATTCACTTAGTAGTATCCAAATGCAACTTCTTGGGATTTGCTTGATATCTCGCACAAACTCCTACGACATAGGAAATATCTGGTCTGCTAGCTATTAGTTAAAGCAAAGATCCGATAATACCTCTGTACAGCGTAGGATTCACAGGTTCTCCTCCTTCATCAAGAGAAATCTAGCAGCTCGTGCTTATGGGAATCCTTAAGCTCTTCGTCTTCTCTGGACTATATTTAGCAATTAGATCTCTTGTATACTTCCTCTGATGTATGAAGATCCCTTCACTCAATTGCTGAACTTGAAGTCCAAGAAAGTAGGACATCTTCCCCATCATGCTCATCTGGAAGTTACTTTGCATTAGCTCTGAAAACTTTTCACACAAGATCGGATTCTTAGAGCCAAAGATAATGTCATCGACATATATCTGCACAAGTAAAATACTTCCTTCATCCATAATGCGAAAGTGTGAAAGAGAGTCTGATCAATCTTCCCTTTCTTGAAGTCATTGTCCAGCAGGAACTTGGGCAAAGTTCCATACCATGCCTTTGGTGCCTGCTTCAAACCATATAAGGCTTTCCTGAGCCTATAAACTTGGTTTCCTTGTTCGAAGCCCGGTGGTTGCTCAACATACACCTCTTCTTTGAGCTCACCATTAAGAAAGGCACTTGTCACGTCCATCTGCAGGACTGAAAACCATTGTGGGCGGCATATGCGAGAAACAACCTTATTGCTTCCAGTCGAGCCTGGAGCAAATGTTTCATCATAATCAATCCCCTCGCATTGTCTGCATCCCTTGTCTACTAGACGCGCTTTATTTCAGATGACCATTCTTGATTCATCCTTCTTGTTCTTGAAAACCCACTTCGTTCCAATAATGCTTTGATGCTCGGGTCTGTCTACTAGATCCCATACATGATTGCGTGTGAACTCAGCTAGCTCCTCCTGCATAGCATTCACCCAATCTGGAGATTATAGAGAATCTTCAATCTTCGTAGGCTCTTCATGTGATATGTAGCACGCTAGGATCGCATTTCCTTATCACGTCCGGATTGGATCATTGATGTCATCAATGACAGCATCTAATGGATGGTCACACAGCCATCTTGGTCTTGGGTTGCTGGTTGCTGGGGTTGCATTGCTAGAGCATCGACTGTTGGATTGTTGTCTGCTAGATTATTCTCCTCAGCAATCACCTGAGGTTCAGCATTCTGTACCGCAGCACTCGAAATCTCAGCATCTGGAGTCTCAGCATTCTGAACTTCAGCATTCCGCATCTCAGCATCTTCCTTGGGAATCTCCTCAGCAACGCCCAATCTTTCTTCAGCAATCTGTCCTGGATTTGGGATATCTTCATCTTCTTCATCAATTGATCCCATAATCTCCAAATTATCATTAAGATAAATTTGGTTGGTTGCCTCAGCATGATCATTAGCATCATTGGTCGGTTCAGCAGTTTGGTCACCTGCTGAATGTGCCTGAGTTGGATTACAATCATTCATCAACTTAGTCGGATCAATCTACATATTTTTGAAAGAATTCAAGATAGATTGACCATGGACATCATTAGCCTCATGATTGTCATCTTTTTTCTCTCTAATAATCATGCGCACTAAAGTAGACTCATCAAAAATAACATTGCATGGTATTTACACAACTTGAGTCATCTTATTTAACACGCTATAACCTTTGTGAGAAGGATGTCCATATCCAAGGAACACACCTTCATCAGACTTAGGCGAAAAAGTGTTAAGCTTCGACTTCCCATTGTTATGAATATTACATGTCAAACCGAAAGCACGAAGATGAGTCAGAGAAGGCTTACGACCATTATACACTTCATAAGGAGTCTTGTTGAATCTTCCATTGATTACACTCCTATTTTGAGTGTAGCAGGCAGTCATGACTGCTTCGCCCCAATAATTTCCACTCAGCTCAGAGTCGGCTAGCATCGATCGCACTGCTTCCTTCAAGGTCCTATTCCTTCTCTCTGCTAGCTCATTCTGCTGGGGAGTCCTAGCAGTGGATTTCTCATTCCCGATTCAAACTTCGGCGCAAAAATCCATTAGAATGACATTACAAAATTCAGTCCCGTTGTCCGATCTTATCCTCTTAACGGTGACCTCTTTGCTATTCTGCTCCTTGAGGATCAGCTCTGGAAGGATGAGCTTTACTTCATCCTTGGTCCTTAGTAGTCTGACCCACGTGTACCTGGAAAAGTCATCAACAACCACAAGAGTATAAACCTTTTTACTTATAGTGGCTGGAGTGACTGGGCCAAATAAATCCATGTGCAACAGCTCAAGGAATCTCTCAGAGGTGGCCTTCTCCGAGTTTCTCTTGAAGGATGCCTTCGTCTGTTTCTCTTACTGGCAAGATTTGAATACACCTTCCTTTCTGAAGGTCGCCTCAGGCAATCCTACAACAAGTTGATGCTTGGCTAGGTAGTTAATGGTTTTAAAGTTCAGATGAGTTAACCTCTTATGTCATAGTCAATTTGTCTCTTCCTTGTTGAATGCTACGAAGCATGAATGTTGTTGGCCCCTTTGCCAATCAACAGTGTACAGGCCACCCTTGTGGATGCCTCTTAGCTTCACTTCACCTGTAGCATTGTCAACAATCTCACATCCAGTGCTAATGAAATAGACATTGTACCCATTTTTGCATAGTTGGTTGATGCTCAGTAGGTTGTGTTTGAGGTTGGAGACGAGAGCAACGTTAAAGATTCTCATTCCATCTTGCTCAACGCATCCTCGCCCAATCACTCGACCTTTGCTATTATCACCAAACATGACTGTGGGGCCATAAATTCTTTGAAGTTCTGAGAATAATTCTTCTCGCCCCGTCATGTGGCCTGAGCAGCCACTATCTAGGATCCATTCATTTGACATTCCTGATGTCTTCGCTCTTGGATCCTGTTCCTGCAAAAATCAACAATTTTGTTTAGGTACCTGCTTAGCATCGGGTCCTGCAGGATTAGCATGGATCATGGTTCCTTTTGGAACCCACATCTTAGTGATCTTCAAGATTCTCTTCTTGACATCACTCTTAGCAACCTTCTCGACCTTATTTGGATAAGCAAATCTTGCATAATTCGAACGAGGTGGAGTAGTGTGCTTAGCCTTCATAGTCCTTTTTAAAGGAAAACGATTGGACTCAGGCCTCACATAGGTGTTCCTCCTATGTGGTGTGTACTTAGGATACTGTGGTCTTACAGCATGGTATTGTACTTAGGATAATTCGAACGAGGTGGAGTAGTGTGCTTGCCCCTATTGAAGGAAGGATTTGTTATCCTAGCATTGGATGCACAATGCTCAGCATTCATCCTAGACACTGCTGAGTGTGGCCTAGCAGGCATTCTTTGGGTACTCTGCTGAGATCCAGGAGAATTATGTTGCTTACGCCAATCTTTCTGCTTAGCAATTGACGACTCAGCAATTGTCTTTTCCGTACCTTTTTCAGCATTGACTTTTCCAGCAGAAATGAATGAAATCTTTTTCTGCTTAGAAAATTCAGCATTTCTACTCAAAACTTCCTTAGAGGATTTTCGTACAGCTTCAACACAACCAAGCCCCAATATAGATTTATCAGAATGTTTTCTCTATTGGCTAACAATGACACTTAGAACTGTCTTGTTGGATGTGTAAGCACAAATGCAATCCTCCTTAGGTTTATTATTCAAAGCTAGATTCTCCTTTTCAATATTTAGAAAATTTTCAACAAGTTTGGAGTAATCAGCCTTGAGTTTCAAAAGTTCCTCACTATCAGACCTTAGTCTTTCGACTTCCTCGGTCAGAGATGTAACTTTGAGTTTCAGTGAGGTATTCTCTCCCACAATATCATTTTTTATATCGTACATTTTTTAAAATTCTAGTGAGAGCGCAGTGAGATAATCATTCTCGGAATCTAAAGGAGTAGAATCCTCCGATTGATGCATGATTGCTGAATTTGAAATGCTACTAAGATTTACCTCCTGAGCACTACTAGAGCCGACTCAGCATTCTGCTCAGCTTCAGCATCATGATCATCAATGATATCTGCCATTAGGACCAGCATGGCCTCCTCATCATCCTCTTCTGAAGAGTAATATTGCTCTTCATTGTGAGGAATGTCGGGCACCTCTGTCCTGGTCAGCTGTGCTCTGGTGACTGCTTTGACAGCTCTCCTCTCAAACCTTTGCTTGAGGCGCTCTATTTCCTCTTGGCTCACCCTAGGACATTCATGCTTTAAGTGATCTGGCGAACTACATTTGAAGCATGTCCTTGGTTTTCTCTCAGCCGATCGAGAGGAGGATGTGAGCTTAGCTTCTTTAGCTTCCTTTTCTGTTTTTGCTTCCAGCATGAGCTTTTGAAGCTTTTTCATCTGCTCTTCGAGCTCACTGATCTTGAGATCTACATGCTGTAAGCCTGAGGTTGAAGCAACCTCCTTTGCTGGTGAAGCTGGTGCAAATATTTCATTGTTGTGGAAGGGTTTCCTCGGCTTCCATCTTCCAGCATCTTTCTTAGCAAAGAAAGCTAAGTCTTCCGGGGGTACAGCGTTTGTTGACGAAGTTTGAGCCACGACTGCTTTGATCTTTTTTTATTGTTGTATTATAAACTCGTGAGCTTTAAGTTGAGCGAATACCTCAGATGTAGACATTTTGCTGAGGTCTTTTTCACTCAAGCTCGTCATCTTCATGAACCAATTGCTCCTTGGAAAGAGTTTGGAGATAATTTTATTGTTCATTTCTCCGTTGTCATGTCTTCCCCAAGTTCCGGAGCTCTCCCACGATGGTGTTGAATCTTTCTTCCATCGCTTGAATGGATTCACCTGCAAGCATTGAGAAAGACTCATATTTATCAACGACTACCTGGAGTTTATTTCTCTTCATTTGGTCTGTCTCCTGGAAAGATGCGCACAAAAAGTCCCACATCTCCTTAGCCGTGTCAAAATCTAGAGCTTTGTCTGTCATCAACGGGGGTAGACAGTCTAGTATGAGCTTCTTTGCTAGATACTCTAGCTGAGCTCTTTTCTTGTCCTCGACCATCCATTCATCGAACGTCTTCTCGACCATTGGAGGTGGTCTTGGTTGCCCCTCAGCAACTGGACCGACGAAGATATTTGGCTTCATGATCTTAATGGGCCCCTTAGAGAGAACGTCCACCATCTCCGGATGTATACTTTGAAGCTGGATGGTGGCCATCTTCTGCCATGAGTTGAACTTCTCCTTATTATACTTAGGAAGAATATGATTCATCTTGGCAAGCTTGGTGTTCCTAAGCTAAACAACAAAAACAGTGCAAGGAAAATGTAGATCTGGTCAAAAGCGACTCAGAAGCAGTAAGTCTTACGACCTCCTGCTCTGATACCACTTGTTGGTCCCCGATCAGAGTCGTGATAAAGCAGCGGAAGACTACTTAGCAAATGCAGCAGAATGTTTAAGTATCTTGCACTTAGTTTCTTCTTCAAATATTTAGCTCGAGGTAGGTGTTAAGATTGTTTCAGATATACTCTAGCAACTTGAGGTTGCTAGGTTTTAAATCAACAAGCAGAAACAATAAACAGTAACAAGAACACAAGGTTTATAATGGTTCGATCCTTAAAGATCTACGTCCACTCGTCAATCGAACACTGAGAATTCACTAAAAAGATATATTCAAGTACAAGGAATCGCCTATCTCTAGTAGCAGGTGGTGAGCATTCAAGCCAGCCACTACAAAGCTATCCTCCGTTACTTGGATCTTTCGGTCGGCAGCTGCGGCTAAGTCAAGGGCGCACCTTCGTAAAACTTAACCTTGCTACAATGGAAGCTTTATAGTTCTTTCCTGAACTCTCATGGGGGTTTTGGCAACAGCCCGTCGTAGTCAATCTATTTTCAGAGATGTGACTGCTGGATGCTTCCTATGATGGAAGTTATCCCAATGATTGATCCTTGAATAAAGTCAAGGAAACCTCTTGAATGCAGTGTCAGATATTCAATGTTTGACACTTGCTGTTGAGAGCTTTGAGATTCTCCTTGTCACTTTAATGTGCTCTCAACCAACTACTCTTTTTGCTTTTTGTTCGCTTGTAAAGTTTTCTCTCGTATGAGCAGGTGTTAGTCGTAGTCGTGGGGGGCTCTCTCTTGTTTGGACTTCTCTTTTATATCTGGAGATTCAAACTTTGAATCTCCAGACACGTTAGACACAACGTCTCCTTTGTCCAAAAGAGCCATCTTCTTTTTCGTCCTTTCTGACGTGGTACAGTGCCTTTTTACCTACTTCGGGAAGGCTATTCGTCCTTGGTTGTACCTTCTGTCAGAACGGTAGTCTTAGCAAGAGTTTGCTGATCATTTCCTTGCTTAGCATTCTCTCGGAGAATGCTGGGAGCACTCTGCTAAGTACTTCGACCTTTTGACTGCTGAACTCTTCTAGCAATCTGCTTTGTATCCAATTGCTGACTCCTCAGCAACTGCGTATTCAGTACTTTGGTCTTGTTTCCTTATTGCTATTACTTCTAGCAATCTTCTTAGTCTTTAGCGAATGATGACTCCTTCAGCATTTTGCTATCTCTTTTTTTCCGACTGCTGATCAATTGTTCCTAGCAGTCATTTTTTCTCAGCACTTGTCTGCTATCTCCTTAGCAGTCGTTTCTGTCTGCTGACGTCTTTAGCAATCGGCTTGACTGCTGAGAACGCTCCTAGCATCCAGAATTTCCGAAGTCTGTGTTTCAATTGCTGAATCCTTCAGCAATCTTCCGCAAGTACTTCTAATCTATTACAACTCGAAATATTTCCTAAACAGGACATTACATATGAGTTGGTAGACTATCTAGACTTCAGCAATGATCGACCAAACTAACTAAGGCTTTGATTCAACAAAACCTTTACAATTTGATCTAAAAGGGAGATTTACAACATAAATCTAGAAATATTTTCCCAACAACTATCTTATTATTTATAAACTAACATAATACATTTCGTGTTGTATTATCGGTTCAAGTTTATAATGAGTTAATATTGTGTTACCGTATTGAGTTATTAACTAATCAATATATTGTGTTGGTATTGCGTTTGCATATAGAGTTTAATAAATCGTTTTGGCGTAATAATGATCGGATATACGTGTGAATTTTCAGCCATAATTTAGAGTGTATACCTCAATTTAAAAAATTTAAAAAAAAAACGGTGCATGACTAGCGCAAAATAATAATAATAATAATAATAATACAACGTTCTCGTCGTGCAAAAGGCTTCAATTCCGAAACACAGAGATAATTAAGCAAACCTTTTCTATAATTTCAAACATACAATATATAATAATTAAAAAACACTAAATTTAAGAAATTTTGAGAAATTCTTGAAGCTCCAAATCGCCTTCAAATTTCTCCATATCTTGTGTCCTCAAATGAATCCATGCCTCTATCCCATCCCCATCCCTCGTATCCATAAACGTCACCAAATTCTTGTAAGCAAACCCGGCCGACCCGACCCAAACCGGCTTGCCCCACCCGAAATCCGCCTCGTACAATGGAAACCTACACAAGCTCGTGAAGCTGAAGCTAACCAGCTCCCCTTTATTCAATTGACTCATTTTCTCCTTCATCAAATTCAAATGCTTCTCTCCTTCCCTCAGCTGAGCCACGTTCACGCCTTTTATGGCTTCCCGAACTCTCTCCATAAGCTCAGCGCCGCCATCTCCCACCGCCGGCTTGGCTATCGCAACCCGGCTTATGTTCCCGAAATGGTATTCGGATAGGGGCGGGTGGATCCGCGTCCGTAGGTTTACTGCATGCTGCACCGTGTAGATCTTATTCGGGTCGGCGTCCATACCCGTGGCGGATACGAACCGGGTCCATATAAAAGCCGACAGCGCCTCAACCCGGCTCGGCCGTCTCTGCAGCATGTCGCCGCCTCCGGAGTACCTTTCCCGGAGAAGTTCGATTTTCTTGGACGGAAACGTAAAGATTCGGGTGGCGAGCTCCTCTTTCATCATTCCCGTACTAGGCTTGTACCCGGAAATATCCCGCGGCGGGAAATAGGTGGCGGCGTCGAACTTCGGCAGCACGCCGCCGAGATCACCGTTCCTGGCGACGGCGGACCAGGCGTTGGCGAACGAGACTAAAGATAACGCGTCGGCGATTTTGTGCGAGATGAGGAGGCCAAGAGCGAGGCCGCCGCAGCGGAAATAGGTGATTTGAACCGCCAAGCAGAAGTGTTGGGATTCGTTCAGTTTGTAAGGGAGAAATTTGTTCATAGTAGCAGAGTCTGGATTGGTGATGACTTGTGAGAGATCGCAGTTTGCTTCGGCTTCTGAGAAGGGTGCGCCGGCGTCGTCGCAGTCGACGTGGAGGTTGCCGACGAGGCGGCCGGCTAGGGGGTGGAATGTTGAGAGGACTTGGGAGAGGGATTTCTTGAGGTGGTGTGATTTTTGGGAGGCGTTTGATGAGTAGAAGTATAGGAGGGGCATGAAGAAAGGTGGAGCTAATTGATCGAGAAATGAGAGTTGGTGTTTTTGCAGAGATTTTGGAGTTGGAGAAGATGGTTTGATGATTTCTCTAGAGATTACTCTTGTTTCGATCTCCATGGCAAGTGATCGATATGAGTTTAATCTTTATCTAGGGAAATGAAAATGATGATCACTAGCTATTGGCATGCATATATATAGGGATGTCAATAAAGCCCGAAACCGATGGGTCGGCCCGAAACCGGTGGGCTAAAATTCGGGTTAGGGTAAAAAAATTTCAACCCGAAATTATTTTTAACCGAACGGGTTGAACCCGACGGGTTGGCGGCCCGAACGGGCTGAGCCCGGTGGGTTGCGGGTCGGCCCGTAGGTCCGGCAATATTTAATAATTTATTTAATAATTTATTATTTATTATTTCTAATATTATTTAAATCATACTATACCCATTAATTATATACCTAATTTCCTAGACCTAATTTTCCGTCACACAAAATCTCATCAATCTCTCCCAATGACGTAGTCCTTTACCCTCAAATCGAAAAATCTCTCATTTCTTCCTCTTTCACTGTCTTCCACTCGTCACTCTCCTAATTAGCGTACCTACTCATTTCTTCCTTTCAAGAACCTTTAGCCACTCGTTGTTATGTTCACCCAAGTGAAAGCTATATTTAATTTTTTAATCATTATTTTATCATTTTATACGTTGAGAAATGTACGTCTATTACTTAAATTAGTTGGTATATAAGGATTGATGTTTTTTTTTCTTTTCAAACTATGATTATCCACTTATCACTATTTTTTGCAAAGATATTGATATTTGATGTCTTTTATTTATGTTGGTTCATCATTTTTTTTTTTTTAGGGGTTGTTAAAATATTTTAAGAAAATCTTTACAAAAATAAACTCGTAAATATTGCCAACCCGACGGGTCAGCCCGAAAATCGGTGGGTTAGGGTTAGGTTCAAGAATTTTTAGCCCGATAAAAATTCAGCCCGATTCAACCCGGACCGAATAGCCCGCAGCCCGATAGGGTTAGCCCGAAACCCGACGGGTTAGCCCGATTGACATCCCTACATATATATATATATAGACTAGTAGCATATTATCGTGACATCATAGCATATATGTATATAGACTAGTAGCATATTACCGTGACATCATAGCATATATAGATATAGACTAGTAGCATATTACCGTGACATCATAGCATATCATTGTGACATATAAAATCATTTATTGATCATTTTATTATTTGAAAAATAATTTAACTGAAGAATCTAAACAGTAAAAAAGAATTTGCTTTTTTGTTCAATCAAATCTTGTATATTTTTGTTAAAAAAATGGGTTATTAATTGAATGGTTATTTTTTAGTTTTAGTTTTAGAAAAAGATTTATTTAATTTCACCAAAATATATTTTAGATCACAATTGTCTAAATCTGTAAAATTTACGTTTTCAAATTGATTTTTGTTTACTCAGTCTAGGGGTGTTCGCGGTCCGGTTCGGCCGGTTTGGAAGAAAAATTTCGGCCAAACCGATAGGTACGGTTTGAAAATTTTTCAAACCAAACCGGCCAAATAATTTTTTGAAACCAAACCGGCCAAACCATATAAAAACGGTTTGGTCCGGCCGGTTTGACGGTTTGAAAAGAAATATATTTCAACTTTCAACAATCTACTATAATTTGTAGAATACTAGGACCTAAATACAAATTAATTGATTTATATTATTTGTTACTACTTATAATAATATAATTTTTATTCTAAAAATCTTATATTTATAATTTAATGTAAATCAAAAGAAATACATGGATCAAATGTATTAAAATTATAACCTTAAAATTCAAATGTAAAATTGAAAGAGATGTGTAAAATTATTATTATAAAGTTCATGCTTAATTTATCTTAAGGAAATTATATAAAATAATATTATTTAATGTTAATACTTATTAGTTTATTTTTTATAAATAAAAAAAACTAAAACTATAGTATGTTGGCCAATAAATTTGAACATGGGTTAATTGTATGAAAAAGTAGAAACTTAACAAATGAGCTATAAATTATATTAATTAATTATACTATATTTAATATATATATATATATATATATATATACACGGCCGGTCCGGCCCAAACGGCCGGTTTGAGTCTCCAAACCGTAACCAAACCAAATTTATCCGGTTTTAAAATTTTCAAACCGCCAGTTTGAAAATTAAATTTCAAACCGGCCAAATTAATACGGTTTGGCCGGTTTGACCGGTTTCGGCCAAACCATGAACACCCCTAACTCAGTCACTAGTTTTCACCTAAAGCAGTTTCGATCAGATCTAGGTTTGTGTTTTGGCCAAATTAAATTAATTTGTTTGATTAAATTGATCAGTTTAAAATATCTTAAATTGAATAATTTGATTTGGGTGACAATACAAACGTAAAGTTGTTCTTTTCACTCAGACCAGTCATATTTATAATATTATATTAAATATAATATTATTAATGAAATGTTATTTGATAAAAGTGAAAAAATCAATTATATTGATGTTTATGTTGTTGGTTCCGAAATAGACGGTATATAAATGCAGCGGAAAGTAAGTTTAATGTTGCACTTGTTCTCCGAAACTGACTCAAACTCAGTTTCGGGATTATGAAAGTAAGTTAAGCTGAGAAAGTTATTAAGTAAGTTTCACAAGTATACACTTCAATATTTGGCTAAGTATTGAAGGTTTCAAATTAAGTATGACAGTTTGTCCGTGCAGAAACTTAAAAGAAATCAAGTAAAAGAACAGAATATTACAGTGATTCGGACTTAAAATCCTACGTCCACTAAGTATGTTTACAAGCCTCCTTATGATCTATGAACAGCCCGTCGGCACTCCGTCCTGCGGTAACTGTCGTAACTTGCCTAGGAACTCCTTGTTGACTTAGTCTTCAGGTTGAAGTGAGGACGCACCTCGCAGCCTTCTTCCGGTAGGTTGGATGTTTACACGTTCTTCCTTGAACTAAGCTTGGTTGGCAGATGCCCGTGAGAATCAGTGTTCCAGAGTAGAACACTGACTGCTATGAATATTACTTAGAAAAGTAATATTCACCAAAGTATAGCTTCAGCCTCGTGCTAATAAACAGAAGCACTGAATGATTAACTTGAGTTGGAAACTCAAGTCTCGTGTTAAGAACACTGAGTATCAGAGAACTTTTCAGCAGACAAATTGGCAGAGTGTAGGCTTGTCTTTGCTCTTGAGTTCGTAACCTTTTCTGGTTGAAATGTTGAACTATTTATAGGCGCATCCTTGAAGGTTTGAATTTTTGCCCGTTAAACACAAAATTCCAGTTGTTAGAGACAAGAGGAATAATGTCCAATCACTACCATTTTTTGGTAGGTCTGCTCTGCTCTGAAAAGGTTGTACTTGCCTTGTACTTTCTACCTACTCTTGTCAGACTCAGTTTCAGTCCGAGGAATCCAAGTATGGAACATCCTCGTACTGACTTTTACTTGGAAATCATACGCCTTTAAGTCTGACTAAGTTTGGTTCGCCTTGTGTTCCACGAGCTATTGAAATAAGGCCTTCATACCGACATTCCATAATCAGTATAGGCAACCCTCAAACTGACTTCTCGTAGGTCAGTATGGTAATCTCTATACTGAGTACTCAAACTTAGTATAGGCCTTGGCCATAGTTAATGAAACTAAGTTTCACGCACGAACACTTCTTCAAATCTCGAACATCTCATTTGCTCAGTCTTCAACACATAAGTTCTATTACAACTCAAACAATCTTATACAAGGATTACATTATAGAACTTTAGAAACTTAATGTTAAAGTAAGTTTTGACATATCAAAACATCAAATTAAGGAGAGAACTAAAACTTAGTTCCTAACATATGACCAGGTTTATATTTTTTCAAATTGCTCCCTTGTGAATCAACCTCTCCTTTCTTCTTTCTTGCAGTTGCGACCCCACTTATTTCCGATTTATAATTATAACAAGCGCAATATATTTATATTAGTTTTTTCTTTGCATCATTCGTTGCTTTAATATTCAAAATAGTCAAAATAATATATTAATTCTATTGTTTGCATTATTAGTTAAATAATGTTCCAAACTGTTTAAAATGGTGAACTAAACTGTTTTATTATGATTTGATTGGATGGATTAAAACAATTATTGGGCTAATTTAATTTGTGAGAACTTCAATCCGTATATATTAATGTGACTAATACTTCACCCTTTAAACCAGTTAAATCGAATTGTATACAACCCAGCTGGAAAATAATATTTTGAACTACTAAAAAGCATTTTAAATAAACCAATTAAAAATCACCAATTTTGTTAGTTTTATACAAGATAGTTTTTTTAATTTTCTAGCATCTAAAAAGTTGACACTGCACATATAAATCTTGAAATAATGATTGGGATAGGTTCTTAGACTTAATTTTTGTTTTATCCTAATTTTTCGATATAAATAAACAAAAGCAGGGTTTATTTAATTAGCTACTAGTTGCTAAGTGCTAACAGTCAACTAGGGTTAAGTTGTCAATGAATGTGAAAAAATTGTGAATGTATGGCGCCTGTCTCGCTATTGCAATTTGCAAATGCAGACTGAGACAGTGATGTATGTGTTTGAAAAAAATGTCAAAATTGAAAAGTATGTATATATTCATTTGAAAATCGAAAAGTATGATATATAAATATGTATAGACTGAGATGACGGCAGGTTTGGAATTTTCACTACTTTTTTTTATTATTATTATTATCGAATAATTGTGATTAAATATATTAATGGAATTAATTCATTAGATTTCAATAAATTATACTAAATTGCAGTCTATTCGGTTCAAGTTAATTTGAACTGAAATTCTTTTCAATGTTTTCATCCAAGAACTTTGTTCTTAATCCTTAGCTTTCAGTTTGGCGTTAATTTATCGAACTACAAAATTTTTTATATTTTTAATGTTATAAGATTTTTTTATGTCATCAAATACTTATTTTTCTATTTTAATTTTGAAAATAATAAAATATACAAAATATATATTCTTTCTATGAAAAATCCAAAACACCTTACCATCTTTAGATATTCATGTTAGAAACTCTGTTTCAGTTTCATTCCTAATTTAATGTTTTGATGTGTCAAAAGTCACTTTAGTGATAAATTTCTAGAGTTTCTAAATGTAGTTCTTGTATATGATTTATCGAATTGTAATAGACTAGAAACTTAGATACTGAAGATCAAGCGAGTAATCAAAAACTTAGTTTTTTATGATGAAATTCAAGAAGACATAGCTTGAGATGTCAAGAACCAAGTTTCTGAACCTAAAGAGAAGATCCAAAGAAACTTGAAGTAGTGAAGATAAAGGTTACGTGCTTAAAACTTAGTAAGGCGAGAAACTCAGTTTCTGGAAGCTGAGTTTTCCAAAGAAAGATAGAAACTTAAACTGACTTTGGAAATGTCAGTTTTCAGTTTCAACATTCCAAGAGCACGTGAAACACAAGGATTTCGAAGTCAGACTTGAGATGTCTCAAAGTAAAGTCAAAAAGTCAGTACGAGGAAACTCAAACTTAGATTCCTCGGACTGAAACTTAGTCTGACAAGAGCAGGTAAAAAGTACACTGCAAAAGGTGAAAAGCAGGCTACAGAGCAAAGCAGAGCAGGAAGAATGGCCATGATTGGACGACCCAATCTCTATCTCTAACGGCTGGATTGATGTGTCTAACGGATAAGAATTCAAATCGTCCATGCCATCCTATAAATAGCTCAACACTTCGGCAGAATCTAAATCAAAAATTCTACGCAAAACTGAGCCGACACTCCGCCAAACTTTTACACAAAGCTCTCTGATTTTCCGCGTCCTCTAAACACGAGACTTGAGTTTATAACTCAAGTTATTCACTTTGTGCATCTGTCTAAGTGCACGAGGCTGAAGCTCTAAGCTGAAGTTCTTTCTTGGTGAATATTACTTTTCAAAGTAATATTCATATCAATCAGTTTCCTACTCTGGGAATCTGATTATCACATGCGTTTCCAACCAACCTGAGTTCTGGGAAGAACAAGTAAACATCCATTTATCCAGTTTGAAGGTTGTGGGGTGCATCCTCACTTCAACCTGAAGAAGGAGCAGGCTTACAAGGAGTTTCTGGGGGAGTGACTTTAATAGACCTAAGGACGGAGGTTTCCGACGGGCTGACCATAGATCGTGAGAAGGCTTTTAACTCTGAAACTTAGTGAATTCCCGATTAAGTTCGGAAGAGTGGACGTAGGACTTTGATTCCGAACTACTTTAATGTCCTGTATCATTTATTTTCTTTCTTTAAGTTTCTACATCTAAACTTTCGTACTTACTTTGAAACCTTCAATACTTGGTTAAGTATTGAAGTGCATATCTGGAACTTGAACTTAAAACTTACTGAGCAAAACTGAGTTTTGACAAAACTGAAAATTGAGTCCAAGTCAGTTTTCATAACAAGTGCGAGATTAATTAATTTTCGCTGCATATATTATTACTCTGATTCCGAGACCAACAATTCATCAATTTAAATATTAAAAATATATTATCTTTTATTTTATCGGTATATAGATATATTTTTAACTATATGATTGAATAACTTTTGAGAACTTAATTATTTATTAAAAATTCTCTCATTGAATATAATTATTTAATTTAAAATATAATCAGGAAATATAATCTTAAATATTAGATTTAGATTTTGATAATATATTATGATAAGAAATATTAATAAAAAATCAATCAAATCACGCCATTGAATTTCGGATTCGAGCCTTTCGATCCTCGGACTATTTGGGTTTTTTGTCGTATCAATTTATTTCAATCTTAATTCATTTTTGGGTTCAGTTTAATCAAACTAACCCTGAGATATTGAACTAAATTGATATTCCTACCCGTAAAAGCAGACACAATACAAACTGAATGTAATTCATTAAAACTCATGAATCGGAGATAAGTAAAATTAAATTATAAACATTCATTGTTCATTACAGAGTAATTCATTTTGATATCTTACCTAGTTGTTTTCATGGACAGCCGCATAGGGAAAATAGTTCTTTTGTTTCATAGAAAAATACATTGGATAATTTTCTTTATAATAAATTCGATCTGAATATATATACAATGGAGTTTGTTATGTGAGTTAAGAAACTAACAAAAAAAAATATGAAGAGGCACAGCAATTAACGTGGTTCAGCTAGAGATCTAGCCTACGTCCACGGGCCGGTGAATGACGAGATTTATTAGAGGAAGAAACAAGACGAGATTACAAGCAGCAACACCCAAACTGAGAATCTGCAATCACAGCAGCTCTCACTCTCACACCTTCTACCCAAACCCAGGAAGAAGAAGATATTCTCACACCTCTCCTGAGACTCACCCCTGCTCTCAGAAAAATGTGTTCTCTCAAAACAAAATACAAAAATGTATTTATCTCATACAACTCACACTTAAAACAAACTAATGCCACATCATCTAAGTTGAAACAACTTAGTGCCACACAAGCTGCAGCCACACACAATAATCTCCACCTTGGATGCAGCTCTTCCTCTTCTCAGTCAACTTCCGACCTCTTAGTTCCATTACAGAACAAACATGGTATAACAGCCTCAAACAGCCATTACACCAACACCATCAGCAAGCATCTTCAATCTCTCTGCATCCAAAGCCTTAGTTAACATATCAGCACAATTCTCAATCGTAGATATCTTCTCAACTGCTATCTCTCCATCTTCAACCTTGTCTCTCATGAAGTGATATCGAATATCGATATGCTTTGTACGATCATGGAAGGCTTGATGTTTGATCAGATGAACAACACTCCGGTTATCACAAAAAATAACCATTTTATCCTGCACAACTCCAAATTCTTTAGCCAACCCATTCAGCCACACAGCTTCTTTAATCGCTTTTGTAGCTGCTATATATTCAGCCTCGGTTGATGACAAAGCTACCACAGGTTGTAGAGTTGATTTCCAACTGATGGTTGTACCATACACAGTAAATATGTACCCTGTTTGTGACTTTCTACAGTCTTTATTAGCAGCATAATCAGAGTCAACAAATCCTATCAAGGCGTCTCCAGATAAGCTTGCTTGCTTCTGAAATTCCAAACCATAAGTGCTAGTGGACTTCAAATATTTCAGAATCCCTTTTAAGGCTTCCCAGTGTGATTTACCAGGATCACTCATGAACATGCTAACTACACTCATTGCATAAGCCAAATCAGGTCTAGAACAGATCATAATATACATGACCGAACCAACCACACTTGCATAAGGAACTGATTTCATGTATTTCCTTTCCTGCTCAGATTTTGGTTTCTGTTTCTCTGAAAGTCTTAAGCTAGTACTGATAGGAGTTAAGCAAATCTTGTCTGATTTATCAACAAACTTTCTCAAAATCTTATTCACATAACTTTGTTGAGTTAAGATCAACTCACCTCTTTTTTTGTCTCTTAAGATATCCATTCCAAGAATTCGCTTTGTTGCTCCTAGAATCTTCATGTCAAAAACTGACTTTAGTTCAGACTTCACTTTCTCTAGCTCATCTTTACTTTTCCCTGCTATCAACATGTCATCAACATATATTAGCAAATAAATCCAACCAAAGTCATTTGAGTGTCTTGAATAAACACAAGCATCAAACTTAGATCTGTTGAAACCAATAGCCATCATATGCGAATGGAACTTCCTATTCCACTGCATTGGACTCTGTTTCAGTCCATAAAGTGACCTTTCAACAAACAAACCTTGTTCTCATTTCCAGGTTTAATTGTACCCAAAGGCTGCTCCATGTATATAGTTTCCTCCAGCTCTCCATGAAGGAACGCAGTCTTTACATCCAATTGTTCCAACTATAAATCTTCCTGCACCACAATAGACAACATCAATCGTATAGACACATGTTTAACTACGGGTGCAAAAATCTTATTAAAGTCTATACCCTCTTTTTGAGTATACCCCTTGGCTACCAACCTAGCTTTATACCTTACCACTTCTTGTTCTCCTACTTCAATTTTCTTCTTGAAAATCCATTTGCAACCTATGCATTTCTGAGCCTCTGGTTTTACCACAAGTTCCCAGGTATAATTCTTGAAGAGTGATTCTAACTCTTCCATCATAGCTCTTGTCCATTGCTTGCTTTCAGGTCCACTAACAGCTTCCTGATAGTTTTTAGGCTCAGCATATTCCACAACTTCTGCAATGGATAGAGCATAGAACATATAGTTCTCATTATTATACTTTTTGGATGCAACTATCTGCCTTCTTTCTCTGTCCCTAGCTAGCAAATAACCACTGAGATCAACATTTTCTTCTTCATTAGCATCAGCAACAACAATTGTATCAGTTGCGTTGCTCGAGCCTGCCACATCTTCATTTGCTTCAGCTGATAGCTCCACCTCAATATTTTCTATCAGCACATCTCCTATATCTTCTTCTACTTCAGACAGAGAACTATCAGAAAAATGCATCTTATTTTCATGGAAAATCACATCTCTACTTATTATCAGCTTTTTCTTGCCAGCCTCAATGCACCACAATCTGTAACCTTTTACACCTTGTGGATGACCCAAGAATATACATCTTAAAGCTCTAGGCTCAAGCTTGTATTGTTTAAGGTGTGCAAAAGCCAGACACCCGAACACCTTAAGATAAGAATAATTCGGCCTCCTGCCACTCCATACCTCTTCAGGGATTTTAAAGTTAATTGCAGCTGAAGGAGTTCTATTTATAAGATAACAAGCTGTTGTAACAGCCTCAGCCCAAAACTTCTTAGGTAACTTCGCTACAATAAGCATACACCTTACTTTGTCTAGCAAAGTCCTATTCATCCTCTCAACTACCCCATTTTGTTGAGGATTTGAAGGAACTGTTTTATGTCTTTTAATACCTTCTTCTTCACAAAACTTCTGAAACTCGTCTGATGTAAATTCAGTCCCATTGTCAGTCCTAAGACACTTGAGACTTCTATTCTTCTCATTTTTCACTTCAGCATACCAACATTTAAATTTCTGTAAAGTTTCTGTTTTTGACTTCAATATATACCCATGTCTTCCTGGAGTAATCATCCACCAAAGACAAATAATATTTTCCACCACCCAGTGATTCACATCTAGTTGGATCCCACAAATCACAGTGCACATAATCTAGAACTTGAGTAGAATTATGTATACCTGAATGAAATGGCGATTTGCTGCTCTTTCCAAGGACACATTCCTCACATGACTCCACCTTGAATGAAGGTCCATGTTTAATCAAACCTCTCTTATACAGGATGTTATGATTCTTGCTACTCATGTGCCCCATCCTCTGGTGCCACAAAATCGAATCATCACTCATAACAGATTCAGATTCACCAACAACAACTTCTGCTTGCAAGTAATACAAGTTGTTGTTTCTAATTCCCTTCAAAACTACCCAGCAGTCTTTCTCCACATACATATGACCATCCGCAGCTCTGAACTTATAACCTTTAGCTTCAAGCCATCCTAAGGAAATAAGATTCCTTCTCAGTTCAGGAACATATCTCACTTCAGACAATAACTTCACAGAACCATCAAATCCTTTCAATCTCACTGATCCAACTCCTTTAACTCCACATAAGTGACTGTTTCCCAGCATCACAGATCCAAGATTGCTTTCCATTAGGTCAACAAACCATGACCTCTCATAGCACATGTGAAACGAACAACCAGAATCTAATATCCACTCACCAAACACCACAGATTCAGAAACATTTAACACCTCACTCACACCAAGTGCTTCCTTGTGATGAGTTGTATTGTTACCTGAAGTCTGAAAACTTAGTTTCCTTTTGAAAGCAAAACAATCCTTCTTTATGTGTCCTAATTTTTTACAATGATGACACCTTCGAGGCTCCTTCACAAAATCATTATTCCACTTATTTTGTGTGAATTTCTTCTCACCATCAACTGGCTTCTTAGAACTTGTGAACTGAGAGTTCTTAGCCTTCACAGAGAGTCATACAGCTGTGTTATCACCTTTAGAATATGACAATTTTTGCACCTCTTTTGTCTTGATAGCAGATAGGACTTCCTCTAGAGTAATAGTGGACTCTCTACCATAGATCATCGCATCCTTCATATTATCATATGATGAGGGAAGAGCATTCAGGAGATGAATTGCTTAATCTTCATCTCCAATCTCGACTCCTATGTTTTCGAGATCATCAAGCGCCCGACTAAACTCATCGATTTGATCTAACAAACTCTTCCCTTCGATGAACTTCCACGTATACAACCGTTGTTTCAGATACAACCGGTTAGCTAGAGACTTAGTAACATACAATTTCTCTAACTTTTTCCAGACATCAGAAGCTGTCTTTTCATGAGAAACTTCTCGTAGAACCTTATCACCCAAACTCAACACAATGGCGCTGTGAGCTTTCGCCATAAGTTTCTTCTTCTGCTCTTCGGTTTCTACAGAGAAACCATTCTCAATCAGAGCATCTTCAAGTCCTTGTTGAACCAACATAGCCTTAAATTTTATCCTCCAGAGACCAAAATCTCCTCTGCCATTAAACTTCTCGATTTCAAACTTTGAAATCGACATTTCAGCGAACACTTAATGAGCGCAACAATTCAGCTACTATCCTTCACAGAAAAACAGCAATAAATCTCCGATCACCCAACAATCTGCTACTATCATTCACAGAAGACACAAACCACACCTCCGGTCGCCTCTTCCCACAGACGGCGCCAAATGTTATGTGAGTTAAGAAACTAACAGAAAAAAATATGAAGAGGCACAACAATTAACGTGGTTCAGCTAGAGATCTAGCCTACGTCCACGGGCCGGTGAATGACGAGATTTACTAGAGGAAGAAACAAGATGAGATTACAAGCAGCAACACCCAAACTGAGAATCTGCAATCACAGCAACTCTCACTCTCACACCTTCTACCCAAACCTAGGAAGAAGAAGATATTCTCACACCTCTCGTGAGACTCACCCCTGCTCTCAGAAAAACGTGTTCTCTCAAAATAAAATACAAAAATGTATTTATCCCATACAACTCACACTTAAAACAAACTAATGCCACATCATCTAAGTCCAAACAACTTAGTGCCACGCAAGCTGCAGCCACACACAATAGAGTTTCACGACATACTTATTATAATTAATATTAAATTGACCCATAAAATTTAACCTTAATAGTCGGGATCGAATAGCCCAAAGCTCGATCGGTCTGAACCTGAAACCCAATGAGTTGATCTGACCGATTTCTTTTTATAATATTTGTTATCATAACTATATTACTGCAATTTGCTTCTAATATTTATAAAAATCATGTTTCTTAATTAAGAAATTATGTAATTGTATTTAGTTCAAATAGTATAGCTAAGATTATTTAATTATGAAATCAAAAAAATATTTAAATATAGATATATATATATTTAAATTTGTCAATGCAAAAGATTTGCGACGTGTTTGATTTTTTATAAGGGAAAAGTAATATTCATTAATTTTTTTACTATTTAAAATAATAAAAGAGAGAAAAAATATTTAATAATATAAAAATAAAAAAATAATTCATATATTTGTTGGCTCGACGAGCTAGTCCCTTAAGACGAAAATCGAAAGATTCGAATTAGGGTTCAAATTTTTTAATCCAAAAAAACTTCAATTTGAATTGACTCAAATTGATTAACTCATAGTTCAATAGAGTTGGTCCGAAACTTCACGGATTTGCACGATCTACATACACATTAGTATAATATTTAGCAATAAAAAGATTGACTAATATTTTTTAATGCTGAAAACTATATTTATAGCAATAAATAAAATTTCAAAACTGACTTTATCGACAACTTGAGCTTTCTGTATGAAAAGGGCGGAAAATCTTTATAATTATAATACAAATTGTTGACCAACAAAAGTAAACGTGTAGCTTATTTTTGTCCTCATATAAAAACAAAATATACATCGTTGAGATCCGGTACAAAAAATAAAACCTATGTTAAATATAATCATTACCCAATAGTTGAAATAAGAAAAATATTAACTATTAAAACATAAGTATAATTACTCTATGCATAAGATGTATAATAATTAAGCAGAATATATTTTAATATAACAAATAAAAATAAATAATTCTTAATATGATGAATAATATAAATTCATTTCTATTTAATATAAACTAAGTTTTAGCACTTGAACAACTTCCTAACACCGACACACATACACACACATATATATATATAGGGTATGGGTTACGTGAAAACTTCCTCCAGTGAATAAACTAAAAACTTATAAATAACATATTCATGAATTATAAATAACATGTTTAATATGTTAATTATAATCTGAAATGTTAATTAACATTTTTTGATATGTTAATTATCATTTCTACATAAATAACATTACTGAAAAGGTTAATTAGCATATTAAAATGTTATTTATGATCCAAATAAGTGTTATCTATAATTCATGAATATGTTATTTATAAGTTTTTAGTTTATTCACATGAAAAAGTTTTCCCATAACCCATCCTCTAATATATATATATATATATATATATATATATATATATTAAATCCAAAATTAAAAATAAAATATATAATAAATAAAAATGAATTTGAGTCTTCAAATAAAAAATATGAGTTGTTAAACAAAAAACATACTACCTCCGTCCCATAACAATTGTCTTGTTTGGAAATGGCACAGATACCAATGCGAGTAGAGATAGAGGAAATTAGTATTTTATTAGTGAGTGTGTATAAACTTTCCATTTTAGGAAAGAAGACAATTGTTTGGGACAGACGAAAAAGGAAAACAAGACAATTGTTTTGGGACGGAGGGAGTATTTGTTTTAAGCGTACTATGTATAACAAAAAGTTACAATATGTTATAATCATAATGAATAACGTTTAATTTGGATTATTGGCTAAGTACAGATGAATGATATTAATGTGTCCCCATTTAATACAAAATATAGATGTGTTATAGATTTTTTTAGTTGGACATTTAATTTATTAATTACAATATTATTTTGATGACTAGAAAAAAGGGAAATCTCCATAAATAATAGCTGTCAACACGTAAATAACTTGACATTTCTGGTCCAATATAAACGTTCTTATCGGAGGAAGATACCACCTTTATTTACACAACGATTAAGAGATATTTTGAATTCCAAATATAAGAAAATTCCGAATTCCAAAATTCAAATATTCTAGAGTTTCACATTCAAAAAAAAAAATACATAGAGAAAGGATCTCATGAAAATAAAAACCTCTCGTAAGAATAAATCTTATTCCACTTGATATGATAAAATGAGTGATTCTCAACTGTAAATGAATTTAAAAAAGCCTCAACTTTAATATGAAGGATATTTTGTCTATATATTTTATGCTTGTATATTGTTACTTAATACTTTTAATTATTATTGTTTAATGTTAACATATTAGTTTTTTTATTAATCTAACACATTTTTTTATTAATTATTATCTATCACATCGTCATCCCACAAGCTAACTTAGCTCTTGATAAAGAATTATGTTGTACCATCCTTAGAGAATCAAGGATGACTAACTCGATATATGATTGCTACTCTAAAAAAACTAAAAGATGGATATTTAATTGGTATTTGCTATATGTTTAGAAAAACAAACGAAGTAGCTTAAAATAAATTAATCTAATGCAATAGAGACAGAAAATTTTATTCCAATATTACAGAAGGTCTGATCGAATTCCGGTTGGAGTGATACAGAGCTCAACAACAGATTTATACGCAGCTAGAACAAGATTAAGGAAGAGAATTTGAGTGTAGAAAGCTAGAAAGAGCCTATGGCGGCGCTAGGATTTTCTAGGTGTGCGCCTGGATTGTTGAGTGGAGCTCGCCGACTTTCTTGGGATTGTTACAACGTCTCCGACAGAATCAATAACAAGAATCTCGTGCAATATTGAGCCAAAACTCTATAAAAATTTCTACTGAAACACTGTGTTATCTGAACACGAGAATTAAGTTTTCCAACTTAAGTTATTCC
The DNA here is from genome assembly GCA_026898455.1 of Plectranthus barbatus. Lineage (NCBI taxonomy): Eukaryota > Viridiplantae > Streptophyta > Magnoliopsida > Lamiales > Lamiaceae > Plectranthus > Plectranthus barbatus. The sequence continues at coordinate 240,470 of JAPKLW010000289.1, read as the reverse complement.
TTCTGTGTATCTGTCTAAGAGCATGAGGCTGAAGCTTTCTAAGCTTAAGCTATTTCTTGGTGATTATTACTTTTCAAGTAATTATCAAAGCAGTTAGTATCCTACTCTGGGATATTGATTCTTACGGGCATAGCTGATGGAGCCCAAGTAGCAACCGTGAGAGACGATCCAGTCTACATTCCGAGTAGGCCGATGACTAGAGCTCGAGCAAGGACTTTGAGGGCTGGATTGAGTTCATTGGTTAAAGGCATTTGGGCTGCAAATAATTCCAAGCATTCGATGGTGTTGGAAGAATTAAACGAAGGCCCAAAAGATTAATTTAATTATGTGTAATGATTGGGCTTAATTTAATTTATTTAGTTATTTTGGGACAACATGTTTAGGCCTTGTTTAATTAAATTTCGAATTTATTCCCTTTTATTTTCGAAATTAGTTGCCTTATTAGTTAGGGATTTGAGTTGCCTATATATTGGCCTTGTTATTGAACAATTTTCAGTTTTCAGATTTTAATAAAATTGTGAGGTTTTCTCCTTTAATTTCTGAAGGCTCAATACTCGAAATTCTAATCTTCCATTAGGGTTTCAATCTCGACTAATCAATCGGACTGTCATATCCATTGGTGGTGTCTTCGCATATATCCTACGTTGTTGGATCAATTCGCTTCTTGGGTCGTAGGACATTCAATCTGGACTACGGTACTTGAAGGATTTCGAATCTAAAGGTGTTGGATCTTCCCCTGTTATCAACCTTAGTTGCTTCCGCGTCGTGTCTGAGTCCATTCTTTCGAGTCCCTGGACTGCGATCTAAACCTTCCTGGCGAGGATCGTATCAATAGCCAACCTACTGAAGTTCGGGGAAGAACAAAAAATATCCATCCATCTAGATGGAAGGTTACGAAGTGCGTCCTCACTTCAAGCTGAAGAAGGAGTAGATCAGAGTTCTGGGCGAGTGACCTAGCAGACTGAAGGAGGGAGGTTTCCAACGGGCTAGCATAGATGGTGAGAACTTGTATTCTGTGACTTAGTGGATTTCCGGATTAACTTCCGAAGAGTGGACGTAGGACTTTGATTCCGAACAACTATTATATCCTGTGTTATTTATCGCTTTCTTAAGTTTCTGCATATTAAGTTTCGTACTTATTTGAAACATTCAATACTCAGCCAAGTATTGAAGTGTATATTTGAAACTTACTTAAAACATCACTCAGCTTAAAACTAAGATCTCTCAAAACTGAAAACTGAGTTCCAGTCAGTTTTCAGAGCAAGTCCAAGATTATTTTAACTTCCGCTGCATATACTTTGACTCTGATTTCGGGACCAACAATTCTTTGCTCATCAACAGTCCTTCCTTCTGTCGAGCTGCTTTTCGGGCCTGGCGATTTCAATGAAACTGCTCTGGATGAGTTGCTCCTTTGCTTTTCTCGTTTCCTACTTTGAGGCGGCTTGGGACGGCACGTGGTCCGGTCTTTCAGTGAGCAATTGGGCCAATTTGGGCCTTCTAGGTGGGCCTATTAATTTGTAGCCCCAACACGCACAAACTAGCTAGAGTTTGGTGCAAAATATTTCAATATTGTTATATGAACGCAGTATTTTCTTGATTGGTTGAGTAATATTGTTTTGAATGATGGTTAAATTATTAATTGATTTTGAATTCTGAAAAAAAAATAAAAAATAGGATGACCCGCCACGGGTGAGACCAGATCCAAGATAAATGAAAATGATTTTTTTTGGATCAATAATGGACCTAATTTTACGTCTTTGACCCTAAAAATGCACAAGAATGAATTCACACAAGCCTTGATCTGGCTCATACAGGCCCCAGGTCAACTCTACGCCCATTATCGTTATTAGTTGATTTTCATGGTTTTTTATTAGCTATTTTGATTATTTTAATTAATTTAGTCCTGCCTAATCTGATCAACTTTTCTTCAAAATAAATAAATAAAAATCCATTTAAACAGAAGAATGTCCATCATGTATTGGATCCAAGTACAATTCAAGCCCACAAAAAACAAAAACTCGAAAATAAATTTTAAGGAGTTTGGTCTCCTGAGAGACGGTTGTAATCGCGAAAATCGTATTCAATTAAATAAACATGAAATTTGGATACAATTCAATCTCAATTTGGATCAAAATACATTTTGTGGATTCAATCTCTATTCTTCCTTTGATTCTTCTCTTCGAACTTGATCTTTAAGTGTTCTTCGAGGTCTTCAACAGAATTTGGCTCCGTCGATCCTCTTCAATTTGATCTTGAAGCTTTATAACGTTAATCCAAAGGATTTTCACCTTGTTTTTGGATTAAATGTCATTCTTGAATGATTTCTTGAAGATCTTCGACCTTGTTCTTCGTGTTCTTGAAGCTTGATCTTCTTGTTCTTCATGATTTTAGTCTTTGATCCTTTTCTTCAGCAATTTGGAGGACTTCTAACGTTTCTTCGGGGACTAAGAGCCTTGATTCCGAATCAAACGTAGGATTTGCTTGACTTTGATGAAGAACGCATTGAAGATGACGAAGAACGCCTTCAAATCTTCAAAGGAATGCCTTGAATCTTGGAGAGAATTCTTCAAGTCTTGAGCTCTTCAATTTGCCTTCTTCACTTCACTTCACTTATGATTTTTCTTCAACTTATGGCTTGTATTTATAGGCAAAACATGAGAATCTAGGGCTTAGGTGGCGCAATTTCATTCGTCCATTGAGTTGTGATCACACGCTTCTCTTGTTTGGTGAGCTTGCCACATGTTGGCCTTTCATTGGGCGATGACTTTTATATATTAAATATCCCTTTTTATTTATTTTAACTTAGGAATTCATTTTAAATAAATCCCTAAAATATAAATAAATTGGTATTTAATATTTTAAATCCACGTGGCACGTTTTAATTGGCCGTGAATTTTTTTGTGTGTCTACAAATTGCCCCCTTGAGACTTGTCTTTGAAAAACTTGAATTTGAGAAGACGAGTCTCAATCATTTTGATAGTTTGAGTTCTTGAATTTGAATTGGTTTGTTAGACAATTTATACTCGTATCAAAGAGTTCTTGAATTCGATTTAATTTGTACACTGCCCACTTCATTTTCTTCCACTTGTTTCGGTCCACAATTGACTCCTTTACATGAGCTTAGCCCACAATAAATCATCCCACCAATATTAATAAAAGAAGCCCGCTTCGCCAATTTGAAGAAAGAGGTCACCCCTTTGTTCGCAGCCCATTTTTCTTTTGTTTGTTTTTTTCTTTTTTTTTTTTAGAAACAAAGTGGCCCAATTTAGATGCTCCAGCCCATCTCGCACTGTAGCCCTGACTGAATTTAATGAAGCAGCAGCCCAGCAAATTTAATGAAATCAAGCTAATTTCTTTATCAATCCAAAAGGATAATTTTATGAGGCCCAATTGCTCATGCCTATTTTATTTCTAAAATTATATGTCTGGTATTTCTCTGCAGTAATATCAGAGACGAGGAGAGCTGGCGGTGCCATTTCGAGTACAGTTTGTTGGCAAGGACGAAGGGTTTTCTTCCGTAATTTTAAACCCTAACAAAACCCCTAAAGAGTTCAATTCTTGCTTTTTTAGGTGTATCTTTCTTTTTCAGCTCCCCTTTAACATATGAAAGCATCCCAGTGAGAGCTTACTCGAGAGGTTCCTCGTGCTCTAACATCTTCCATCGTCTTTGGTGTGATTTTGCAGAGGTGGTCACTTCTTGAATAAAGGAAGTAAGATTTTAACTCTCTTTTTCTTTTTTATGCGTTTTTCCTTTTTTTTTTGTTTACTTGACTGCTTCTTTTTTTTTTTTTTTGAATCTTCCAGCCACTGCAGACTCTTCCAATGGGCACTCGCTGTGCCTTTACCCCTTTTGCTTGAATCGATAGTTGAAGCTGTAAATCTTGTAAGCTTTTTCCTTCATGCTACCTCCTTAGTTGTTGTTTTTATTTTGCACGTTTTTTTTACTGCTGTATGTATATTTCTATTTTGTTGAACTGCTTTGTTTTGTTTTGTTTTGTTTTTTTTTTGTCACTGAACTGGTACAATCCTCCTTCTTCTTCTTTTTTTTTACATGGCAGTGCTCTCAGGAGCTAGGCAACAGTTGCATATTGAGAAGTCTTCTGCAAATATCCTTCCTTGAGCCTACCTAATAATAACTTCTTCATGTATTTTTTTTTTCTGTTTTGCTTTCTTAGAATGTATGAGTATGACGGTGGCTTTCTCTTGACTGGAATAATGACTCCTTTCATTTTTAAAATTTTCTGCACCACTCTTTTCCTTGCAATTTTATTGTGTGTTTATGTTTCTGTCATTGCTTCTTCATCTCTAACTGAATCTGCCTCTGTAACTTTATGTCAAATCTTGGTTTTGCACGTTTATGCTTTTTCTCTTGCTTTCTGTTCATGTATCGCAGCCTATTCTTTGTTCATCATATCTGTTAGTTTATTGCTCTATTTCTTCCTTGTTGCTGCTCTACACCTTCAAGTCTCCTGAAAATGTGTAAACTGGGGTATGAGGTGGCAGCTGGCTGATGTAGGTTGTTTTTGTGGGGTTTCTATTTGATTTTGGAGAGTGTTTTGTTGAGTTGGTGGGGTGGTTTGTGGTTTGTGGCTGTGTGGTGCTGCAACTGGGTTCTACTGCTGCTGTTCTGTGCTGCAGCTGGGTGTTCTTGCTGCTGCATATGTTTCTGGAGTGATGGCTGGGCTTGCAGCAGTTGGGTTTTTCTTAGTGCTGCTGCGGAGGTTTGCTTGTGAGGGGTGGTTTGGTTGTTTCTGCTGAGTCAAGGAGTTGCTGCTGGTTTGTTTGTGTTCAGCGGCTGTTTTCTACCCTGCAGCTTCTTCTTAGTATTTTCTCTGTTTATGATGAAGATTTCATGTGAGCCGGGGGCTATCCCAAGGTTTCCCGGTTTCACAGAGACTATCCCACAGTCTCGGTATTTCTCCGCTGCTGTGTTGAAGATTTCATGTGAGGCGGGGGCTATCCCACTGTTACCCGGTTTCACAGAGACTATCCCACAGTCTCGGTATTTTGCAATGAAGATTTCATGTGAGCCGGGGGCTATCCACAGTTACCCGGTTTCACAGAGACTATCCCACAGTCTCGGTATTTTGCAATGAAGATTTCATGTGAGCCGGGGGCTATCCCACAGTTACC
>JAPKLW010000289.1:118364-235327 GCA_026898455.1 Plectranthus barbatus | reverse complement strand
GAAGATTTCATGTGAGCCGGGGGCTATCCCACAGTTACCCGGTTTCATAGAGACTATCCCACAGTCTCGGTATTTATCTGCTGTTGAAATGAAGATTTCATGTGAGCCGGGGGCTATCCCACTGTTACCCGGTTTCACAGAGACTATCCCACAGTCTCGATATTTTTCTACTGCGATGAAGATTTCATGTGAGCCAGGGGCTATCCCACAGTTACCCGGTTTCACAGAGACTATCCCACAGTCTCGGTATTTTTCTACTGCGATGAAGATTTCATGTGAGCCGGGGGCTATCCCACAGTTACCCGGTTTCACAGAGACTATCCCATAGTCTTGGTATTTTTCTACTGCGATGAAGATTTCATGTGAGCCGGGGGCTATCCCACAGTTACCCGGTTTCACAGAGACTATCCCACAGTCTCGGTATTCTTTCATCATGCAATGGACTTCAGATTCCTCAAGCTTATTTGGATATTTGTTGTCGCAAGCCTTGTTTCTATGTTGTTTCTTCTTTCACCACAAATTTCCATACCTTCCTTTAATTTAGCATGGATTAGCGAGACCAAATATTTGGACATGAGGCCTCAAACTTTGGACTTCTTTAGTTGCTTTCCAATTTTTAATTGTTAATGCTGAATGTTTTTGGACTTCTCCATTTCAACTGCTGGGCTAAAATTTGGCTAGATTTATTTTTTTTCTATTAAGCTTGAATACTGGGCTTGAATTTGTTGATTTGCTTTTGTTATACTTGAATGTTGGGCTTTGGACTTCTCTTCCTTTTTTGGCTGGGCTGCATCTTGTGGATTTTTTTTTAATTGTTGCTGGACTTTCATTCGGTGTTGGGCTTGGCATGCTTTTGAGCTTATTCCTCACTTGAAATTTTGAATTGAATTGTTGCATGACTTCTCTTAATTTCTCCCCCATTTTGCTTGTTGGTCTTGATTTATTGGACTTGTTTTTGTATCTCAAGATCCCTTTACTGATTATTTTTGTTTCTCTTTTTTTTTTTGCAGGATTATGATTCACTTCAAGAGTGACACCATTTCGGGGGAAGAATATTTGTGGATTTATGATGGAGATAAGCCTATATCAGGAAGGGAAACTCGTTTGAGAGTTTACCGACCTCTTGTTGGTCAATTAACTGAGACATGGCCAAAGCTAGTCAACTCCTTACATAAAAGTGAATGTACACGTAGATATGAAGATACCAAAGTGTCTGATGCATGGGTACTTCACTCCGCACATCGTCAGTCTCAAGAGGATATCTCTTCGCTGCCGACGCTGGGGTATCGTATTTCTCAGGGGGATGCCAAATGGCGAGATAATGTGGACTTTGTTGGTGAATTTAAATATTTTGCTGGATATTGGGAGTGGAGTGAAGACATTTTGAGCTGATGTGAAGATGATCTTCGCCGAGCAAAGATTTATGACTCTGTCTATACATCACTCTTCCTATATGACAGAAGTATTGAGATTATGAAGGCATTTTGTGAGGCTTGGAGTCCATTGACCAACACTTTACTAACTTCTCACGGCGAGATGTCACTTTCTCATTGGGATTTGCATGTTATAGCTGGACTTCTACCGGAGGGATGCTTTATGATGAGGTGATTCCCAGTGCCAGAGAGCTTATTGGTACCCCTCATAGGTGTTATCTTCCCAACAGTTGTAGTTACTTATTCCATGCTTACCATCTTCTCTTGACCCAACATGGTAAGGTATCTATTGAGGAGTGGATCAAATTTTGGTCAAAGAAGAAAACGAGGTATTCATGTCCTCCTGCTCGAATAGAGTTGAAGAAGGAAAATCGCAGCCGCTCATCCGGTCAATGTATGAGAGACCTTCCACCGCATGCCGTTTGGACAGAAGTTGATTTAGTACCATTTGTTAAGTTGGGTGTAAAGGACATGTATCGGGAGGAGACCTTTTTGGCAGCATATATTGCATGTTGGCTTTGTTGTTTTGTCCTTCCTAATGGAGATACTAGGCTTTTTCGCCCGGAGACGTTTAAGATGGCTAGTCTGATGGCTGTTGGGAGGAGAGTGGTGCTTACTGTGCCAGTGCTGACCAGTATTTATAAGGGCTTGAATGCCATTTCAAGGTCTCCAGACCCATCTCACTGCCAGATAGCTCTTCCCTTCCATTTTGTCTATAGTTGGATCGCACACTATTTCAAGACTCACTTTCCAACGAAGAGACTTGTCCCGAGAATGACTCAATTTTTGGGTGAGGGAGGGGCTAGATTTTATGATGCAACTGAAGCTCGAAGAAGGATTCAGAAGGGAGAGCAAGTATCTTGGACTTGCACTATGCCTGACAAAAACATTATGTATGTTGATGGTGATAAGACAACCGAGGTTGATGGATTTCTTTTCATGGCGATTCGATCTGGTTATTTGGCTAGCCGCCAAGGAGATCATTTTCTTATTGAGCCATATAACCCTTACCGTTTTAGCCGTCAATTTGGTTACTATCAGATGGTGACAGGTTCTCTTATTGAGGATATGCGGGAGGCCGATTTGATTACTGGACTTCATTTATGGCGTATTTGTACATTGCAAAGGTCCGGGTCGAAGGCACTTCTTTCTAGTTCATCCCCTAATGCCAAGAAGTTTATTTCTTCAAGTTTTAAGAAGTGGTGGGATCAGCTTTACAAGAATTCTTTTGGTGAAACTGCGGTTGTGGTTCCTTATGTACGAAATGATGATCTGAAGGCTCAAGAAAATGGACAAACCGTAGCATCTTCAAAACGGAAAACTCCAGAACCTCCATCAACTGATTTGATTAGTAGCAATCACGGGAGTGATGATCGTCATTGGAAGAGGAAGAAGTCAGACATGCCTCCTGAATCTGTTCAAGATAGCATTGGTGATACCTATCGGCAAATGGATGATGCTCTTGCCAAGGTTTGTTTATACTTCTCAATATATATCTTTTTTGTTTTGGTTTTTCTCTCTTCTTTTATCTATTCCTGTGTTTTTCTTTTTTTGTAGGCAATGGAAGCAGTACTTGGATCTCCTGCTTCAGATGATTCTACGGCAAATTGTGCGTCGGCAGGATCTACCCATAGTGTGGATATTTATCAGCTGGATGATACTGATGTTATTGAGCCAACAGCTTCTGTTGCGGCTATTTCTCGATTTGATGGGAGAGCAGTTTTTGACAACCATTGTAGACCTTTTCTTGAAGGTGTCTGGAGGACCTTCTTTCCAAGATAAAGAAGACCCCAACAAAGTATCTTTCTTCTATCCGTGATGATGTGGTCAAGAGTCTGTTACTTGTAGAGAACACTCCTCACAGTTTTGATCTATCTAATTTGAGGAAGAGTATTGATACTCTTTTTGCTGATGTTGCTGCTTACGATCTAGCTAGATCTGCATCTTCTGAGTTTGTTGGTGCCCCCATGCAACGTGCACAGGAAGTTAAGAAATGTATTGAAGATGTTGAAGTCAAGAAGAAGGAAGAGGATGATCATATTGAGTCTTCAAAAAGAGAGATTGCTGATTTGGATGAGGAGGAGAGGGTCTTGGATGAGGAAAAGAGGATCTTGGATGAGAAGCAAAGGATCGTGGATGAGAAGAAGAGGATCGTGGATGAGAAGAAGAGAATTTTGTTATTGTCATTAGCAGGGCATGAGACTTATTCTTTAGCTGCAGGGAGCAAAATTAAGGACCTAAAGGAGGAGTTGTCCAAGATTAATGCTACCTTTAATGAAGAAGTTCAAAAAAGCTTGAAGAGCTCCAGGTTTCTTGTTGAGAAAGCCCGCAAGGCTTTGGAGGATCAAAATCCTTTTGCTTAGAATGTTTCTAACATCCTTTTGTATTTGTCATCTTTTGACTGGAACATCTTTGTAATGTGAACATCTTCTCAATTGAATGCATCTCTTTTATGTTTTATTTGTTACATATTGCATCTAACACAACAAACTTGGTTCCAAAATATGTTAATTATAAACCATGATTGAACTTAGAAAATCTAAGCTCCTGCGTACCCTTCAAAGAGAACTTTTTCTTTTTGTTTTTGATTTGCCGTACACAGTTTATACTCATGCGGGCCAGGAGTAACAAACAGTTTAGGCTCGTGTGTCATGGAGCTGTCTTCTAGTTTTGTGATGAAATGTCGTGCACAGTTTATACTCTTGCGGGCCAGGAGTAACAAGCAGTTTAGGCTCATGCGTCATGGAGCTGTCTTCAAGATTTGGGTCTTCCGTTTTTCTTCCGTCTTTCCCCTTTTTTTTTTGATTCTTTTTTTTTCATTTTTTTTTATCTTTTTCTTTTTTTATTTTTTATCTTTCTCTTTTTTTTTTCGCTTTTCCATTTTTCTCTTTTTGTTTGCTTTTCCATTTTTCTCTTTTTTTTGCTTTTCCATTTTTCTCTCTTTTTTTTTCTTTTCGTTTTTTTATCTACATATTTACACGTCACACCTTCATCATCATTTCTTTTTTTTCTAAGGATAATAACGTTTCATGAACTTGCCATTTATTGGCACAACTCGTACGTGGTTTTCTTCAGAAACTAAAAGATAAGCACCGTTAGTATAGACTTCCTTAACAACGTATGGACCGTCCCATCTTGAGGTAAACTTGTTGCCAACACGGTGTGTAGTGACAATCGGCCTTCTCACAGCAAGAACTAAATCCCCAACTTGGAAGGATCTTGTCCGTACCTTCTTGTTAAAAGCTTTTGACATGCGTGCTTGATAACACTCAAGTCTTTGTTGTGCTTCCAACCTTTTCTCATCGAAAGCTTCCAACTCCTCTAGACGCAGGCGTGCATTTTTTTCTTCAATTAAGCCTTCTTGGATGGCCATTCTTAATGAAGGGATTTGCTGTTCGAGAGGAACAATGGCTTCTATACCATACACAAGTGAGTATGGGGTTGCTTGCGTAGGTGTTCGATGAGTGGCCCGATATGCCCATAGAGCTTCTCCAATTCGTTCATGCCAATCACGCTTGGATTTTGCTACAACCTTTTTCAGCAAACTGCATAATGTCTTGTTGAAGGCTTCTGCTAGTCCGTTAGCAGGTGCATGATACATGGACGACTTTCGTTGCTTGAACTGAAACTTTTCACAAAGTTTGTCAATCAAGGTGTTGCAAAATGGTTTTCCATTGTCGGTAATGATATACCGGGGAACTCCATATCGAAAGATTATGTTGGTTCTGATGAAATCAGCCACATTTTCTTTTTTTACTTCCTTCAACGGGATTGCCTCTGCCCATTTGGAGAAATAATCAGTTGCAGCCAAAATGTATAAATGACCTGCTGAAGACTTTGTCATTAGCCCTACAACATCTAAGCCCTAAGCATCAAAAGGCCATGAGGCAACTGTCGGATGCAACAGTTCGGGTGGTTGATGAATGAGATTTGCATGGAACTGACAAGGTTGGCATCTTTGTGCATAACTCATACAATCTTTCACCATTGTCGGCCAGTAATACCCCATTCTCTTGATACGGAAGTGCAATTTTGGACCAGATTGGTGCGCACCACAAATACCCGAGTGTGCCTCCTCCATTGCTTGTTTTGCTTCCTCTTCTGCTAAACATCGTAAAAGGATTCCATCAAAAGATCTTCAAAACAGAGTGTCCTTAAAGTAGACAAATCGAGCACTGCGACGTCGAACATCAACCTTTTGGCGTGGATCATCTGGTAGTTTCCCATCCTTTAAATAATCAACAAATGGTTGGCGCCAGTCTTATTTGTCAATCTCGAACACTTCAACCATATTATTATCTTCTTCATCTTCTTCATCCTCAAACATGGGTGGTATTACCCAACTTTAGAAGACCGAAATGCAGGCTTCATTACTTGGCATAGCTAACGTGGAGGCAAGTTTGGCTAATGCATCAACTTGTTTATTTTCACTTCGTCGAATATGTTCCAGCTCTATACCTCCTAGCCATTGAATCATTCTTTGTGCATACTTGACATATGGTATTAGCTCGGGTTTCTTGACATCGTATGATCCAAGTAGTTGATTAATTACCAGCTTAGAATCACCATATATTCTTATTTGAAACCTTTTGGCATCCATCGCCATTTCTAACCCAAGGATAAGCCCTTGGTACTCAGCAACATTGTTAGAGCAATTATTGGTCAAAGTAAATGAGTAAGGCAACAGGTGTCACAAATACCACCCCTGCACCAGCTCGTTCTTTATGGGATGCTCCATCAAAGTACATCTTCCAAGGTGGTGATATCTCAATTGTGAGAACATCTTTATCTGGAAGGTCATCAGTCAACTCCCATTCGGCGGGGATCGGATGATCAGCCAAGAAATCAGCTAACACTTGCCCTTTGACAGCCTTTTGAGGAACATATATGATTTCAAATTGTTGTAACTGAAGATACCATCGTGCAAGTCTATCAGAGAGCACTGGTTTTGACATGACATACTTCAAAGGATTTGCCTTTGAGACGAGTCGGACAGAATGAGCTTGAAAATAATGTTTAAGCTTTTGGATGGAAAATATCAAAGCTAAACATAATTTCTCAATTGAGGAGTAGTTGAGCTCATTTGGTGTCATCATCCTGCTTAAATAATACAAAGCATTCTCCTTCTTTTCTTCATTCTCTTGGGCAAGCAATGCCCCCATTGAGCGTTCTTGAGCGGCAATGTATAATATCAATGGGCGTCCAACAATAGGCGCAGTCAAAACAGGCGGTTTTGTCAGGTAAGCTTTTATGTTTTCAAAGGCATTTCTACAAGCTTCATCCCATTCAAACGGAATTCCCTTTTTCATGATCCTACTAAAAGGCTGGCAACGACCTGCCAAATTTGAAATAAATCTGCGCAAGTAGGCTAACTTTCCTTGTAAACTTTTCAGCTCATGGATATTACGAGGTTCGGGCATCTTCAGGATTGCATCAATTTTTGCTTGCTCAATTTCAATCCCTCGATGACGAACAATGAACCCGAGAAACTTCCCGGATTTCACTCCAAATGCACATTTCAAAGGATTCATCTTTAGTTGATGTTTCCTAAGTCGGTGAAAGATCATTCTCAAATCTTCTAGGTGATCTTCACGCCTCCGGGACTTGACCACGACATCATCAACGTAACATTCAATGTGTTTATGGAGTATGTCATCGAATATTTTCTGCATGGCTCTTTGATATGTTGCACCAGCATTTTTCAATCCAAAAGGCATTACTTTATAACAATATATTCCTTTGGGAGTACGAAATGTTGTCATTTACTCATCTTCTGGTGACATACGAATTTGGTTATAACCAGAAGAGCCATCCATGAAAGACATTGCCTCATGGCCAGTAGTAGCATCAATCATCAGCTCAATTATTGGCAGTGGGAAATCGTCTTTCGGGCATGCCTCATTAAGATCTCTGAAATCAACGCAAACTCTGATTTGCCCATTTTTCTTTCGCACTGGGACAATGTTTGAGATCCATGTCGGGTATTTCACTTCTCTTATGAATCCAACTTCAATGAGCTTATTCACCTCAGCTTCAATCAAAGGAATTAACTCTGGCCGAAATCGGCGTTGTGCTTGTTTGACTGCGCGCGCTCCTCTTTTGACTGATAGGCGGTGGACAACTATCTTAGGGTCAAGCCCTGGCATCTCTTTGTACGACCAAGCGAATATGTCCTTAAATTTTTTTAACAACTCCACATAGGATTTCTCCTCGTTAGAAGTTAGCATTGCACTGATGTAAGTTGGTCTTGGGTCATCAACACTTCCCAAGTTAATTTCTTTCAACTCTTCAACAGTTCCTTTAACACCTTCTTCAAACTGCGTAGGAGCATCTTTGGCGTCTTCTTCCTCAATTGTACCATCTTCATTTAAGGTAATATGATATGAAGAAACCTCTTTCTCTTCTATGGGTGGATTATTTGATGACGCAACACTTTCTCCATCATCTTCATCCTTCGAGACTTTTGTCAAAATGACAGTCCTCTTCATAGCTTTCAATTCTCTTCCACAGGAAATGGTTAATATGGTTTGCCTCTTCATGCGGGAGGGAATTAAACTCCTTAGCTTTGTAAACTGCAAATCCTCATCGGTATTTATCTTGGTCATTGTTGATTTATGATGACTTCTTTTTTCATCCTTAAGCGGCCCGAGTCTTTCGAACACAGACAGTCGTGGGTGCTTTTTCTTTCTATCACTGATTGCATCTTTTGTCGAAGACCTTTCTTCTTCAGTGATATAGCAGGTATTACCCCTTCTAATCGCAATACGAACTGGAGCTTGTGGGGAAAATCCTAGTCCTTTCCTGTGGCTAACGTCTGAATTTAAAGACTTTTCACCGATGTTGATTCTTCTTGCTGGCCGGTCCACTATCTTTGGATGGCAGGTTTCTGGTTTGGGGCCATAACCCGCCTTAAGCAAAAGTGAGAATGCTTTTGGGCCATAATTCTTTGCAATTGTTCTTTCAGAAAGTTCTCCATGCTCGGTTATAGCACTGCGAATGGGTCGAACAAATCCATTCAATGGTTGCAGCATAGGCTTACCAGCATCAATCTTTGTTAAAGGGAATGTTAGGTCTTTCATGGACTCCTTCTCCATGAGTGGAGCTTTACCATTGTCGATCTTTTCATCATCATTGATTTGGATAGCCTTCTTACGTGTCAAATAGTATTTTGCATCCGCGAAATGTGATTCTGATTCCATGAACGGATTGCTATCACCCACCACCTTCTTTACTACTCCATTTTTGCAATACTTCAGACATTGATGCCAAGTGGAGGGAATGACACCATTTTCGTGCAGCCATGGACGACCAAGAAACATGTTATAAGATGTATTGGCGTCGATGACATGGAATAACACTATCGTTGCCATATCATTCATTAACAAGTCCAAGATCACTGTTCCTAAAGCTTTTTGCCCTTTATGATTAAATCCTTGGATCATCAATCGGCTGTCCGCGAGCTCATCCATGGAAATCCCCAATTTCTTCAGAGTACGTAAAGGCAGGATGTTGACTGCTGACCCTCCATCCACCAGTATTCTATTTAACTTTTGCTCGCGAACATAGCCAATTACAAACAACGGCCGATTGTGTGAATCTGGGCCTAATTCAAAATCTTCATCCGTGAAAGTTATTGCAAGTACAGATCCCGCGCTTGTCATCTCTTCTTTTGGAAGGAAGTGTTCTTCTGCCTGCTTCGAACTTTCTCCCACGGCTTTTTCAATCTTTAATGTGATTGTGTTGGCAGTGGCCGCCTCCTCCTCAAGCGAAATTTTGCCTTGACGAGCTAGTTGCATCACTTTGTCCTTAAATATGAAGCAATCTTGTATGGGATGACTGACTAAGCGATGATATTTGCAATACTTTGGATTATCAACCTGGTTGGCTTCTTTGGGATGTTTCATCTATGGTAATTCAATGAGCTTTGCTTGGAGCAGATCATCGAAGATTCCCAGCACATCTGAATTCAGAAATGGATACTCTCTTTGTTGCATTTCTTTGAGGGTTAGCTTCCTCTGCACGTTTTCCTGTGGAGTAGTCCGCTTTCCTTTGTTGATTTCCTTTTTCTGAAATGCAACTGGAGTCGCCCTGATTGCCATAGATTCCTTCTTCATGGATTTATCAAATTGTTTTCACCCTTTTCGAAAGTCTTTCCTCTCTTGAAATCTTCGGGGATCTTGGATTGGTGGTTCTTTCATCCCACTGGCTGCCATGCTTAGTTCCATATCATGGGCTCTAGTGGCCAGATCTTCGAAAGTCCTTGGTTGGATTCCTTTGAGGATGTATTGAAGGCCCCATTTCATCCCTTGAATACACATCTCAATTGCAGAGGTTTCTGAAAGACGATCTCTACAGTTGAGGCATAAGTTTCTCCATCGATTGATATAGTCAATGACTGGTTCTTCTTTCCATTGGTGAGTATTGGTGAGTTCCACCATGCTGACAGTTCTCCTTGTGCTATAAAAGCGATTAAGGAATTCATGCTCTAATTGCCCCCAGCTGTCGATTGAGTTTGGTTCCAAGTCCGTATACCAATCAAAGGCATTTCCTTTAAGAGATCACACGAATTGCTTCACCAAGTGGTCTCCGTATGTTCCAGCATTGTTGCAGGTTTCGACGAAGTGAGCAACATGTTGTCTCGGATTTCCCTTTCCATTAAATTGTTGGAATTTTGGTGGCTGATAGCCCATGGGCATCCTCAAGTTGTCAATTCTTCGAGTATATGGCTTGGAGTAAACTAGTGACAACTTAGAGCTTTCGTCGAACTTATTTTTCAAAGTCCCTTCGATAAATTCCTTAATTTGGTCAATTTGGATGAAGCCATCAGAGGAGACATGTAAGACTTGGATGCAGATTTTGCCTCATCATTTGCTTTTTTTTCTTTAGGCATTTCCATATCGTTACTTTGCTCACCTTCGTCATCATTTGTTTGACTGGACTCTCCTTTCTCTTTCTTAAGCCTTGCAATCTCGGCGCTTTGATCTTGTAGCTGTTTTCTTAGCATGTCCACTAACTCTTTCATGCTTGCAAGTTGTTCTTCTACGGTAGAAGTGTTAACCATCATCACTGATGAGGAAGCATTGCTTTTATGCACTTCATCGTCAGAAGCAATTGACTTTAGAGTTTTCAATGCTCGTCTTGCCATACTTCTTGTAACGACACCAACAACTTTAGAGGTATTTGATGCCTGAGACATCCTTGAACTTGTATGAAGAGAAGAGATGAAAGGTAGAGATGGTCCCACTGGGCGTGCCAAAATTTGTAATCGCGAAAATCGTATTCAATTAAATAAACACGAAATTTGGATACAATTCAATCTCAATTTGGATCAAAATACATTTTGTGGATTCAATCTCTATTCTTCCTTTGATTCTTCTCTTCGAACTTGATCTTTAAGTGTTCTTCGAGGTCTTCAACAGAATTTGGCTCCGTCGATCCTCTTCAATTTGATCTTGAAGCTTTATAACGTTAATCCAAAGGGTTTTCACCTTATTTTTGGATTAAACGTCATTCTTGAATGATTTCTTGAAGATCTTCGACCTTGTTCTTCGTGTTCTTGAAGCTTGATCTTCTTGTTCTTCTTGATTTTAGTCTTTGATCCTTTTCTTCAGCAATTTGGAGGACTTCTAACGTTTCTTCGGGGACTAAGAGCCTTGATTCCGAATCAAACGTAGGATTTGCTTGACTTTGATGAAGAACGCATTGAAGATGACGAAGAACGCCTTCAAATCTTCAAAGGAATGCCTTGAATCTTGGAGAGAATTCTTCAAGTCTTGAGCTCTTCAATTTGCCTTCTTCACTTCACTTCACTTATGATTTTTCTTCAACTTATGGCTTGTATTTATAGGCAAAACATGAGAATCTAGGGCTTAGGTGGCGCAATTTCATTCGTCCATTGAGTTGTGATCACACGCTTCTCTTGTTTGGTGAGCTTGCCACATGTTGGCCTTTCATTGGGCGATGACTTTTATATATTAAATATCCCTTTTTATTTATTTTAACTTAGGAATTCATTTTAAATAAATCCCTAAAATATAAATAAATTGGTATTTAATATTTTAAATTCACGTGGCACGTTTTAATTGGCCGTGAATTTTTGTGTGTGTCTACAACGGTCTTAATATTTTTTTATTGTGAGACGGACCTTAATACATTATTTTAATAAGTTAAATACATCATTTTATTTTTAAAAATTACATTCTTTGCAACAAAGATATACATCATTTGCAATAAAGAAACACATCATTTCATTAAATTCGTTTCACAATAAAAATGGTGAGACATCATTTACAATAAATAAACACATCATTTCATTAAATTCGTCTCACAATAAAAATGATGAGACCGTCTCATCTGAGAATTTGCCAATTTTTAGAAAACGAAGCCGAAAAAAGTTTAATCCAAATAGTCTAGAACTGAATAGCAGCTTTAATAAGATTAAACCTGAAAATTTGTCCTTTTAATTTGACTAATTTATTTTATTAGAATTTTTTATCATAATTATATTACCAAAATTTATTTTAATATTTAGGATTATACTTTTTTAATTTTTTTCCAAGTTATTTGTATTTCGTTCAAATATTACTTTAGAAATAATTAAATTCTTAAAATTGTTTATCATGAACTTAAAACATTGGTAAAAAGTATAATATATTTTTAATATTTGAATTGATAAATCTATCAAGTTTGATGAGTGTATAGTTTTTTTATAAAAGCAGTATAAATTATATCTTTTTTTTTTTATATCATTTATTAGCCTAATAGGCCTGCCCGAAAATGGAAGGGTTAGGATTAAAGTCGACATATTTTTACCTATAAAAAATTTTAGTTTATATAAATCCAGATTAAATAGGCCACAAATTGACAAGACGGGCTTGAAATTGAATTCAGTGGCCTAATTGACATCCTAATGACGGTAAAGAAGTAAGTTGGAGGTGAGAGGAATGAAATAAATTTGATGGACCAATATTGAACTTACCAAGTGTACATCTCAGGCCCAGGTAGTAAACTGTATGCCTATTTTCGTTTTTATTATTTAACTACAGAATGTCCATCAAACATGGGATCTAAGTTCAAATTCAAGCCCACTTCACAATACTAAAAACTTAAATTGGAAGAATTCTTGAACCATTAATTTCTCCAGCTTCTGGAGAAGCCCAGAAAGTCGACCAGCTTCCAGAATCGTCTGAATCTTGTTTTAAATGGAATCTACACCCCCACAATCTACAACCTCAACAATCATCAATCAACTAGTTAAGCCCAGAGAAATGTCTCACTGTCTATCCATCTCCCACCCCATCTCATCAAGATTATCCCATTCCCTCTGCCCTCCAGTCTCCGGAAGATTCTCTCTCAAGGTTACAGCCAAGGCCGACGGCCGGGAGAATCTCGATCATTTGCAGAGGCAAAACAAGCAGCTGCAACAGCAACAGCAACTGCAGCCCAGGATAAGAACTGCCCCAGTTGGTACGGTTACTCTAAATTTATGTACTTGTACGAATTATTATGTTGAGTTAATTATCCATCCATTCCACCGGCAGGTTTATGGGACAGATTCCCAACGGCTAGGACAGTGCAGCAGATGATGGAGACAATGGAGAGAATGATGGACGACCCTCTAGTCTACAGCGGCGTCTGGCCGTCGCAGTCGACCCCGGCCGACACAGCAACATACGGCCGGGGGAGAACGCCGTGGGAGATCAAGGAAGCCGAGACGGAGTATAAGCTGAGGTTCGACATGCCCGGCATGACTAAAGAGGATGTCAAGGTTTGGGTGGAGGAGAAGATGCTGGTGGTGAAGGCCGAGAAGGTGGCCAAGGAGCAGGCCGACGACTGGCCTGCAAACAGCTACGGCAAGTACAGCACCAGGATAGCGTTGCCGGAAAATGTGGAATTCGAGAAAATTAAAGCGGAGGTTAAGGATGGTGTATTATATATAACCATACCTAAGGCTAGCAGAGATGCCAAGGTCTTCGATATTAGTGTTGAATGAGAGATTTTGGAGGTGGTGATGATTGTAAACACCCATTTCTAAACTTAATAGTAAAAAAAGCAAGTTTGTCTTTTGATATTAACACGCATATAAAATTTTAAAAGTTTAAATAACTTTTAATAGAAAATGAAAAATAATTAATTTTTTCAAAATTGGAGGTGCGGGGAATCGAACCCCGTGCCTCTCGCATGCGAAGCGAGCGCTCTACCATATGAGCTACACCCCCAATATATTTTACTTTAAGCTTTTTTGTTTCATACACTGAATCGAAAGAGAATTTAGTTGACATTCTAATTGATTGTCGAAAATATTAGGCTATTAATAAAGATTTTAATCAATAAATCCAGTACCATGATTCAAATCAATCGTAAACTGTAATGTAATTGTGATAATGTATATTAAATTTGGAGTTGAAGTAGGTTTTTTCCTATTTCTAAATATTTCAGCAAACATATACTACGTTAAGTTTCGGGTATTCATTACAATTAATGATGAACAAAACAAATAGGGTACAATTAACAAAATGTGTAAGGTGCAATGAAGTGTAATAATTCATTGTAATTTATAATATGAAGTATGATTTGCCGAAACCGCAATACCTTTTCTAGTCTTTTTATAATTATAGTTTTGAAAATCCGAAATATTTTATGACTCATATCAGCCTCTTTAACCATTTACTTATCAAACTTTTACACAATTTAGGTCCCATTTTATGTTATTATTATTATTATTATTATTATTATTTTGTGACTAAGAAATCCATTAGTCAATTTTTTGGCCCATCAAAGAAGAAACCCCAAAATAGCCCAGCGTATGGAAGTACAAGATTGATACACTCAAAGCAAGTTCCTCGAACTAGACCTATATAAGCTGAAGAACTCCCAAGACCGAAGGACTCATTCGCCAATTATCATTATTATGGTTCCAAGGAAGTGATTCAACATAATAATTTGAAGCGACAATTGAAAAGTAGTATCTGTTTGAGGAGTTGTTTTAGATGAAGAGTTGCGTTAATTTGTCAATAAATACAACCCGTGTATTGAATCCTATATATAGGTCTTCATTTATTGTTAGAGACTAAGTTTTAGTTCCCTCCATAATTTGGTGTTTTGATATGTTAAAATTCACTTTAGCACTAAGTTTCTAGAGTTCATAATGTAATTCATGTATAAGATTAATTATGTTGTAATAGAACTTAGGTGATGAAGACCAAGCATAAGATATGCTTGAGATTTGAAAAAGTTGTTTTGCGTGAAACTTGGTTTCACCAAATATGGTCAAGGCCTATACTGAGTTTTGGTACTCAGTATAGAGGAACCCATACTGAGTTATAAGAAGTCAGTATGAGAGACGGTTTGCCATACTGACTTGTGAAGTCAGTATGAGGGTGGTCTATACTGACTAATGGAAAGTTAGTATGGAGACCTAAGTTTCTAAGCACGAGGAACACAAAGCGAACCAAGCTCACTCAGACATCAAGACATTTGATATCTAAGTAAAAGTCAGTACGAGGAAGCCATACTTGGATTCCTCGTACAGAAACTGAGGCTGACAAGAGCAGGTGCAAAGTACATGAAGTATATGTGTGGCAAAGCAGACCTAATGTATGGGTTATGATTGAACGCCATTCTTCATGTCTCTAACGACTGGACTAATGTGTCTAATAGGCAGAATTTCAAACACCCATGTATTCTCCTAAAAATAGGAGTAAACCTCGACAGAAAGAGGTTACGAAATCTCACGAAAAGATAAGCCAAAGCTCTGTCAAACTTAAATCTGAAAAGTTCTCTGATTACTCCGTGATTCTATTCACGAGACTTAAGTTCCTGACTTAAGTTAATCATCCATGCTACGTGGTTCAAAGCATGAGGCTAAGCTTAAAGCTTATGCTATCATCTTGGTGAAGATAACTTTCCAAAGTTATATTCATAACAGTCAGTTCCTACTCTGGGGTCTGACTCACGGGCATCTGCCAACCTCACTGAGTTCTGGGAAGAACAATAAACATCCAACCACCAAGGAGAAGGCTGCGGGGTGCGTCCTCACTTCGACTTGAAGACTAAGCTTACAAAGAGTTCCTAGGCGAGTGACCACAACAGACCAAAGGACGGAGTGCAGACGGGATGTGTATAGATCGTAAGGAGGCTTGTATCATACTTAGTGAATTTCCAGATTAATTTCCGAAGAGTGGACATAGGATATTTAGATCCGAACCACTATAATATCCTGAGTACTTTTATTGCTTTCTTTGAGTTTCTGCAAACTTAGTTTCTTCAAAATTATTTTGAAACCTTCAATACTTGTCTAAGTATTGAAGTGTATACTTGAAACTTACTTAAAGAACTTATCGAGCTTAAACTTAAGTCTTCAGAAACCCTAAACTAAGTTTGAGTCAGTTTAGGAGAACAAGTGCAATATAAACTTACTTCCACTGCAAATAAAACTCTCAGATTTCGGGACTAACATTTATTGTAATAAGACACATTAAACTCCCCAAAAAGCAAAAAATCCACTTCTTTCGTAAGAATTTTCATTTTATTCAAATATTCCCTATAAAACAAAACTATAAAAATCGACATCAACATTTTCCTTGTTGATATTCTGTAGTCGTGCATAGAAATCTCATTTTCCCACACTACAAAAAATTCGCGAATCCGCGATGGAATTTTCCATCGCAAATCACATAATATTCTGTCGCTAAACTTATTTAGCAATGGATTTTTTCCATCACTAAAGTTCTCGTCGTTAAATAATTGGCGAATCCATCGCAAGAATTCACGATGGAAAATCCATTGCTAATTTTTGCTCCGTCTAGATCGGCCGGTTGAAGTTTTCTCATCATCGCTCTCGAGAGGATTTGAACCGTTTACCTCTCAACGAAAGTGGGAGGTATTTACCGTTGGACCAAGTACACCAATATTTTTTATTATTTTATATAATAAATATAATTTAAAAAATCCAAATTTACGATGGATTAGCAACAAAATTTTTGTCGCAAAATTTAGCGACATAAGCAAATTTTGGCGCCATAAACCTGCCGAGGAAGTAGCAACAGATTTACGACAAAAATTCTGTCGCTAAATTTTGCGATAAAATTTTCGTCGTAACTTTTGGCGCCCTTATTTCGCGGGATAAGTAGCGAAGAATTTGCAACGGAATTTCCATCCCAGAATTTTGCAATGGAATTTCTGTCGCAAATTAGTATTGAAGTGTATACTTGAAACTTACTTAAAGAATTTATCGAGCTTAACTAAACTGAGTTTCAGTAAGTTTAGGACAACAAGTGCAATATAAACTTACTTCCGCTGCATATAAAACTCTCTTATTTCGGGATCAACAAGTGGTATCACGCGCCCAGGTTCTTACATACCAAGGTTGTGTTGAGTCGCTTAGGACAAGATCTGTTTTTTCCTTGCACTTGTCTTTTTGTATAGGTCTTCAGGTTTCAAGATGATGAATATCACTAAACTTTCTAAGTACTCAACTGAGAAGTTCAACATGTGGAAAGAAAGGTCATTCATCAATCTGAAAAAATATACATTCAAAGATGATTGAAGTGATAGCAAATGGACCACAAAAGATCACGAGAGCTTCCAAAGCTATTGCAAAAGTAATGCTCTCAAGAACTGAAGTACCAGATACTCCCGACAACGATGATGGTTTCTGCACATCGGAGAACGAGTCGAATGAGGAAGCTCTACCATGCTTCATGGTTGTTATAGGAGACGATGTTCCAGAAGTTGAAACTGAGTTACTGGTAACTAATTCTCAACTACTTTCTAGTTCTTTTTCAGCACGCATACTCGAGGACACTGAATCTAATTGATCGAATTCAGGTGATGTTTCCTTCGAAAGAAATTTCCAAAGAATTTGAAAATTTTAATATTTTGAAAGATGTTTTAATCAGTGAAAATACCTCATTGAAACTTGAAGTTTCAAATTTGACCAAGGAGATCGAAGAATCGAGGTCACTTAGTAAGGAACTGACCAAACTAAAAGAAGAACATTCCTCTTTGCTTAAAAATTTTCAAAATATTTATGAGGAATGTGATTCTTTAAAATTGAAAATTGCTAGTGACCAAAAACTGATTTGCTCACTTTACTCGAGTACTAGAAAAGTTTCAAAGGCCCTGAGTATTCAAAGAGATCCATCTGATGAAACAGGGTTAGATTTTTCTGAAAATGTTTTGAACAATCATGCATCCACTTATGGAATTGGAAATTAAAAAGATCGCCATTTTAAAGGAAATTCGAGTTTAGAAGTAAAGTTGTTAGGCAAAGGAGTTTCTCAAACTCTATTTTTATGCTAATCAGGGTAAGGAAAAATCCAGTTCCCAAACTGAACTCCATCCCAAAGCTTAAAACAATTCAGTTTCTAAACTGAATATACCTGAAGTGAAGTCAACTTTGCCTAAGAAATGAGTGAAACAATCTGTTCCTATTGCGAGGAAGCCCATTTTAGCAACTGAAACTAAGTTTTGCAAGAAGTTAGTTTCACATCTGGATTTCAGAAATTCAAGGTCCATTAATAATAATTCTTATGAGAAAAGGACTAATCCTAGAAGGGGAACACCTACTCGAGGTCTGAGCCCAACCAAATTATTTTTCAAGGGCTAGAAAGACTAAACACCCGGGACTTGGTTTCTGAGACTCTAACAGGAATTTAGTTTCGAGAAATTTGGTTTCCAGAAACTCAATTTCAAGAAACTCAGTTTCCCTAAAGAGTTCACACACACCCACCATTCCTTCTCATATGCATTCAAATAGCATACACTATTTCAAAAGGAAGAGTAAGGTGGAGAAAAAATCACATGTTCTTAAAGTGAAGCAAATTTGGATTCCCAAGGGGTGGATTCCAAAAACTAACACTGCAGGACCCGCTAAAAATCAGGTACGTAGTGTCCACATTCTTCTAGGATGCAGATACAGGGACATCAAAACGAGTTCCAGAAGAAAAGAAAAGCAAGCCTAGATTCTGGATAGTGAGTGTTCTGCGAATAAGAAGGGGGATTTCAAAATGGAAATGCTCAAAACTGAAAAGCTCAAGTGTTTTGGATTAAGCAACAATTGCTGGATTATGAAGTTAAAACTGGATACTGTGGCGAGTCTTTTTATGTTGTCAAAAAGAGGGAAGAAGATAGGAAAAAGAAAGTCGAAGAGGAGTAGATGCGGAATAAAACTATGTCCAAGCTCTCAGTTTTCTAGTTTTCTTGCTATCTCTCAAATTCTAAGATGATGGAGGTGATACTTGCTGAAACTAAGTCCTAGCTCTCAGTTTTTTGTGTATTATGTGGTTTATTTCAAGTGGTGTCACCAATATGTTTCAATTTGGTGTGAAGATCGAAGAAAACTTTGAATGAAGACGACAGATGCAGATTAAAACTGAGTTCAAACTCTCGGTTTTCCAGATTTAACTTATTGCTCAATATGGAGGTTTCATACTTAGTCAAATTTTAGAAGATTATTCTAAGTTTTGTCCACACGAAGGAGTGAAACTTACTTTAAATCCAAGTTTCAGTACGGAGGACACGTACTCAGTATGGGTCCCCTACACGTAGACAAACTTCTGAACAAATAGGAGGACCATACTAACTTCTGGAGGAAAACCAAGTTTTGGTTCCAATACTTAGAAGATTTTGAAGGGAGATTGCAGACTGAGTTCCAACTCTCAGTTTAGAAACTGACTCCTAGTCAGTATGGATAAGAAGATGGGATTCAAATTTAAAAAAGAAAGCTTATCATATACAATGCATTAAATGCTCAAGAGGCAGCGATGAATCCGCGCATGCAACGTGGAAAGGCATGCTCCCACGTCAGATCAGTCAGATGTGAGTTCAATCGACGACTTTTCCCAGCCATTGATTTATCATATGTTGACCTAATATCAACCGTCCGATCTACATTGTTTTACTCTATTTATTCTGATGAAAAACCGACGGTTAAAGCTTTTTATTACTTTGCCATTTTCATCTCTTCAAGAATTCTTCAAGCCTTCATATTTCTTGAAATTCTCTTGCATTTAATATCTCAACAAACATTCATTCATTAATTACCAATCATTGATCCACAATCATGGCACCAAAGAAGTCGACCAAGACACCCAAGAAACCGATCGGAGATACATCTACATCAGGCCAAGAAGAAAAACCATCGGTCATTTACATTGATCGACCATATTTTGAAATCATGAAGCATTTTTTATTCAGAACTAAGGTTGTTGTCACCAGAGCAGAGGAGGGTTGCTCAGGTTACAAAAGAGAAGATATTGAATGTAACCGATCTGAAGAAGACATGCCCAGATGCTCGTCTAGCCCGTAAGCTGACTACGAAGAAGATAGTTTACTATCTACGGGCTTGACCAAAAAGATTTCATCCGTTTATGGTGGCCGAATTCTACGCCAATGTTGTGGTTGACAAGGACATGAAGTTCTTCACCACAGAGGTGGCCGGAACTGAGATAGTGGTTACACCTCGCTTACTCAATCAAGTATTCTGTCTACGGAATCGACGCACCAAAGTCCATCTCTATCGATAGGGGGTCAATACTGAGAAGCTCCAGGAGATCATGGAGGAAACCTGGACAGACTAGAAGCTTCATGAAGTCACAATCTCCTCGAAAATGAACCATAAGACCAACGAGCTCGATCCCTTCAAAAAATTCCTCACTGACATCGTTATTAGGATGTTGCAGTGCGAGATGGGCTCATTTTGCGAGATGAGAATAAAGAAATACTCACTTTTGATGGCCATCGATGACTAAGACAAAGGGGACTGGGCTGAGTGCCTCTTTAAACGGTTTTTGGATTATGTTGGCCGGAAGTCCACAATTCCGACGGCCGGACAATTCTCCACAGGTGTAGGCTTCGGCCTAAAAGTGAGTTATCTTTTGGAGAAGTTGTTGCCGACGCTTGATGATGGAGAACTTCTGATTTCCACTGACTTTATCCCAACTAAGTCTAAGGCTGGTGAGCCTAGTAAGACTGATGATGAAGATGACGGTGGAGGAGAAGACAGTGACCAAGAAGCTGAGTCTACTGCTCAGCAAAAAGAAAACTTGTAGAAGATCATGGAGGACCTTCCTCAATTGACCAAGCTTGGTGAGGAGCCATCACAACCTAAGAAGAAGAGGAGGAGGCTGAGCAAAAATTTTGGTGATGAGGAGCCATCAAAGCCAGCTCAGGGGCCTCAACTCTTCGAAGGTCGTATTTTTGTAACCATTCCAAAGAAGCCCCAGACTGAGCCAGTCCAACCTCTGATCAGGAAGAAAAGAGCCAGAGAAGAGGAGGTACTAGGGAAGGGCAAGGAGAAGGTGGCGAAAACCTCCATTAATCGAAATATCATCTTTTAGGAGCCAGAGATTGAAATTACAGAAACTGCAAACGTACCTTTTCTCTCTGAGGTTCCTAAAGCACTTTCCTTTGAAACTCTCTATCAGGCAGCTCAGGGTACTAATGAACATCCCGAGTGTCAGGCGTCCCCTACCTGAGCAACCTGAGACACCTATTGTTAAAGTGTGGGTAGATCTAGAGCTTGAAGAAGAGCGGGCGACCGACCCTGAACAATCGGCAGAAGGTGGGGATGAGAAAGAGAATAAGGAGAGCTCTGCTCATTTGGAGGAAATGGATGCGGAGATCAAAGCAGAGCAGCCTCCTCACCATACTAGTCTCAACATGTACCCAAGAAGGACGTGGTGGTGCATACTGAGAACATAATCCTTAATATTGCTCAGGAAGCTGCTGATCAGGCCATGCAGGGCCAGGAGGAACAAGGGAGTAATGTGCGGGTGACCACCCCGACAAAACTAGCGGATCCAGAGAAAGAGAAGGAACTAGAGCCCAAAATTGAAAATGAGAAGCTACTTGAACCTGAGGCTGATCAGAATATGGAACCAGAGCAATAGATGCAGACAGAGCCGGAGATTGAGATGGAAAGAGATCCTAGGAAAGGGAAGGGTCTTGAGGTCGAGTAAGGGGAAACCTCTACCCGAGCTGAGTCTGCAACTCAGCATCAGCATGAGCCAGCTCACCCTGAGGATTCTCACAGAGGTGAAGATAGAGATGATGCATTGAGCATTTCATCTGATGAATCCACATGCTCTATCTACTCTCTTAATGACGATGATGTGCGCAAATTTCAACTGGAGGAAGAAGTTGATTTTGAACAGGACATGCACGGAGTCTAGAGGAGACACCCTTGGGTTTCTAGGAGGGAGAAGGAGCTGTACAAGGAGCCTGGTCAGGTCTCAGAATGTAAAATTCCTTTCATTGGATTACCCCATCCAGAGTCCACTTCACTACGAATCAGCTGTTGGTGTCCACCAATCGACCAGACTGACACAAGGGATGTAAGACTCATCTCCTGGGCGGGTGAAATTTCTCAAAGGATAGAGTGGAGGGTAACGGAAGAAATAAGTTTTCTCTATCATGACATCCTACTCGAGAATACGATCCCTTGTTTTTTGTCCTAGATCAGAGTACAAATAATGTGCAGCAGAAGTAATTAATCAACAAAATACACTTTAAGTATAGGCAGTTCAGTTTCTATCGCAGTTTGTGGTTAACAGTTTTTAGAAACACAGTTTGATTTTAGCCAGTAGATTAGAATAATAGTTTTACAAATTTAAACAGTAGACATTTTATACGCTTCAACACTTACGCAGTAAGTATTGAAGGTTTCAAGATATCTTAGAAAACTGTAAAGTGCGAAATGTAAATAAAACTGTAAACGACACAGGATATTATAGTGGTTCGGAGCCTTAAGTCCAACGTCCACTCTCCGGATATCAGATCCAGTAATTCACTAAGTTATGAAGATACAATCCTCACAATCTATAGCAAGCTGCTGTAGAAACCTCTGTCCACAGCAAGATGGATCACTCGCCAGGCAGTTGTACTTCACTCCTTCTTCAGTCCGTCGAAGGCTCTGCGTCTTCTCTGTGGACCGGCTCAAAGTTGGACTGAGGACAGACCTCCCTTTTCCTTCTTCGGTAGGTTGGATGATTATGTTCTTCCCAGAACGTCGACTGATCGGCAGTAGCCCGTGATAACCTGTTCTCCCTTTGCAAAGACCAGGTTGTTGTGTTCTTACTTGGAAAGTAAGAACACCAAGATACTAGATTAAGTCTGCTAACTTAATCCTAGTATAAACAACGTCGCACAATGAATCTCCTCAGACTCCGTAGCAATGAATGTGATGTGTTAAATAAATGTACTACGACTGCAATGTCTTTTTCCTTGAGAGCGTTTAATGCTTTAGCTTTAGTTTCAGACGAGAGATAATTAATATGTTGGAGATTCAAATCAGTGTATGTATTCAGATGAGCAGAGAGGCAAAGGTTTTTAAGTCTCTGTTGTTCCTGCTATTTATAGGTGAGACACCAGAAAATAGCCGGTAGAGACATTGGAGAGGATGTCCAATCATAATCCATGCTCTTCTGAAAAGTCGCTTGTCTCTCAGCTTTTTCTGCTACAATGTACTGCTTTTCAGATTAGTTTGTACTTGTGTGTCAGACGTCGAACATTGTACGCCAGTTGCAGCTTAGTATCTGTCTGATCTTTTATCATTGACTTCTTTGATGTTCCCTTGCGACTTGTTCGACATCTTATCATATACGCATTCCTTGATGCAAACTGTCTTGTTGTGAAACTGCTAGTTCCTCTTAGCAGTTTCCGTGTGAAGACTGTATTCACAGTTTTCGTAACCTTGCTCTGCTCGTCTTTGTCTTCTTAGTCAAGACAGTTTTTGTCCGAATGTCTTCTTTAAAACTGTCCCACGGTTTTGTTGACTTTCTTCTTCCTAGACTATTACAACTCGAATATCCTATACAAGGATTACATGAGGTAATAACTCTAAGTCCTAGACTTTGGTATGTAGTTTTGACACATCAAAACATCAAATTAAGGTAGGATTTCGACAACAATACCTAACAATTTCCCCCTTTTTAATGTTGTCAAAACCATACCTCTAAGTCTATCTGTCGGTAAGAAGATGCAGTTGATCTGAGTTTACATTTTTTTCTTGTCTACCACTACTCAGACTTGTGCCTCTTCTACACTCGACCTACTCTAAATGATCTTCCCCCTTAGTGGGATAATTCTCATCAGTTGAAATTAATTAATTTAGAGCAATAAGAAGGAATCACTGACCACACTGGAACATGTGAATTCAACAAAATAAAAATCAAGGAAAGAGACAATGAGTGGTTGTCTTCAAACCAACAGTTTTTCATTTTTCATATAGATATCATCGATTACAAGTACATGAACAAACTGCAGAAATGAAAGACATTCAAAAAGATATTCAAGAATCAAAACAGGGCAAAATGGAAAGAATTCATGACCTTTCTCTTTTGTCTTGATTCTACTCCTTCTCTTTTTCTTGATTCAAGGAATCTGCGTCCTTTGGTTTTGAGGAAGTTGCAGTAGTGGTAGATATGGCCAGCAGACTAGCTTGTTGGGCTTTGAGGACTGCTGTTACATCTGAGAGGTGTTTTCTATCTTCCTCTCTAGCAGTCATTAGTAGATTCAGCTTCATATTGATATCTTCATTCCGCTTTATGTGCTCTTCTTCCTATTTTCTGTATTCCTCATCACGCTTTCGATGTTCCTCTTCTCGCTTTT
The DNA here is from genome assembly GCA_026898455.1 of Plectranthus barbatus. NCBI lineage: Eukaryota > Viridiplantae > Streptophyta > Magnoliopsida > Lamiales > Lamiaceae > Plectranthus > Plectranthus barbatus. Next base: position 211,283 of record JAPKLW010000289.1, on the reverse strand, counting down.
GATCAAACAAGATCAACTGCAGCTTCAGCGATTCATCCCTTCTCTCTTCCCCCTTTTTGACAATAGCAAGAACAAGGGCCATCTACTGTTCTATCGAAGGTCTATTGCTTAATTCAGAGCATTGTAGGGTAGAGAGTTAACTGCTACTAAGAGCGGGTTGGGAGACATAACTCTTTTGACTGTAGCTAGTGCTCTAGAGTTGTCTTGGGTTTTGACTCTGAGAGGAAGTAGTAGAAGCCTCTGGTGGAGGAAGAAGTTGGTGCGTTTCTATTTTTTCCCCCTCTCTTTGTGTTGGGGCTGTTGCATCGTGTTTGGGCCTTTTGGCAGCGGCTTCGGCCTGTAATCTCTGGTGCTCATCCGCTTCGGCCTTTTGCTGACGTATCAGCTCAGCAGCTTCTTGTTGACGTTTCAGCTCATCAGCTTCATCGTCCAATTTTTTTTGGAGTGCTGCTGCTGCTGCTGCGGCTTCTTGCTGACGTCTAAGCTCAGCAGCTTCTTCTTCCTGACGCTGGAGTTGTCTTCTCTCTGCTTCCTCATTTAATGCCTTCATCTGGTTTTCTTCTTCTAAAATCAGAAGAGCCTTTCATTCGGAATAAGCTTGTACAAGATGGTAACGATGGATGAATCTAATTTGGAGAAAGCACTAAGCCAGAGCGTGTATTCATAGAATTCCCAAAGCACGAGTGGCTATAAAAGTATATGTTACAATTTGAGATAACCAAATAGCTTCAGTTAATTCAGCCATCTCTTCTTTCCTTAGTCTCTCCTCTTCCTCCTGTCGTTGCCTTTCAGTGTCTGTGCTTCTTCATTTTCAAATTCTAGAAGTTCCAAATGAACTTCATCGGTCTGAGAGATTATCCATCTATGGAGATTTTGCTACTGCACAAGTTTTTCATTGTTCTCATTTATCCTATGACGAACATGCTCAAGGTGTGATTCACTCGTTGTTCGTGCGGTAGAGGGTGAAAGACCCAATCTTCTCGAGAGAAGTTCAGGAAGTGACAGTCGAATAACAATTCTTGTTTCTGGTGCATCAACAGTTTCCTGAACTAGCTTGTCATGTACCACAGGATTTTGGCGATGTAGTGGCTCTGGTGGGTCACTCGTTCCCTTTTGCACACTCTGATTAACATTTTCTGCAACTGGTGTTTCTGATGGCGTTTCCCCTGTTTTTGAGACTAACTGAATAATCTTCTTGAGTGATGAGGGTGATGATTGGTTAGCTTTTGAAGTTATACTATCAGCAGATGGGGATGGAGTAAAGGGATGTCGATGATGAGATTCTTTATCTGAATGAGACGGGCTTTGGAGAACCACAATAGGAACAATATTGTCTCTGGTGTTCCTTCCAAAATCTTCAACTTATTTGCCTTGTCTACTCCGTTCCCTTTCTTCTTCCAGGGTGCTTATTAGTACTAATCGCCTTCGTTTCCTGTTCGTCATTGTCAGCAGGACAGCATTTGCTTGTACTGGTTGCCTAGTAAGAACTTGTGAAACGCCCTCTGTATTGACATTCACTTCTAAATTCTCATTACTTCTTTTCAATTCTTTCATATGGATCCTATCTCCGTGAGGTAAAAAATCTGATGGGACTAGATCTTCGCCCTCGTCCCTAAGACCAATAAGTTGTTCAATCAAGTAGCTGACTTTGAGACCAAAACCAACTCCAGATTTGAATCTTTTTGTTTCTGAAATGGTCTCATTTTTCTTGGCATTCTCAAGAACCCTCCCAAAAATGAATTCAGCCCAGTTTCCTCCTGGATTATCATCCAAAACCATCATTACAGCGTATTTAGGTTGACTAAGTTCCGAGAACGATCCTGCACTGCAGTAGAGCATCCTAAGAGTGATCTCACTCAGTGTTTTGTACAAGGGTTTTGAGTTCAGAAACTCTTGTCGATAGGCAAAAACTCTCTTTATGCTCAGGCTTCTTCCATACATTCCAATGTCGTTCCTTTGCTCCATCTTCATTCTTTAGGTAACCGGCGACGTTTTCGACAGTTTTAGGTAGGCAAAAGAACTCGGCAATAGTATTAATACTTATAACCAGGGGAATCTTGTTAACCTTGGTTTTGAAGGGTTTCCCATTCTGGTTAATAATAGCATTCTCATAGAATTCGGCAACACGATGAAACTTGAACTTATGAGGGCGTAAGGTTAGGAACTTTACGAGCTTCTCTTTATTCAACATGTCGTAAAGTCTCTCATCAGAGCACAGGTAGTCAAGTTCTTTCAGATTTAAGAGCTTTTATTTAAAGACTTGACTTACCCGAATTTCCTTGTAAGAGAGATCGGCTGAATCGACTATATCGCTCGATAGACGCTTTAGTTCCTTATGAGTGCGTCCTTGAGCAATCACGTCGGCTCTTGATTTCATGGATTCACTTGGACCTTCGTCAGACTGAATCTTCCTTTTCCCCATAATTTTGAAGGATAATGTGAGTAGAAGGATGGTCCAGGATGAACATCGGAATGGATTTGGGAATTGGCGATTTCAGAGATCTATTTAGGGTGAAAGATGATCTTGGCGGGCTGATCCAGGAATATTTGATGTAGAGAGATTCACGGTTGGGATGAAAATTCGCTTTAAGTGATCTTCAGTTGTGATAAGCACTAACGTGGGGCGTGTGTGTTCCTATTCTGTCGTGGCGTGTGCGTAGCACGTGACTGTGGCTGCGTGTCCCCACCTAATACGTCAGAAGTCTGTTGTCTTTCAGACTTTTATGTCCAGCTGTTCATATCAAAGCTTGTGCCTGTGTTTGGAGATGAGATTCAGTTTCCTTTTGATCCTGGATCTTCAAAACTGTTGTGACAGTTCTTCAATGTCAAAAACTGTTGTAAATTCCCTCCCTTTGTCCACGTGTCTATTCACATTTAATCCATGTGGAAGTGGTTGAATATCTCGTCTATAAGTACTTTCTTCTCGTGAACCAGAGATTGTGTACAACCTTATTTTGTCTAAGGGATTATTTTTCTCTTCAGAGGAATGGCCATGCCTGCCCATGCTGAGATAATCAGGAGTAGAATCTTGTATCCGACAGGGCTGTTGGTAAAATACTGGAATACACCTGACGTGCACTACTCTGTAATGAGAGCTTTGAAGGCTAATCAGCTTGATTCCTTCGTGACTCGTCGGCCATATAATTTCCATGACGATGTGCTAGAGACGGTTGTTGAGGGAAGCTATGTGACTGAGGGTTATGAGATTCATGCTTTTCTCCATGAGCAGAAAATATGCTGGTCTCCAGAGTCCTTCTCCCTTAACTTTAGATTGCTGTATGGTATGAGATCGTTGATGGACTATCGGAGCGATGAGACAGCGCCAGAGTGGTATGCTTGGCAAAAATGGAGAGAGACTCCTATGGAATTTCATCCAACAGTTTGCTCGAGCCACCTTTCTCCTAAATATTAAGTGATATTTGATATCATTAATCAAATGATCGTTAGGACTTCAGATCATGTTATAAGCTTCTCGCGACCGGTGTGGAAAGCGATGATGGCTTTTGACGATGAGGCTGAGGTTTACTGGGCTTCATTTGTATTCGATCAGCTGAGGTATACCCTTGAGATTCAGTTGGCTCTTCCTATTCCATATGGAATACCCTTGAGTTCGTTGATTGAGCATCAGTTTCGAGAGTACATTCGAGGTGGCCAATCCAACATCTTGGATTCAGATTTCTATCCTTCTTGATGTCTCTCTGTTATATTTCTCTTGTAGAGATGTAGACTAGGATTGTGCTCCCCCCCCCCCCCCCACTTTTTCATTTCAGACTCTGTACTGTGTGCCGTATCTTATGTATTTGAAATTTTCTTAGGTCTCTTCTGTTGATCATAGTAGTCTTTGTGATCCTCAACGTATCCTGCGTCTTTTATGGCTCTTATCCTAGGATTGGATGAAGCATCTGGACTTTATACCTTTGCGGTCTGTCACTTGCAGACGTTTCTGCGTCAGACCACAAACTTAGTTGCCACATGTTCCTTCGTGAGTGGCAAGTCGTGGTCGTTGAGCATTGAATGCTTGCTTGGTGACTTTGGACTTCGTGTCATGACAAGTTGTGTCATGAAGATCCTTGCTATCTTCCTCGTCCTTTGCGCAAGGTCATCCATAAATAATATCCATCACCATCCGTGGTGTTTAGCTCATCTCATATCTTTGACTGAGTATTGGGTAAACCTTCCATAAAGAAATGACTTCTCCTTCTCCTCCTCTTTCTCCAGCAGATTACATGATGCCGAATATCGTGGAGGAAATTAGAAGAATCTCCATTCAAAGAAATAAAATCCTTGATAGACGAGGAGTGTCGGCATATCACTGGAGAGCTCCATGTATCGATCATTGGATGATGGGTTGTCTGATGGCTAGCGGGTTGGATAGATTTGTGATAGTTGAACCCCACTGCTTCCATGAGGAGTTACTGAGGATGTTTGCATATTACTCCTCAGTTACTGAGAGTGAGATTTTTTGTAATCTCAATGGAAGAGAGTTCCGCTGGTCTGCAGACTTCTTTGCAGCAGAATTTGGATTACTGCGTCATGACAGAAGAACACCTGTCATGTCGTATTTAAATGAGGTAATAGCGCCTGAGTGGTCCATATGGCCTGAATGGATAGAAGGAAACATTTGTTTCCACCCGACAGCTCCAAGTAGATACGTCAGACAATCCTGCAAGTTATCCTTTGACATTATTAACCAGATGGTTGTTTGCGATTCTCTGGAAGAGACTAACTTCACGCCTCCTGTTTGAAAGGCAATGATGGCATTCGAACAGCAGGGGGAGGTTGACTGGGCAGGATTTATCTTTGAGCGCCTAAAGATGGCTCTTCAGAATCTGCCAGTTGCCACTGTCCCGTATGGCATGCAGTTGAGCTGGCTTGGAGCGGAGTATTCCTTATCTTAGAGATGGTCATTCAGGTCTGGTTGGTACTGACTACTATCCTTCTCGTTCGATCAACTGGGCCATTTAATAAACTCTTCTTGTCTCTGTGTCTTTGTCAGCAACTGGTAATGACAAAAACTGTAATTCACTTAATCACTGAGACGAAAGAAAAATACATTTTGACTGTGTATAAAAATCGATTAACATCCCCTTCTCTCGAGATTCCATCATACTCTAAAAGACCTAGTTTGAAGCATAGCTCCTTGAAACGAGCCTTAGGCAGCGGTTTAGTGAAAATATCCACTAACTGGTCTTCAATTCTGATGTATTCCACCGAGACATCTTCCTTCTCCACATGGTCTCGAATGAAATGATGACGAATATCAATATGTTTCGTCCTTGAATGTAAAACTGGATTCTTCGAGATTGAGACTGCATTGTTGCTATCACAGTAGATAGGGACACATTCTGTATCAATTCCATAATCCCTAAGATGCTGCTTTATCCAAAGTATTTGAGCACAACAGCTGGCTGCTGCTACATATTCTGCCACTGTGGTTGATGCAGCCACCGAATGTTGTTTCTTGTTGAACCAACTAATCATTTTATGTCCTAGAAACTGATAAGTTCCACTTGTGCTTTTTCTGTCGATTCTGCAGCCTCCAAAATAATTCTCTTTGCCACATCCATGTGGGACTTCTTGGGATTCGCCTGGAATCTTGCACATACTCCCACGATATAAGATATGTCTGGTCGGCTAATAGTTAGATACAGTAAGGATCCAATTATCCCTCTATAAGCTGTCGGGTTGACATGTTCTACTTCTTCATCGAGAGTGATCTGAGAATTGGTGCTCATAGGGATCCTTAGTGATTTTGTCTTCTCTGGACAAAACTTGTTGATCAGGTCTTGAGTATACTTCTTCTGACTAATGAAAATCCCTTCGTCAGACTGATCAACTTGAAAACCAAGAATATATGTCATTTTGCCCATCATACTCATCTGAAATTTGTTCTGCATCAGTTGGGCAAACTTCTCACATAGCTTGGTATTTTTGCTTCGTCTACATAGATCTGAACAAGTAGGATGTCCTCTCCATCCTTTATTTTGAATAATGTTCGATCTATTGCACCCTTTTCAAATTCATTTTTGAGCAAAAACTGTGAGAGAGTTTCATACTGTTTTGAACTATAGTGTGACTACAGAACCAATGTGCAAGTATACACAATCCACAAGTAATATAGTCAAATGAGACCAGATATTGAACCCAAGGGAGTGATTATCTAAATCGTGCACTAAGAATTGTTTGTAAATCAAGAGTTGTTGTTTCTAACTTCTATTCAAAACATAAATATGCATAAACTATGATTCCTACTAAAGCTATGATCAGTAGTATTTCCTCATTCCACAAAATGAACATAAATGTTATAAATGGATTCACAAGTACTGGAAAACACACTCGGGTTATGGAATACAATTCATCACTGCTGTCCTATATGCTAGAGTTTATGTCTCGCATTATCCTGAACCTTAGAACTTTTTCTAATCCTGCCTAGCAAACTATCGTTCTACTAGATCTACACCCTGTCACCAAGATTCATATGTCTATGCCCCTCTCAATGATTGGATGATGAAACAATCAAACTAAGTTCAGTTAAGTTATGCCATCTCATATGTCTATGAAATTAACACAATTATCTAGATCCTCTCGGCCTATTTCACCTTTCGGTCTCCATAAGCGATGGATTTCTTTTCACTGTCATGCTCAAGAAACAATTGAAAATAGGATCAAAGATAAGTTCAGTCATGCGAAACTTGATTCTAACATATATTCAAGCAATTGATGTTTTTTTCCACAACCCAAGTGCTAAATAAAGTTAGCTCATATTCGAGAATAAAAGAAATAAGAGCATAAGATCATTCATCATCAAAAATGCAGCTTGAAAATCTAAAATCAAACTATAGACGATGATCCTTTCGTGCTCCGGTTACTTCCTCTCCAAGTTCTATCTCCAGGTACCTCTGCTCTCCGGTCGTGTTGTTGTTAAATTGTTGTTATCTCCAAAAAAATTGCCAAACCTTTGTTTCATATTTTCTTTTTCATAGTCGTTGATCTCCTTCTCTCTTCCATGATGCATCCACGTGTGCAGATGTCATTGTTTCCTTCAGACAAGGGATCGGCTTCCTTCAGTGCCACCTGTCTTCCCAGCAGACAAGATCAAAAATGAGCTTTATTCTTGTCTTTGAGTGGTCCCGGAGAGAGAAAATCTCATTCCTTCCAATCATGCATTTCCCATGCTCAAGCATATCTTCTATCAGCATGCGGCAGGTAAGCTCTAGCTTCAGAACTTGAACTAAACTTCACTAAAAACTTGCAAAAACTTATTAATACTTGCATAAGTTAAAAATAACATGACCTATTTACATAGATACCAAAAACAAGCAGAAAGGACTTTGATTACTAAGTAACTTATTCAAAACACCATCTAAAATTCATAAGAAGGAATCAAAAGATAACTCTTTATGAGAGTTATCACCCCCCCAAACTTAAGATGTTGTTTGTCCTCAAACAACTAAAATAAACTCAAACCATAGATCCCAAAGTTCTTAAGTAATAAGCTAGAATAGTATGTCTCCTTTTTATTCAGCCCTCAGCAAAGATAAAAGAAAGAAAACATGAATGGTGATTCTTCCGATTGTTCAACTTCATTCCTCGTTCCTTACAAAGGTTAACAATGCACACTCACCAAAACCTTACAATCCAATGTTCACAGAAAAGTAAATCAGATTTCAAGATAACCAAATCATAGCTGAGCTTTGCTTTAACTACTTATTCAAGCCTCAATGCTCATCAATGCCATGTTTCTTTTCCTACTCAATCATCCTCTCTTGTTCTCAACTAATAGGCTTCACATCCTACTTAAATCATAAGGACTTTCAAAGCTTCTAATGTTAGGCCAAGGTTCAAGGTAGGAAAATTTGGAAATAGTGACTTTAAGTCTAGAGGTGTTGTCTCCTTTATTCTACCCTTGAATTTATTTCATTCTTCTTTCTATAACCCCCCTTCTTCTTCTTTTTTTTTTTCGCAATTTGTTAGTACTATCACACTTGGCTAAATCCCCAACAAACAATGTGGAAATTAGCTTTATTTCAAACATTATATAGGCTAACACACATGCCTGTTCTTTTTTTTCTTTCTCTCTTTTTTTTTCTTATTTTTTTTTTCAGGCCAAAATGCCTATCTTTTCTTTTCTTTTTTTTAAAACAAGGGTAACAAGGTAACACTTCGGCTCGAAGTGACACCCCCCCAAACTTTAAACTGAACATTGTCCTCAATGTTAGAATAGAACTAAATCGGAACAACCCTCTAGACTAGGACCTGTTTGGAAAATGGCTTAACATGAAGTAGGTGTAAACAAGAAAAAGGCTTAGGCTCGAAATCTAGGTGCAAAGGAATATGAAATCATCATCAATGAATTATCTGAAGGCACAAAGATCAAGCGACTGCCTTAATCATCTCTAAGTAGTATGCTTAGACCTAACTCATCTCGACCAAGATTGAACTTAGGGTAAATGACATTTCTCAATATGAAGTCCAAGATGCAGTACCGGCTAAGCTCAAGCATATGTCTAGCATATCAGGTTTATTCAAAAAAAACAATGTTGCATGCAAACTTTGTTTCGCAGATCTCGATATCATGTACACAGTTAAACAACGAAATTATACGAGGATTGACTCTCAACAATCACGATCATCACCAGACATGGAACATCAAGAACAAGGAAAAATGAGACATCATCGGGCAAGAGGAGAACACACTACTAAACTTAACACTTATTATTATAAAACCAACTAAGACTTCATGCTTTAACATAGAATAAGCATGAAAGTCGGACAACCACCAAACAAAATCAAAAGACGATAATCATAAAAACAGAAGTCACACAAACTAAAGCAGAAATTGTTTTTGCAAATACTTAGAAAGGTTAGAAAAGACCCCTTCCATCAAGCTGACCCATCCGCGGCTTTCTTCACCTTGGCACGACCACCCTTCTTCTTCAACAATTTGGCAGTTTGGATTTTGACTTTTAGTAGCACCTTGTGCATCATCCGGAATCCTTTCAACAGCTTCACTTGCTTTGCTTTGATCTTCGAAAGTTCCCGCTGCAGAGCCTCCATCGAGTTGCCCACCCCGGCAGTTTCTTCTCCTTGAGCTCGAGCTTGTGCGGCAGCATGGCGCTTTGTCAAGTACGGAATGTTGAAATTGCTTTTTGCTATGCTCCTCGGCTCCTCTGCATGGTACGGAACTCCGGCCTGCTTGCAAAGTTCAGAAATTAGTGAAGGACAAAAGAGTGGTCCAGCCTTCTTATAAACTTGGACACCAACTGAATCGATGATAAACGGCGCAATGTCAATTGGATCGCCCTTCACTATCGCAGCTACCATCAAAATTCGATCTTGTCCCACTAACGTATTGTGGGTTGTTGAACTGATTCGGTTCCTCAGAAAATGAATCCAAATGTTGGCTTCAGTTGTCAAAAAACTGGCAAACGCAGAAAGGTTATCCTTGGTTTCATCCACCCAACGCGCTCCCGACACTGATACAACACTCAGAGCTTCATCCAACTGCTCCTTCGTGGCTGAGGTCAACAAATCAAAGAAAGTATCAGGCTGTGGTGGATGCGTGCCATAGATTTTGTGCACTGTTCTGGGGTTCAACACCACCTCCTTTCCTCGGACAGTGGCCCTGTATTCATAGTCCACCCCCGTAGACTGCACACAATTTGCATAAAATTCTCTGACCAAAGCGATAATCGGTGGAGGTTGCATGATCACGAAGGGTTCCCATCCTTGTTGTTCAACACTTCTGAGAATTCCTTCAGGCAGTTTAGACAGATCCTTGAATCCCCGTTCTAAGTTGAACTTGCGGCTCGCAAGCTCTTGCATTCGCTTCTGATGGAGCTTTGATGAAAATTTCGGGATCCTGTCAATCTCTTCTGCAGACAGCTCTACAACCTTGGCCTTGCCACTTTTAATCTCCTTCTTTCTTGCGTTGTCGGACCTCTTCACAGAACTGTCTTCCACTTCCTTGGCAGCAACTTCCTTCACACGCTTCCCAGTATTTTTATTTCTCAAAATCCCCTTGTCATCTTCAATGGTTTCCACTCACTTCCTCTTCTTGGATGTTGGCTTTTTCTCCGGTACAGGTTTCTTTCCTTTTGTAGTTGATTTTCCACCAGATGTGGCTGCTTGCTCTTGCGATGCTGTAGCATTGACTCCATCAGCTTCCTCTTCAACTTCGATGCTCTTACTCACTTCCTTCTCTTTAGGAAGAGGCTCACTCTGGGTCTCTGAACTCTTCTGAGCACTGGGCTCACTCTCCTCTACAAGCTCTTCAGACTGGCTCGCCTCTGTTTCCTTTATACTATCAGCATCACCCTCTGATTTCTCTGACCCGCGCTCACTTTCCGGCTCTTCAGACTGGCCTTCAGCATTATCCTCTACCTCTGTTTCCACAGCTTCATTTTCCGGTTGATCTGATTCATGTTCTGCTTCTGGCTCCTCAGACTGGCCATCCACACTTTCCTCTCCTTCGGATCCTGCATCTTCAGATTGTGCATCTTCCTCTTCTTCAGCAATGACTTCTTTCGCGAGTTTTGTTACAGTTACAGGAGCAAGTTTTGATGTGGCTGCATCAACCAAATCCATCAAGTCCCCTTTCTTGGGCTTGGTACCCACAGTCTTAGGTTTCTTGGCTGGCTCATCAGAAATCTCCACATGATTCTCTGCACTAGTGGGTGGTAACTTCGCGTTCCTCTGAGCCATGATTGAGACAGCGGCCCTGCTTGACCTCCTCAATGGTGGAGTAGGCTCCGGCTTCTTTGCCTTTTTGGTAGTCTTGGGTTTTGATGAAGCTGGGCTCGCCTTTTCTGGAGTCATCACAGGGGACTCAACTTCCATCCCTGGTCTCTTCTTCCCGCTTTGCTTTGTCTTCATATTCAAATCTACAAAAAGCAAATTTCAGACCCCAATTCCCAAGAGCAAGATATGGCATTCAATTGCTTAAAAATTTCTCTTCAAATCAACATTTTCACCCCCAAACTTTGAGTTCACTCAAAGTTTCATGCAACAAATTAAACACCAGTTGAAGTTTTTGAAGTTATCTTGAGCCCTAACCAAAAATTTGTCAGAATATCTTGTCAGAACTACTGCATGCTACTCGCAATGATCACAGAAACCAAAACTAATATAGCATTTCTTTAATCAAGTTCATGGGCTCAAAAATCATGCGGACAAAGAATTTTAATCTAAAGCACAGACAGCAGTTCACCAACGACTTCAAGGACACAGGCATACCAGCCATTCTTCGTTGCGGAATCAAACAAAAATACAGAAAACCAAGTTCAAGACAAAGTTTTAATACCCAAAGGCAAGAAAGCAAAGTGAACAAGAAATTGTACCTGTTATTTGACACAAACGACTTGATTTATGCACAAAGTTTCCTGGTTTTCTCTACCAAATTTGCTAAAGTCGGAGTGTTTTTGAAGTTGTGCAACAATATGTACAATATATAAATAACCCCACTTAAAGCAAAAATAAACATCAGAAATAAGGAAACCCTTCAACTTCCCTTGATTAGACACAACCTTTCCTTTCAATTCAAAAAGTAACTTTCCTAAACCGTAATTCCTAGGGATAACCGCACTCTCTCTCCTCAACGGCTATGTGGTTAATCCCTATCCACAAATTTCCAAAATCACTATTTGTCTTTTCTTCTTTTTTTTAACGTACTAATTTTATGGACTAAATTCTAAACACTCAACATACTATTACCAAATAAAATACTAAGTCTGCTGCACGAAATTAAAAACAAAGAAAAACTCAATAATTATGCTACTTACAGGCTGTAGCATTCAACCATTCCTAAGATTTATTCACAGCAAATTTAAATTTAACTAGACAGAAAGTAAATGCGGAATTAAAATAAATATCCTAAGCCATCACCACATGCTTCATCTAATCCTCATGATGGCGTAGGCTACCTCACTTTAAGGTTCATCCAACTTGAGAGAAGCCTTCAGCTTACTCCACCCTCCTTCATGATATTGTTTAACCCTCTGTCCATTGACTTTGAATGTATCTCCTGTGCCTTCATCTTTCAGCTCCACAACCCCATGAGGGTAAATCTTCACCAAAGTGTAAGGTCCTGACCATCTGGACTTTAGCTTGCCAGGAAAAAACCTCAGTCTAGCATTGAAAAGTAAAACTTGTTCCCCTTCTTCCAAGTGTCTATTTACAATCTTGCTGTCATGCCATTTCTTCACTTTTTCCTTGTATATCTTTGCATTCTCATAGCTTTAAATCCTCAATTCTTCCAGTTCATTGAGCTGCAACATCCTCTTTTCCCCACTTGACTTAGGATCGAGATTCAATTTCCTGGTGGCCTAAAATGCCTTATGCTCCATTTCCAGGGGCAAATGACAAGCTTTTCCAAAGACAATCCTATAAGGAGACATCCCCAGAGGTGTTTTATAGGCTGTCCTGTAAGCCCACAACGAATCATCCAGATGTTTAGACAAGTCCTTCCTTGTGGTGTTTACAACTTTTTCCAAGACACTCTTCACCTCTCTGTTTGACAACTCAGCCAATCCATTGGTCTGTGGATGATAAGCAGTCGAGACCTTGTGATTAATGTTGTATTTGGCTAAAAGAGCAGCCAAACTCTTATTAATGAAATGTGTTCCCTCATCACTGATGATAGCCCTTGGAGTCCCAAACCTTGTAAAGATGTTCTTGTGCAAAAATTTGATTACAGTAGCAGCATCATTGTGAGCACAAGCACAAGCTTCTACCCACCTAGATACATAATCAACAGCTAATAAAATATATTCATTTCCAAAAGAAGAGGGAAATGACCCCATGAAATCCATACCCCACACATCAAAAAGTTCTACTTCAACTATGTTGTTAAGAGGCATGGCGTTCTTGGCGGGCAAATTCCCCACTCTTTGACATCTATCACAACTCTTCACAAACTCAAAAGCATCTTTGAAAATCCTTGGCCAATAAAATCCTGATTGTAACACTTTAGCAGTTGTCCTCTGTCCCCCAAAATGCCCTCCATATGCTGAAGCATGGCATTCATTCAGAATATCTAAAATTTTATAATCTGGGACACACCTTCTGAAAATCTGATCAGGGCCTAACCTGTATAAGGTTGGGTCATCCCAATAATAGTACTTGGAATCATGCAGAAACCTCTTCAGCTGCTGTCCATGCAAACCATATGGTTTTCGGCCTGTAGCAAGATAATTTGCAATGTCTGCAAACCAGGGTGCATCTTCTTCTTTGCATGCCAAGAGTTGCTCATCTGGAAAAGCATCATTAATTTGTGCTGTGTCATCCACTCCAAATGGATTTTCCAACCTTGAAAGGTGATCAACAACTTGGTTCTCTGTCCCTTTTCTATCTTTGATCTCCAAATCAAATTCTTGCAGGAGAAGTATCCATCTGATGAGCCTTGGTTTTGCATCTTTCTTTGCCATTAAATACTTGATTGCAGAATGATCAGTGAATACAATAACTTTGGCTCCTACCAGATAGGATCTGAACTTGTCAAAAGCAAACACTACGGCCAACAACTCTTTTTCTGTAGTGGTATAATTCTTCTGTGCACCATCCATAGTTTTGCTAGCATAGTATATAGATCGGAAGACTTTATCCTTTCTCTGTCCCAATACTGCCCCAACTGCATAATTTCTTGCATCGCACATCAGTTCAAAGGGTTCATCCCAATTTGGTGGTTGCATTACAGGGGCTGTAACAAGTGCAGCTTTCAGTTTCTCAAATGCCCTCATGCAGTCACTGCTAAAATCAAACTTTCTGTCCTGTTCCAACAGCTCAGATAATGGCTAGGCTATCTTAGAAAAGTCCTTAATGAACCTCCTATAAAAGCCTACATGACCTAAAAAGCTTCTAAATGCCTTAACTGACCTTGGAATTGGCATTCTGTCTATCACTTCAATTTTTGCAGGATCAACTTCAATGCCTTTGTTCGAAATCTTGTGCCCTAGTACTACCCCTTGTTGTACCATGAAACAACATTTCTCCCAGTTTAAAACCAACTGTGACTTCTCACATAACTGCAGCACTCTTTCAAGATTTCCTAGACATGTATTAAAATCCTTCCCAAAGACTGAGAAGTCATCCATAAACACTTCTAACCCATTCTCAATCATTTCAGAAAATATGGAGATCATGCAACGCTGAAAAGTTGCTGGAGCATTGCAAAGACCGAATGGCATTCTTCTAAATGCAAAGGTCCCAAAAGGACAGGTGAATGTAGTTAGACTTTGATGTTCTGGAGCTATGGCAATCTGATGATATCCAGAATACCCATCCAAGAAGCAATAGTAATCCTGGCCAGCCAATCTGTCCAGCATTTGATCTACAAAAGGTAATGGAAAATGATCCTTTCTGGTGGCATCATTCAACTTCCTGTAGTCTATGCAGATCCTCCACCCAGAAACTGTCATTGTAGCTATTATTTCATTCTTCTCATTATGTACCACAGTAACTCCTCCTTTCTTGGGTACACATTGCACTGGACTCACCCATGAACTGTCTGAAATAGGGAAAATGATCCCAACATCCAACCATTTGATGATTTCTTTTTTCACAACTTTCTTCATGTTGGGGTTGAGCCTTCTTTGTGGCTGCACCGAGTTCTTGATCCCATCTTCCAACAATATCTTATACATACAGATTGTAGGGCTTATTCCCTTAATATCTGATATAGTCCACCCAATTGCCTGTTTATGTTTCCTAAGCATGTGCATCAGCTTCTGTTCATCCTCATCTTTCAAATTAGAGGCAATTATCACAGGTAGAGTGTCTGCTTCTCCCAGATACACATATTTTAAGTGATTTGGCAGAGGCTTGAGTATTAGTTCAGGGGGATCTTCAAGTGAAGACTTTGGTTCCTTCTGTTCTCTGTTCATAAGATCCAGGGATTCGAAATTAGCCTTGTACCCCCCAAACTTTGCACCATGCTCAACCCATGCTACATCATTCTCATCATTCATATCTCCATTCTCACATTCTTCCTGCTGCAATTCTTCCACATGCTCCGCTATCACTGATTCCAAAATTCCAATGGTGAAACAGTCTTCTGATTCATCTGGCAACTTCATGGTATTATACAGGTTAAAAGTAGCCTATTCTTCATGAACTCTCATAATCAGTTCCCCTTTTTCCACATCAATCAATGTTCTCCCTGTAGCTAAGAAAGGTCTCCCCAGGATGATGGGTACTTCTCTATCAGCTTCATAATCTAGAATGATAAAGTCTGCGTGGAAAATGAACTTATCCACTCTAACCAGTACATCTTCAATCTTTCCCTCTGGATGAACAGTTGATTTGTCTGCAAGTTGCAGAGTGATGGTTGTTGGTCTTGCTCCTCCTATACCCAGCTTCTTAAAGATTGAAAGTGGCATCAAGTTCACACTAGCTCCAAGATCACATAATGCTCTTCCTACATCCCTTCCCCCAATTGAGCAGGGAATGTTGAAGCTTCCTGGATCCTTTAATTTTGCTGGAATTTGCCTCCTCAAAGGTCCACTGACTTCCTCAAACAGAGACACGGTCTCAAACTCCTTCAGCCTTTTCTTTTTAGTCAAAATGTCCTTCAGAAATTTCACATAAGTTGGCATTTGTTCCAGAGCTTCTACCAAAGGTACATTGATGTGAATTTGCTTGAGCATGTCCAGGAACTTTTTGAACTGCTCCTCTTCTTTCTGCTTTTTAAATCTGACAGGGTATGGTGGTTGAGGTAAATTGCAGTCATCTTCCAAAGATTTCCTTTTACTAGTTGGTAGATTGTCTTCAGAAGCTGCAACAGGCTTTTCTTGGTTTACCAACTCTTCATTGATTACTGGATATGACTCTTTGACAGGAGCTTTTCCTTCCCTCTGGGTCTTAGTTCCAACATGTTCCTCATTCTCAGACGACCCCTCCTTTTGCTGCTATGCTTCTGCAGGTATCTCATCAATCTGTCTCCCACTTCTCAAGGTTACCACTTTGCACTGCTCATTTCCCCCTCTAGGGTTCTCTGTATTGCTAGGCAAACTCCCTTGTGGTCTGTTCCTGATATCATTGGCTAACTGCCCCATTTGTACTTCCAGGTTTCTCAATGAGGAAGCTTGGCTCTGTATCAAAGCATCTTGGCTCTTCAGCCTCACCTCATTCTTAGCCATAAATTCCTTCATCATCTCTTCCATGGATTTCTCAGGTTTCTGAGGTGGTGCCTCTAAACTCTGATGCTGACCACTCTGCTGTTGATTGTTTTACTGCTGGTTATACTGATTATATCCACCTTTGTTAAAGTTATTATGCTGGTCCCGTGTTCCAGCATTTTGATTTCCCTGCCCAGACCATGAAAGATTAGGATGGTTCTTCCACCCTGGATTATAAGTGTTTGAATATGGGTTATTGTTTCCCTGGTACTGCTGAGGTCTATTTCCCATATAGCACACAAATGCTGGATTTGAAGGGCATTCCTCAAATTGATGTCCTTCCCCACAATAAATACAGCTCACAACCCTTGCATTTTCAATTGGCATAGCAGAGGCCATATTCTGACTGGTATTCTTCTCAATATTCTTCACAGCAGCTCCCAAAGCTTCCATTTGTGCTGTGAGGGCCTGTATAGGATCAATATCCAAAAGTCCTGCAACCTTTGGAGTAGTTACAGCAGCTGCTCTAGAAGTAGCCCACAGATAGTTGTTTGCAGCTATCTGGTCTAAGATTTCACAAGCTTCATTGTAAGTTTTATCCAACAGGGCACCCCCTGCAGTGGCATCGATCATCATCCTGGAGTTCCCAAGTAACCCATTGTAAAAGATCTCTATCTGCATACCATAAGGAATTCCATGATTTGGACACCTTCTCAGCAATTCTTTGTACCTTTCCCATGCGTCACTAACTGATTCATCACATTCCTGTTTAAAGGACATTATAGCATTTCTACACCTTGCATTCCTAGTAGGAGGAAAGTATTTCATCAGAAAAGTTTCAGCTAGCTCATTCCAAGTTGTAACAGATCCTGGTGTCAGATTTGTAAGCCAAGTTTTAGCACTATCCCTCAAAGAGAAGGGAAATAAGTGCATCCTCAATGCCTCAGCTGTTACTCCTTGCAGTTTAAAATTGTCACAAATTTCCAGAAATGATTTCAAGTGAAGGTGAGGATCTTCTGTAGCTAGCCCACTAAATTGCCCCAAACTTTGCAACATCTGGAACATCACTGGCTTTAGCTCAAAGTGTTGTGCCTGCACTTCAGGTCTCACTACCCCAGGATCAAAATCAGTAAACCTTGGTGCCATGAGGGTTCTGATGATTCTATCCTTATCATCAATGTTCCTCTCTGGTTGTTCTTCATCCATCTTTCTAACTTTCTGTTTCCTTCTGTTCCTTCTAAAAGTCCTCTCAATTTCTGGATCAAATGGAAATAGTTCTCTTACAATCTTTTCACTCATAAACTACTGATCTTCCTGCATTATGAAAATGATTAGTTTCCACAATCAGATCGATCATATAATATAATACTCAAACAATTCAAAAGCATTCAGATTTAAATTTAATCTCTCCCCGGCAACGGCGCCAAAAACTTGTTGTGAACTATAGTGTGACTACAGAACCAATGTGCAAGTATACACAATCCACAAGTAATATAGACAAGTGAGACCAGATATCGAACCCAAGGGAGTGATTATCTAAATCGTGCACTAAGAATTGTTTGTAAATCAAGAGTTGTTGTTTCTAACTTCTATTCAAAACATAAATATGCATAAACTATGATTCCTACTAAAGCTATGATCAGTAGTATTTCCTCGTTCCACAAAATGAACACAAATGTTATAAATGGATTCACAAGTACTGGAAAACACACTCGGGTTATGGAATACAATTCATCACTGTTGTCCTATATGCTAGAGTTTATGTCTCGCATTATCCTGAACCTTAGAACTTTTTCTAATCCTGCCTAGCAAACTATCGTTCTACTAGATCTACACCCTCTCACCAAGATTCATATGTCTATGCCCCTCTCAATGATTGGATGATGAAACAATCAAACTAAGTTCAGTTAAGTTATGCCATCTCATATGTCTATGAAATTAACACAATTATCTAGATCCTCTCGGCCTATTTCACCTTTCGGTCTCCATAAGCGATGGATTTCTTTTCACTGTCATGCTCAAGAAACAATTGAAAATAGGATCAAAGATAAGTTCGGTCATGCAAAACTTGATTCTAACATATATTCAAGCAATTGATGTTTTGTTCCACAACCCAAGTGCTAAATAAAGTTAGCTCATATTCGAGAATAAAAGAAATAAGAGCATAAAATCATTCATCATCAAAAATACAGCATGAAAATCTAAAATCAAACTATAGACGATGATCCTTTCGTGCTCCGGTTACTTCCTCTCCAAGTTCTATCTCCAGGTACCTCTGCTCTCTGGTCGTGTTGTTGTTAAATTGTTGTTATCTCCAAAAAAATTGCCAAACCTTTGTTTCATATTTTCTTTTTCATAGTCGTTGATCTCCTTCTCTCTTCCATGATGCATCCACGTGTGCAGATGTCATTATTTCCTTCAGACAAGGGATCGGCTTCCTTCAGTGCCATCTGTCTTCCCAGCAGACAAGATCAAAAATGAGCTTTATTCTTGTCTTTGAGTGGTCCCAGAGAGAGAAAATCTCCTTCCTTCCAATCATGCATTTCCCATGCTCAAGCATATCTTCTATCAGCATGCGGCAGGTAAGCTCTAGCTTTAGAACCTGAACTAAACTTCACTAAAAACTTGCAAAAACTTATTAATACTTGCATAAGTTAAAAATAACATGACCTATTTACATAGATACCAAAAACAAGCAGAAATGACTTTGATTACTAAGTAACTTATTCAAAACAACATCTAAAATTCATAAGAAGGAATCAAAAGATAACTCTTTATGAGAGTTATCACATACCATGCTCTAGGTGCTTGCTTTAATCTATATAAAGCTTTCCTTAGCTTGTAGACTTGATTTCCTTGCTCAAAACCTGGAGGCTGTTCTACATACACTTCCTCCCTTAATTCGCCATTTAAGAAGACACTCTTCACATCCATCTGAAGAACTGTGAAGTTGTGGTAGGCTGCATACACCAGGAATAACCTAATAGCTTCGAGTCTAGCAACAGGTGAAAATGTCTCATCGAAGTCTATTCCTTCGCATTGTGCGTATCCTTTGGCAACCAATCTTGCCTTGTTTCGAACAATGGTACCGGTCTCATCTCTTTTATTCTTGAAGACCCATTTGGTACCAATCACTGACTGATGTGAGGGACGATCCACTAAATACCACCTCGAGGAATTGTCGGGCGCGCCTGTGACCAGTGGGGGCCTCTCTCCAGACCATCGTGTAGCGTAATAGTACCCCGGTCGGTAGGGGTTAAGACGGTAAAGGTGATGCCATTCACGAATGGAAGGCAGGCCGAGTCCTTGATCCATAAAGATAAAAAATGTTCCCACCAAGTGGCACCAAGTCACCGGCGACAGATTGAAAGGATACAGGCTATATGAGTTCAACACGTTGCTAAAGAAGGGATGAAGCGGAAGGTCAACTCCTTTTTATAAGATGGGCAAGAAGAACGCTATGAAACCCCTTGGCGGGGCAAAACACCTATCGTCCGCTAATGGAACCCTATACCTAGGCGGAACCCTGGTAGAAAGCTCTAGAGCTTCCACCACCTGACCTATCGAGACCGAGGAAATTGCGTCCCTGACTTGGTCCTTTTTTGGCTTCACCTGCTTATGAGTCCTAGACCTAGGAGATTGGACCGGTGGTTCTCCACCGGAGGAAGAAGACACTTCAACGACAGACTGCTTAGAAGAAGACCCCTCACCGGCGTCCCGATCAACTTCCGGAAGACTCCTACCCAAAGATAAGGAACCCACCTCCTCCGAGGATGATGGGTCAGCGGACGGAGATTCATACCCCTGAGCAGGGGAACTACTCCCCTTGCTTTGTGAGTCGAACGGCGACGACATTAAAAGGAAATAAACCAGAAACCCCAAAATCCTACACACTAACCCTACCATCGCCACAAACGCAAAAGCAAGCACAAACAAGGAATAACTTAAGACGATCGCACGGGATTAAGGGCAACTGACCTCAGGCAAAGAAATCGAGCATAAGGAAAAGGTTGCAATCGCCAAGAGACACGCCTGGGGGAAGAAAATGGAGGCTCGAACGAATTATGTGGAAGAGGGGTGATGGGTGACATGCTTTTTGAGGGCGACGGTTCGCCTCCCAAACAACTCGCGAAACTGCCCCTCAACTTCTGCATAATAACGGTTATACCACCACTACGCGACAAAGTGGGTAACCGTTCTCGTGCACAATTTTTGAAAAGCACAACCCAGGATCCAGCCTGCGTGACCCGACAAAGCACGGGTCCCCGAAAATTCAAAATCTCGTGAAGGGACCTTACCTCCAGAAGGACCCTAGGATCCAATGATTCGCCAAAAACCAATAAGGACCCTTGCAAGAGTTCCCCACAGGGACGCACAGAGCGCTGCACATGAGAGCTTCGCTCCCATAAAGCGGGATGTCCTACGGGATGTTCCCCACCTATCTCGTGGTTCCGGACCCAAGAATTGAGCCCGCAAGGCAGCCCCACGGGGCTACCTGCACCTCCATGTGAAATCCACCAAGTTGGATCTTACAATCGTCGAGTTTGCCTCCGGGTAACCGACCCTCCAAGGAGATGGCAACCTCACGAGGTCCCCTCCTGGGCTCCCGATGCCTCCTCATGAGGAGCTCGGAACTTCCGCGCTCTGAGCACTTGCATGAAACGGGTAGGACCTAACTGTTCGACCTTGGGGTCTCCCTAGCACACTCAACCCCAAGCCCGAAGGGGCTATTGTTGGGCCCAGAATTGATTGGGATAGAAAAGCCAGGCCCAAGCCCATTAAGGATGGCGACGGCCTAAGAAGACGCACTCGAATGGGCTCAACGGCCTCTGGGTGGTGATTTAAACTAGACCCAGGACCCAGCACACAAAAGACAAGCTCCAGTTCCTAGTCAAGACCACGATCTACTTCTGCCCGGGGACTGTCATCTCAAAGATCAAAGCGAGTAGTTCTTATCTTTGTGTACGATCCTCACAGGAGACGTCAGGACTAAAGCCTGGAAACGCGCTAAATCCAGAAGGAAGTTAAGAGACCACGTGCCCCCCTCGAAAGTCGGAACTGCCCCCGAAGTTCTCGCACGACCAACTGTCTGATCCCTTCGCGAAGCTCAACGAACCCTAGCCAACCGATCCCGGATAAAGCTCAACGATCATCAGCGGATCGCCCCAAAATTCGGAACCGCCACCAAGAGTAGCTAGGGTTGCAATGGCTTCCCTTGGTCTATAAAAGGGGCGCTTGGAGCTCATTTTGACGCACGTTTTTTCCTAGATATAGACGCATCAACACACTTAGGCATTTTTCGGAGTTGGAACCATTTGAAAATCTTTACTCACAGCTTATTTTTTAGGCCTCTTTTTGTACTTTGTTGGTTGTGTTCTCGTTCAATTTGTAATAAGTTCCAATGGTCCCTATTCAATCACAAATCGAACATCAACAATATGTGTGGATAAAATAATTTTCTTTAAAAAAATGAATATTCATAATTATAAATTCAAATATAGAAAACGTTTTTAATTTCAATTAAGTTTATGATTATGAGTTTCGAAGTATACAATGATAAACTTAAATTCAAAGTCATTACTAAATGAGTCAAATCTAAAAGAGATAAATGCTCAATTCAACTCAAAATTAAATTAGACATGTCATCAAAATGATTCAAATGAACATCGAAATTTAAATATAATAGAACGAAATACCATAAGAATACATTGTCAATCATAAGACAAAGTTTGAAAAAATCATATATTTTAGAAATTATACACGATTGAATTTTTAATTGGGATTACATTATCCACAATGACTTATTATTTTTCCACAAGAAGCTAACATAGATAAAAATACCGAAATACCGATATACCGTACTTATCGTATCGAAAAATTATCGAAAATACCGAAATCTTGATATACCGTCATTAACGGTACGGTATGATACCGTACCGAAAATCTACAGTACGGTAACGGTATGAGATTCTAAAATATAAGGTATACCGTCTACATACCGTACCGAATAAATAAATAGTATTTTTATTTTAAATAATATAATATTATTCATATATAATAGCATTTATCCTATATATTTATTTCAATAAATGTTCATATCGAATACTTTTCTAATTTTTAAATATTTATTCTCCCTCGTTCAACTTATTTTTGTTATTGAGACATTTTAAGAATAATACCTAAATTGAAATTCTAATAATTATTAGTACATTATTATTTTATTTTTAATATTTATTTTATTTTAGTTTGATTGTTATGATGTAAATTATCATAATTATTTTGTTATACATAAATAATATTAGTGTTAAGACATATTTTGGTATTATAATGATTCACAATTTCATTTCTTTTCATTTAACATGTTGATATATATGGGCATTTTACTTAGTTGTGTATAGTTATTAAAAAAATAATTTATATTATATTATTGCACTTGTAGAATGATAGAATATAATAAAAAATAGACAATAATATTTAAACAAAAGTTAATAACAATTTTAGTTTGATGATGATAAAAAAGTAGCGAGTTGATAAAATCGCATGACATGTAATCATAAATCGGGTTAGAAGAAAATAATAATATATAATCTTAAAAAGAATATGTTAGAAGAAAAAATAACAACAAAATAAGTAACTTTTTTAAAGTTATTATCCTACATAATAAAGTATCCCACATTGATAAAGAATAAAACACACACAGATGAAAGCATCTATAAATGAGCAACTATTTTGATATCCCACATCGGTTAATTATCAAATACAAATAAATTGAGTTACCTATAAAATACATCTTTGTATAGCTAATTAGTGTTATTACCTAAACCATTAATTTTGTGGTAATCGGGACAAGGTTGCCGACCACATAGCCAGTGAGAAGTTGCCTTAGAACTCATTTTTTAATTAAATAATAATATTATTAATATTTATATATTATTTTAATTAATAATATTCGGTACGGTACGATATACTGTTACGGTATATCACGGTATACCGTAAAATTTCGGTACGGTACGGTATATCGTTATTACGGTACGATAACGGTATTCAGTTTATGTTATACCGAAACTTCGGTATACCGAAGTTCGGTATACCGATAGTTACGGTACGATAACGGGATGCATTTTTCTCATACCGTAAAGTTCGGTACGGTATACGGTATGGCGAAAATTTTTCGGTATACTGTACCGTCCCACCCCTAAACATAGACCGAGTAGTGTGGTCGAGTCAAAAGGGTGCCACATTTATATACGATGGATATACATTTCATTGTAAAATATTATTCCAATTATAATTATTAGAAAGAGATGGGTGGAAATAGTTTACAAAGTCGAACTCACCAATCATATTTGAAAATCATATTTCCATAGTTGTTGTTTACACATAGAATCTTCAAATACACACACTCTTATATATATATACACATACACAGCTAATCATTTAAAGAATAATATATGTAACAAAAAGAAATAATATATTATAAGCATAATATATATAATTAAAAATCTAAGATATTTATTATATTTCGTATTTAATTATTATTAAGTAAGGTTGACCCTCCCAAATAGTGATTTTTAAACTATTTATAAAATACAATAATTAAAATTTCGTATTCTGGATTGACAAATCATCTTTCAGGTATTGAATCGATAATTAAACTACCTTTTGGATCCTGAATCGACAAATTTCCTTGTATTGTAAAAATTAATAAAAAATATAAGAAATCAAAATTTAATAACAATTTAGAAATCAAATATTATATCCAAAGATGTAGCACAATATGAGAATATAAGATTTGCAGAATAATTGATTGAGTGTATTGAAGCTATATAATTGGATAATACTCC
Organism: Plectranthus barbatus; assembly: GCA_026898455.1. NCBI lineage: Eukaryota > Viridiplantae > Streptophyta > Magnoliopsida > Lamiales > Lamiaceae > Plectranthus > Plectranthus barbatus. Next base: position 187,327 of record JAPKLW010000289.1, on the reverse strand, counting down.
CCCTGTCCCTTGGCATTAGTCTTATTTTCTATTTTCGTCTGTCCCGCGAAATTAGTCTCATTTCCTAAAATAGAAAAAAAATCTCATCATAGTAATAAAATATTAATTCCACTACACTCATAAATATTGATAACTGTGCCAAAAACAAATGGGACTAATGTCAAGGGACGGATGGAGTATTGTTTTTTTTTTAAAAAAATAGGAGTGTTATTAATTCAAAATCTTAAAGAGATATTTAATTATGTATTTATGATCTAAAAGATGAATTTCATTTTAGGACTTGAAAGATTTTAAAAAACAATTTAATTATTAATTTAGAAATTTTAAAAATACACTCTCAAATTCAAAAAAAAAAATTATTATATGCGTAATGCCATACATATACAACAAACTTATATTGTCAGAATCATACAGCTCTTTGATAATGTCCAAAATTTATTCTGGTCCATCCAAAGCTTTATCGAAGATCACGAACTAGTTATCATCTCTTATCAAAATATAAACCTTTCCAATAACAACAAAATCATATTATTCTTTTTATATGTTGTGGATATGATGACCAACGCAGCTTGATTAAAATAAGATAAACCAAATCAATTTGTTAGATTTTTGGAAAGCATTTCAATCTAATTAATTGAAAATTTGTAAAATATATTATATCATAAAAAATGCTCTAATGTTCATCGCAAGCACGAGCATATGCTATAACGTGCTTGCAAACTGATACAACAATATAATATTATAATATTAGTGATACGATCAATTCTATTTATTATCAATACTTTTAATTTATTATCATATCAACCCATTCATATATTAGCGTGCCTACAGTAGACATTGAATCATTTTTAATCAAATCAAATATAAAATTAGCTATTTATGTTGCACCGATATATCAATATCAATATATAATTTATAAATTGTAAGAAATAGGTATTTTTAAAAAATTATGTGAGATAGATCTCACAAAATTCATATTATAAAAGAAACTTTATTCATCATTTAACGAAAAAATTCATTATTTATTAAATAAAGACTAAAATACATGATAAGTTTAGATTGGTCCAAAAAAACAATGAATCTATCTTATACAATTTTTTGTCATATGTAATAGTATTATATTGTTTTAAGTGTGGATCATAATGTGATGCTTGTCTAATATTTCAATTATATTTCTCCCAAATCTTTTATTTACCATATAACTTGATAAGAATTTACTTTTTGCATCATCATTAATTGAATGCGTGTTTTAAATCACCAATTGATCTAATCAAATTGCTTCAATACGAGTAAGAAGAAAAGGAGATTGTGTTCTTATTTTAGTAACATCCTTTTCAACATTAAATGTATGCTATTATTGATTAGTCCAAACATGCTGAATTAGTCCCAAAAAACTTTTTGAACAAACACAGACGCATTGACAAAATCTTTGAATACTCGATTATACTTGGTGCAAACGAATGTAAAGTTAATCCCTCTATTATTTTTAAAAATTGTGATACCTAAATTAATATTTATATCTCATTTATGATGGTATTATTACATGACTATTCAAATTCATAAGGAATAATATTCATTAAATTTCATACAGTATTATTGGAATGTATTCCAAAAATTACCTCTGCTGAATCGTCGGGGAAACACGGTCAACTAGGCGCGTTATACACAAATACTAAGACAAATTCAGCGAAGCATTGACATGGGAAAAGACGAAATAACCCCTTCATGTACTTGTCTGGTCTTGTCGTCTCAAGGCTGTTTTGGTAATAGAAGTAAACCCAGTATATTTCCGAAGGTTAGAAGGTTTATAAATTGTAGTATGTTAGAAATCGGCTTTCATTGTAATCTTGTCACAATAATATTTTTTCTATTTCTTTATTCTTTATATTCTCTATTTTTTTGTAATTCAGAAAGTGCCCTTTTAAAGGAATTTCTCTTTTTGATTAATATATATAAAAATACATTGGAGGGGTCTGGAAATTGCATTAGGGTCAATTGGTTTCGTTTTCTTCGTCTCTCGGCCGGGAGTCGTAAAGTTTCCAACTTTGAGGGAGAGATCTCAGTTGGGTTTTGTTTGGTTCTGCATTTCTCGATCTTGAGATTAAGTGGGTGATTGTTTGGTGATTTTAGAGAGAGAAAGGAGACGACAGAGAGATGAGTGGTGCGTCAAGAATTTGGGAGAAGGTTAATATTATGGCAGAAGGAGGATCTCGGAATTGTTCCAAGAAATCTGATGATATATGTGGCGATGCCTGCGGCGGGGTAAGAATTTCATCTTTATTTTGTCAATTTTCTGCTAATGCACTTCACAAAAGAAGTGAGGGTTTTCGTCTAAGATTTTTTTGAACGCTTTGTTTCAGTTGTGAGTTGTTTTTCGATTTTGTGAGTGCGGGCGTGTTTCAATGATTAAGTTTTTGATTTTGGGTGCTGGAAAAACTGTATTTTGTGGGCTTTGATCAAATTATTCTATTTATATATAGTAGTTTATCTCGAATAAATCAACCTGAAAAAAGTTCTAAGACCCTGCGATTTCGTTGTTTGAAGTCTATTCTGATTGTGAATTTTCAACCGTTAGCATTTGATGAGAGTGTGATACGGTCGCTCTTTTGTTAATATTTTCAATCGTATTTTGATTCTAGGTGTTGGTTCGTTCGTTTCCATAGAAATATTGAACTCATTGCAGTTAGATGTTGTAGGAAAAGTGAGATTCTTGCTGTTTTTTTTGTAAACGCCCGAGTTCTTACACTGCACATTGGATATGATTTTGCTGTGTGAATGTCCATTAGAGATGTTATAGAGTATATCTGCTTGGTGAAGTTTTCTAATTTGTTGCGTATTCTTCAACTGTAGGACTCCGGAGGGGCTTTAAGCATGGCTAGAATTAGGTGTATCCTGCGTGGTGTGGACTTCAAAGCATTACTCTTTCTCTTTTTGCTGATTCCGACGTGTGTCTGTATTACATATGTGCATGGCCAGAAGATCACATACTTTCTGAGACCGCTGTGGGAATCCCCACCGAAGCCTTTCAATGAGAGACCACACTACTATCATGAGAATGTGTCTATGGAGAATCTTTGCAAACTTCATGGTTGGGGTATACGCGAGTACCCTAGACGTGTTTATGATGCAGTGTTGTTCAGCAATGAGGTGGACATTCTTAAAATACGGTGGAAGGAGTTGTACCCGTATGTGACAGAGTTTGTCATTCTTGAGTCGAATTCTACCTTCACTGGACTGCCAAAGCCTTTCCTCTTCTCAACTGTCCGTGATCAGTTCAAATTTGTTGAGCCCCGACTAACCTATGGACAAGCCCCAGGGAGATTTAAGAGAGGCGAGAACCCTTTTGTCGAGGAAGCGTATCAGAGACTTGCGTTGGACTATCTTCTGAAACAAGCTGGTATTCAGGATGATGATTTGTTGATAATGTCTGATGTTGATGAGATTCCAAGTAGGCACACAATTAATCTCCTGAGGTGGTGTGATGACATACCAGCAGTCCTTCATCTTCGTCTCAAGAATTATCTCTATTCCTTCGAGTTTTTACTCGATAATAACAGCTGGAGAGCTTCTGTTCATGTGTATCAGTCTGGGAAGACAAAATATGCACACTATCGACAGTCTGATGAAATCTTGGCTGATGCAGGGTGGCATTGCAGTTTTTGCTTCCGACACATAAGCGAGTTCATATTCAAGATGAAAGCTTACAGCCATGTCGATCGTGTGAGATTCTCTCATTTTCTGAGTCCTAAAAGAATCCAGAAGGTAATCTGCAAAGGTGCTGATCTATTTGACATGCTGCCTGAAGAGTATACATTCAGGGAAATAATCGGGAAAATGGGTCCGATCCCACACTCATACTCAGCTGTTCATCTCCCTGCATATCTTTTGGAGGCAGCTGATCGTTACAAATTCCTTCTACCTGGGAATTGCATTAGGGAGAGTGGCTGAGCTGCAATGTGTATTCTTTGTACAGGTCAAAGCTTCAACTCGGGTGAGGGTGCCCTTAACCAATTCATGGCTGCATGCTCAGCCTACTCATATCATTCTTGCCTTGGAGATAATCTACATTGAGGTTTGTATATAATCTTTCTTAGATTTGATTTTCATGCAAACGGGTAGCATCGGTGCCCTGAGTGGGAAATCGGCACTTAGGGTGAATCTATGCTATGTCAGTGACCCTGCTCCCCCTGAAGCCGGAGGGGTTCGTCGCCGCCGCCGCTGTTTGTTGTCTTGGGAAAGTTTTGGTGTGAACTAATATATTCATCGGCAACAGATTGTGAATCATCATGTATTTCTTCATTTTGAATCGCTCAAAACTGGTGCTCTGAAATCTAATGGAGATGATGATTACTGATACTACTGTTCTAACATTGTTTTGGGAGTTCTTAGGTTGGATTGTATTAAAATATAAGAATATTGAAATTTTATATGATAAACAAGAAAAGCAAAGTCATAAACTAAATATACAGACAAGGGAAACTAACTCATGTAAATTAACCACTACATTTTTGATTAATTAATTTTTACAACTAAATACTGTCTTAATAGAATATTTTTGGAATAATGGTTGTCGATGGATAGCTGGTTTATGGTATAGTTTTCTTACCTGGAATGTTGTTTAAATGAAATATTATGTGAAAAAAATTATAAATATTAATAAATGAAACAGAGAATCTGATGCCCTCAATAATATATGTCGTGCTTTTTTTTTTGTTGTTTGTCATTTGTTGGAGGTTGGCATGTCGGAATATTTATTTTCAAGAAATACAATGATCAACTGTCACGTTCGCTTTATTCAACCGTTACAATTATATTTTAAAGTCTTTGATAATATGTTGAGGCCAATCTAGACTACATGTGGGTTGGTGGAAATAATTTTATTTATTGAGATTTATAATTGGTCCAGGTTTTTTTAATAAGGATATATCCTGTTAAAAATTCATATTACCCTTAACAACATGATGATTCGTTATTATCTAAATACTATATCTAAAAATGTTGAATATGTTATCCATTAAATGATTCATGAATTAGATGATGATGATTATTTTGAATGATAAACTTAGAAGGTATAGAATCAGAAATGCTAATTTATCCATCTTAGATATGTTTTAATGTATCAACGAGTGATGGTAATATAATATTGCTGATAATAATAATTATAATTAATCTTACTACTAATATTATATTATCACATCATCTTATAGACGCATTAGTATTTGTCATACTTTAACATTTCGAAATGTAGAATGATGTATCATTTGTTTCATTTGATTGAAAAGTTTGTAATATATTATATCCTTAGTTTGTTATCTTAAATTTACAACAACTTGAGATCCTCTCTTTCACTTCTTATGTTCTATGCCTTAAAATTATTAATTTATTTTTATAATTTTAATTTTTTTGCAGTTTAGATTAATTTTATGAGTTCAACTATAAGGTTCATCTCAACCAATAACGGTTTACAATGTTTTTTAGTAATTAAAATTTAAATTTTAACTTAATTGTATTAATTCATAACCATAATTTGTATTTTAGAAATTTTTATTTTGTTGTTAAAAATCAATTAGAGTATATTATATTATGCTTAATTTGTGTTTTTCTAATAACAATAATTAAAAATAATTATAGAGATTATGAAGGATGAGAAAATCTCATCCAATTTACAAACGTATTCAAATTCTTAAATCTCTATCCCTTGTCCATATGTACGACCAGCGAGCCAGATTCTCCACAAATACTGTAAGAATTCCTCAAGCACGAAAATCATCAAATTCAGAATAGTTCCATTCATAAAAGAGAATCAGATGCATTCCTATCACAATCCACACTACCCACAAAACAAATTCATTATAGAGTGAATTCAATATTTTTATGAGATAATTAATTCACCGACAAAATCCTAAAAAATGAGACGAGGATAAGAATTAATACAAAAAAACTGAATTTTCTTTTTCTATTTTATATATGAATTTCCAGTACTACTTATGGTATTAAAATAATTGACTTATAATGTATGAATTTTTATATAATAATAATAATAATAATAATAATTGTTATGACTAAAGAATGAGCAAGCTCATTTGGAGTCCATCAAAGAAGAAAGCCCGCTGAAGGAAGCCCAAGAACCGAAACATTTGATTAAGGAAAATTCCTCGGAAGTTTGGCTGTTCGACTGAGCTGTTTTTGACCGAGCTACACACCGGCTGAGCAGACCAAGTCGGACACTGCAAGAAGCCGAATGATTGGATCGAACTACATAAAGGTGAAACCAGCTCGACCGAATGGACGCAACCGTTCGAGACACCAGTTCGGCTAAAGAATTGTGACTCTTCATCTAGAGCCACTTCTTCGTATTCACTCCCTATAAATAGGGCCACATTTATTGTACAAAGACACATTGAAATTAACAATAAACACAACAATAAAAGCACTAAGTATTCAAATTCTACTTTCAATCAAGCATTTATTTCTAGTTTGTTTGCAATCTCTCGTTTATTTTATCAAGTATTCTTATAAAAAAAACCTCTAAAAACTTGAGCATTAACAACTGGCGCTAGAAGGAGGGCGATATAAGAAAGAAAGATAGACTCATGGAGAACAACAACAACAACGACAACAACAACCCACCAGCAGGCAGCGGAGTCTTCCGAAGTGCTGCCGAGTTCGAGGCTGAACTCAAATGTCGGGAGGACGAACTTTGCAATCTGTAGGAGGAAAACCGAAGGGTCACGGTGGAAACCGAAGCTCTTCGGCGGCAATTGGTTGTAGCCCGCAGTGAAGGACAGAGCGAGACCGCTCCAGGAGCAGAACCCCTCTGAGGGAGAGGAGGAAGCCTCCCGTGTCAGAACCGAACCCAGCGATAGTTGAGTCCCGACCGAAGACAGTGAATTAGAGGAAAAAATCCAACTGCTCGAAAAATAGCTCGAGCAAATGCAGAAATTTATATCCCTGATTCCAGGGGCACCAACTCCTCTGAAGAACATCCAACTAGAAAGCTACGCCGAGTCCTCCTTCACTCGAAGGATATTGGCAGTACAGTTGCCTTCTTGATTCACAATGCCGACATTAAAGGCGTACAACGGTAAGATAGACCCCGACGAGTTCATAACACTCTACAAAATGAAGATGCAAACTGCGGTAATTCCCAATCACCAGCGCGAAACATGCATGTGCAAGAGCTTCGGAGCATGCATGGACAGACCGACCATGCAGTGGTTCATGCATCTTCCTCCGAGCTCGATCTCTTCATTTGCCGAGCTGCACGAGTCTTTCGTACAACATTTTTCAAGCAGTCAAAGAGTACCTAAAAGATTGGACGACCTTTACTCCGTTGTCCAGAAAGAGAACGATTCGATTCAAGACTTTCTGAAGCGATTTAATTCAATAAAGGTAACCATCCCGAACTGCCTCAAAGAAACGACAATGTCGGCATTTAAGAAAGGCCTTAAAAGAAATTATAATCTCTTCTTGAAATCGGTCAAGTACGCTTGCTTGACCATGGCCGAGGTACTAGTACGGGCCGAAGCTGAGATTCGACCGGAGGTCAAAGAAGAGAACTTCGAACGAAGGAATAAGAACAAGCCCCAGTCAAGCCAATCTAATAAGAAAAGTGAGACACGGGCCAATGCCCGATACCAACCCTATCCTGCTCGGGCAGTATCCTCAAAGCAGGGAATGAAGGTGGGGCCAAACACATCCCAGGACGAACTAAAAAAGCCACTCCGAACAGCTGTTCAGGAAATGCAGAAGATCAGCAAAAAAAGTCCGATGGCCAAAGAAAATGTACGCAAGTCCGGAACTTCGGGACACATCCCTGTACTACGACTTTCATCATGACCATGGTCATTAGACTGATGACTGCCGAGATTTAAAAAGAGAAGTCAACCGACTTATAGCCGAAAGGCTCTTAACATGTCCGAAGCTTGCCAACAAAGGAAGGGTTTAGACGAGAAATAGAAAGAGGGGCCAAGGTCAAGCCCCCAAGAATCAGACCTCGGCCACAGGGGCGATTAGCAATCTCTGACCGAAGAGTTGAAGCAGCCGGAAATCTAAAGGGTCATCAATATCTTTAGTGGGGGCTCCTCGATGACCGGATTGTCCTGGAGTGCTGCAAAGAAACATTGCCAAGACATAAGAAACCAACCGATCCAGCAAATCAAAGCATCTCCCTTCGAGATTTGCTTCGATGCCGAAGACAAAATTGAAGCTCGTCATCCACACGATAACACCCTTGTTATCACTCTAATGATAGCAAACTACCAGGTCAAGAGGATTCTCGTTGACACTGGAGCTTCCTCCAATGTCATATTCCTCAAAACTCTTCGAGGAATGAGAATCTTTGAGAAGAATATAACCGAAGACCCAATTACACTTGTTGGGTTCAGCGGAGAAAAACTAAATTCTCTTGGAGAAATTACACTACCAGTATTTTCCAAAGGGTTGAACTTGTCGACTCGCTTCCAAGTAGTTGATGCTCCTTTGACATATAATGTCCTGATCGGCCGACCATGGATCCACGCTATGAAGGCCGTACCATACTCCTATCATCAAATTATCAAATTCCCGACCCCTTGGGGAGTTTGAAACATAAAGGGGGACCAGCTCGCTTCAAGGAGTTGTGAGCCGATCGAGGGCAGCTCAGAAATCTTGATTGACACAGAGAACCTATCTCGAACTACCTTCATCAGAGAAAAATTATCCGAGGAGCAAAAATTTGAGATGCAAACTTTCTCTCGCAGAATAAGGGGAACTTTGTGTTCTCCCATGTGGACATGTCAGGCATTGATCCATCGATCATCTCTTATCGACTACACGTCGATCCGAAATATAAACCCGTAAGGAAAAAAGGAGAAGGTTCACTCCAGAACGAGATGAAGTCATTGCTGAGGAGGTAAAAAATCTTCTAAATGTGAGATTCATTTGCGAAGTAAAATATCTCGAATGGCTTGCAAATGTGGTCGTGGTCAAGAAAAAGAATGGAAAAAATAGAGCTTGTGTGGACCACACAGACTTAAACAAAGCTTGTCCGAAAGACTCATTCCCACTTCCACACATCGATCGACTTGTCGATGCCACTGCAGGGCTCGGCATAATGAGCTTCATGGATGTCTTCTCGAGATACAATCAAATCAAAATGTATCCCCCGGACAAAGAAAAATAAGCCTTCATGACTAACCAGGGGATTTATTGCTATAAAGTCATGCCATTCGGCGTCAAGAATGCAGGTTCGACTTACCAAAAGTTAATGAACCGAATGTCCGACCAACAAATTGGCCAAACTATGGAAGTATACATAGACGACATCCTGGTAAAGTCAGATAAATTCGAAGACCACCTTCGGCATCTGGCCAAAATGTTCTAAATCTATGAAAAGTTCAACATGAGGTTGAACCCTGCAAAGTGTCTCTTCAATGTTTTGTCCAGGAAATTCCTCAGATATGTGATCAACAGAAGGGGATTGAATCCGATCCGCTCCAGATAAAAACATTTCAAAATATCCAGCCACCAAAAAATGTAAAGGATGTGCAGCGGATGATCGGGAAACTGGCAGCCATCAGTAGATTTGTCGCACAATATTCAGACAGGACAAACTCGTTCTTTTATCTACTCAGAAAAGCAAAGAAGTTCGAATGGATGAGGGAATGCGATGAAGCGCTCAATTCCTTAAAACGATACCTAACAAGTCTACACATCATGGTGAAGGTCGAACCCGAGGATGAGCTGCAACTTTACATGGCCGTTTCGGAAAAAGCTCTAAGTGCTGTACTCATTCGGGAAATAAACGGGAATTAACACCCTGTTTATTATGTCAGCCAAACACTTCTTGATGCTGAGATGAGATAACCGGCTTTAGAAAAGCTCGTCCTTGCCCTCCTCATGGCCTCGAGAAAATTAAGGCCGTACTTTGAATCTCACCAAATCAAAGTAGTTTCATCATTTCCAGTTCGACATGTTCTGTCCAAACTAGATCTATCAGGCCGAATGATGAAATAGGCTATCGAGCTCGGGGGCTACGGATTTCAATTCAAGCCAAGAAGCACCATCAAGTCTCAAATTTTGACCGACTTTATTGTGGATTATACTCCCGAACTCCATGTCATGGCCGAGATCGAGCTTGGACCCACTTTGGATAATATAGAATTCTGGATCCTCGCTATAGATGGCTCCAGTAAATCCAGGGGAAGTGGAGATGGGTCATCGAAAGAGCAATCCATTTTGAATTCCGAACGATGAACAACATAGCGGAGTATGAAGAATTGATTGTCGGACTACAATTAGCATTAGATCTAAAGGTCCGAAAGCTAAAAATTGAGTCCGACTCTCAGCTCGTCATCAACAAACTTCGGGGCGAGTTCCAAGCAAGGGACGCTCGAATGTTAGCATTGTTGGAATTGTATACATAAAAGCATTATGATTGGTATATTAGGAAACATAATGTTTGATATACTGGTAATCATTAATGACTTGCAATAAACAACTCCTGTCTGAATTAACAATCATACGATGTGAACAAACACATCCAATTATCTCGTCGATAGAAAGATCATACGGTGTGTAAGAGATCACAGAAGATCGTATAGATCATTCGACCTAGCAAGATATAAACAATTATCACAGCTGAGATAGTTTGGTTTGACTGTCAGTTTAGGCTGTGGCACACAAGTCCATAAGTGGTTTATCTGACTACTGTGTGTGACCGGTACATCTCAATGTATTGATAGGATCAACAGTGAGATGAACCATTCTACTTGACATATGAATAAGTAAATATCTCGGTAACTTGGTCGGATCTAAAGTCTATTGAAAGCTGAGGGGCACACATGGGTTGACTGTCACTTTGACTTGCTATGGTGGAGAGTCCTACATGTACTCATATATTTGCATCTTGGGTGATGGAAGTTTGTGTGGGGTTTCCTCAGGCTGGATTTAGATAACCATATCCGTTTCAGGATGGTGACATTCCCTGGGAAGCTCACGAGGTTTGTTATGCTAAGTCCTGCAGGCTGAATCATTGATTCAAGCATAAACGATAAGGGTTGAGTGGAACTACTCAATAATAATAAGAGATTAATTAATTGCAGCTAATTCTCATATGTTGAATTAATTAATGAATGTCTGAAACCTGAAATATGGGGATTAACCAAGTCAATGCAACCCGTTCCTAATAACTTGGTAATAAAGGGGTAGGTCAGCATTAATTCTCTGGTGGCATGAATTAATATTTATTAATTAATTATGTTCTGGGTTGAATATGGAATAATTAATAGGAGACCCACTTTATTATTTGCATTTGATCCCTGGTCTGGCCCAACATTGCTCAGAGCCCATTAGGGTTTATTAAACCCTAATAGCCCATTCTCCAGATCTATATAAATAGATCTACTCTCTCTCTTCCCACATAAGTTTTTTGAGTGGGCGGCTGTGTAGATCCGGTAGCGCATCCTCACCAGATTTCTGAATCGAGCAAGGGAACATATCCGAAGATCAGATCTGTAGGAACACCATCAATGATCTACCGCCGTTATTCAATCCGTGGGAGTTGAGGTATTCCTTTGAATCTACGTATTAAATTAAATAGGAGCATGCATAGGGAATTTACTGTTTGTCATAGTGTTTATTTTCATATCCATAATCTGGGGTTATTAAATAAATGGCGATTCACGTCGCCTATTGTAGACTCAGTTCCATGAACTTGCTAAGGAGCTCGAATCCAAGTTCGAAGAAGTGGAAGTCACACATGTACCCCGAGAAGAAAACTCGGATGCCGTCGCCCTCACAAATCTGGCTGCGGCTGCAAGTTCATAGGGAACTCGAGCTATTCCACTCACTGTAGCACTCTGGCCAGCCACTAGGGACCACAAGTTCGAACCTATGGAAGTTTTCCGGGTAAACGACCACAAAGAATCATGGATGACTAAAATATCTATCACAAGGAGTTCTACCACAACAATAGGCCGAGGCCATCTGACTAGCCCGAAGAGCGGCACGATTCGTCCTCCTTGACGACCAGCTCTATAAGAGATCCTTCGAAGGACCACTATTAAAATGTGTGTCCGAATAGGACAGCTCTTCGATCCTTTCGGAAATTCACTCAGGGAGTTGTGGAAATCACTCAGGCTCCAGAAGTTTGGCCCATAAAACCATCACAACTGGATTTTATTGGCCGACCATGAAAAAAGATGCTGAGGAGGTAGTTCGAAAATGTGATAGCTGTCAAAGGTTCACAGGGTTGACACACTTACATGCCGAACCACTTCACTCGAACATACCTGCTTGGCTATTTTCTCGGTGGGGAATTGACATATTGGGAAAACTGCTAAAGGCTAAGGGTGAAAAAGAATATTTAGTAATTTCCACAGATTCCTTCACCAAGTGGGTCGAGGCCGAACCACTTTCTAGAGAACGAGACACCGAGATGATTAACTTCCTATGAAAAAATATTATCTGTGGGTTTGGACTACCTCAGGAAATAATTACGGACAACGTGCGCTAATTCACTAGAAAAAAGTTTAAGGACTATTGCGAAATAATCGGAGCTCGTTTGCTATTCTCAACTCTGAGATATCCCGAGGCCAATGGCCTGGCCGAGTCATCTAATAAAACGATCATCAACATCTTAAAAAGGAAATTGGCAGCTAAGAAGTCGGCCTGGGTTAAGGAACTACCAACCGTGCTATGGACATATTGAACTACATAAAAATTGCTACAGGAGAAACTCTTTTCTCCTTTGCTGATGGAGTCGATGCTGTATCACCTGTCGAAGTCATTCAGGGAAGTCAGAGGGTCGAGCTATGATGCAGTATTTTTATCAAGTAAAAATTATCGAACACGAAGACTCAATTCGCCCGTTGTTTAAGTAAAAGGGATTGATTATGGAACTTAATATCTAGACGCGATAAAATAACTTTGAATGATCAATTATAAACTACCTAAAATTCTAAAGATTAATGTAACAATTAAATAAAATACCAAACAACTTCCTTAAGATTACCAAAGAGAGAATAGTTGAGGAACATATGATGGATTGGGGTAGATTATGAATATGCTTGGATTTGCTAACTTTACGAACCAATTTCAATAAGATGATTTGGGTCAATTCACATAACTCTAGTTATTACCCTTAGTACCGGTGCAACAACCGTAGATTAATCTCAATCTCAACCTAAGTCTAGGTATGTTAATCTCGATTAACTCCCAAAAGCTCAAGAATTTAATAACCTAGATGCCAATTCAACTATCTTCTAAGTGAAACAACACCTAATTATTATTGCAATCCCCTCTAATTATCAAACCTATCAAGTTAGTTCATTGAGACATACTTTCCAACACATGGTGATCAAGCATGAAAGGAATACAAATTCAAATCCACAATAATAATCAAACCCTTGAAAACATCAATTACTCAAATCCAAACAATATTCAAATCAATCCCAATCACATCCAAATCCTCAACAATGAGTTTAGCTACTCATGAATACAATGAAAAACATCAAAATCCCAATTTGAATCATAGAAGAGGAAGAGAAAACAAGAAAGCTTAGTGTTTTTAAGATGAGTCTTCAATTCTAGCTTCCAAGACTTCCTTCCACCTTCGATTCCTAGCCTTGAGACGTGAAGTTCGCTCCTTTTTCGTGCTTTTTTTCTCTCTAGGGTTTTCAAAAGTCGAACCCCTATTTTGTGACACCCCTTGGCCTTTTATAGTTGAGAAATCCACAGCCCCAGCAGTTCGATCCCGAACGGGATCTTCTTTTGAAAATTTCCATCCCGAGCGGGATGGATTAAACTTCACGCTGAAGAACCCCGACAGGTCCCGAACAGGACGGGCTTCGGCCTTCCCATTTTTTCGCCTCAAATTCACGCCAAATTTCCAAGTTTCGAACGCAATGGAGCCTCCCGAGCTTGGGTCCCGAGCGGGATTAGCCTGTCCTGAACGGGATGGGCCTCGAATTTCTGGCTTTTTGCCCCTTTTTCAGTCCCGAACGGGACTCACTTCGCCCTCAGCTACAATTTTGCTCCAAAACTCGAGTTTCTAGCACGTTTTATGTCCTGCACACTCAAAACAACTCTAGAACACCAAGTGAAGGAAAATCAATGAAAGGAATAGATATGTGTGTGTTTTGTGCACCTAATCCTCATCAAATCATTCAATTAATATTCCAAAAATAGTACAAATTACGCACATATCAAACCCCCCAAACTTAAACCTTTGATTGTCCTCAATCAAAAACAAAAACTAGATTTTCATTCGCTTGGTGCAATGCTTCACGGATCACCACTATCTATCAATGCATATTTCAATCTCACAAAGTTTTCGTTATCTACCATGTTTTGATTAATGCAAAGAACTCAACCTTGCCGGCATGTGATCATATAAGGTGTAACACTCACACTCAGCTGTATAAGGTAAAAAATTTCCTTTCTTTCACTCAAGCACAAGTACACAAGTTTCATTCATATTGTTCATCTCTGCCACATTTGTTCACATTGAAACATCGTCCTAGAATCAAATAGGACTTTTATCGGGTTATAACGTGGCTTACTAACAGGTAGGGTGTTTTAGGCAAAAGTGACTCATTCATCCCAACCCTTTTCTCAACATTCAACCAATCAACCCTTCAACACATAAGTGCATACTTCTCTTCTACAATCTGATGAGTTCTCACTTTTTTTTTTCACTGAATATGCATTCAAACCTTCTTTCAATTATTTTTCTTTTCTTTCTTTTTCTTTTCACTTTTCTTTTTCTCTTTCCCACACAATATATATATTTTTTTTCAATCATTATTTCAACTCACACACAGAATTCAATCCAAGCACTCACTTCTTCTTATCTCAACTCATCCCAACCCACAACTTGTTCCTAAACACACATGAAAGAATTCAAGGCTCAAAGTGGCTCCGAAACAATGGTTAGGGCAATTATGTTTCCACCTTATACTCCAATAATATCAAAGGTAGGTACTAAGAAAGAATGTCCTAAGATCATTTTCTAGTTCAATGTAACATGTTAAACTACGTGGCATTGACAGACTCTACTCATTCCGCTTGTGCTCGCCTCTCACAACCAATCAAAAATGAGATAAAATGGACTCATTAGGCTCAAACCTCACAAGTTTAAAGTTGTTGAGTTCTAAGCATTAATATAACATGACGTCGAATGCCAAATTTGTTCAACCAAAAGCATGCATTAATTTCAAGTTATTCCGCCCTATCATGAGCTCAAACAATTCAAATCATGTTCATGCCTCGTCACGAATTCAATCTCAAGTCTAAGTTATCACAATCAAGCATACCTCACTTGCATGTACTCAAATTCTTTGTGTTGTGTTTCCGTGTTTTTGTGTTTTGGATGGTGTAGGTTAGGTTTTGAGCAAAATTTAGCATTTTTGGCTTGATTTTGGAGGAAAATTGCCCAATCCTGTAGAAGATCGGTCGATCGGGGCGTTCATAGGAGATTCTCGGCCGATCCAGCTGACATCATTCAATCCAGGAGTTTCAGAGGCAGATCCCGGGCGATCTCTGCAGTGCTCGACCGATCTGCAATTTCAGAGGCAGATTTCGGTCGAGCTATGTCTTGCTTGGTCGATCTGCATCATGCTGTGAGGCGGTTTCTCTATTTTTGGATATCCCAGGCGATCTCGTTTCATCCCGGGCGATCCGAGGCTCTGCTAGCTCATTATAAAAGGGGGAAAATGGTTATTTTGAAGACTTTTGTCAAATCGAGACGAAAATATCCTAAATTCTCTGGAGGATTCCCTCTACCATTTCCTTCAAAACCTCACCCAAGGTGTCAAGGAGGTAGTCCATCATCCTTGGAGAAGAATTGAAGATTCAAGGAGGTAGATCAAGATCAAAGTGCTCATTTAGGGGAAGAAATTCATCTAAACCTATCTCTTGTAATGTTTTGCTTTCAAATGGATATTGTAATGTTGAACAAGATAGGTATGGGATTCTAAACTTCCTTGGATGTTGATTTAGATTAAGGTGTGAGAAAATTAGGTTGAATTATGCATGTTTACTTTCCTATTTGAGATTGAATCGCACTAGAGCTTGTTCATGGGCACCTAGGTGTAGGTAATAACCAGACTAGGTGTTAATTGACACGAGTATTGCAGCCAACACGCGGATAGGAGTGTCGCGAATTGTGTGAATTCTTGTGTTCCTTGATCCAATCCCTGTGCGGAGGCATGGCATAGGATAATGATTTACGAGCTTTTAGGAGTGACCTAGGAGCCGATAACGTAGCGGTTTGAGGTTTCTAGTTTCATCTACGGTCAACTCGTCGTGATAGGGGGTTGGCTAGTGTAGGGTAATAGTGCATCCATCTAGGAATTAAATAGGTTTGCACCATAATTCAACTCAATTGGATCACACCGACATCTTTATCAACATTCGTTCTTTTTCATTTGAGCATTTGTGAGGCTTGTTCTACCATTTTGATTACAAAATTGAAGAATTGTTTTAAAATATCAATTGATGAATGATGGATTTGATTGTTGCTTTAGTTAGTTTAAATCTGAGCTTAGGAAAATTTATTAAAAACTAAACGACGTAAATTTTCCTAGCTATAAGAATTCTCACGAATAAACGGTATTCCTTTGGGTGAAGCGAGAAGATCCTTGGATTGATATATTATTACTTGAGAAGCATTACTTTTGAGTGATCAATTTTAGCGCCATCAAGTTTTTGGCGCCGTTGCCGGGGATCTTAAATAGTAGGTAATTGTATATTGTTGAAAGTGAGGAATTTTGTAGGCTAGGTGTTTGATAAATTGTCTAGGTGATTACTAACTTTTGTTTGATTAGTTGTTTGATCTTTTGCTATTAGTTTGTGTCTTTTATTTGAGAATTGTTGTTGAATTTTGTAGGTAGTTTATGATAACAAGGTCCAAGGCTCGGTTGAGAGAAGAGCGAAAATTCCGAGAAAGATTTGAAGGTGAAAGAGTTGGAATAGAGATTGAAATGGAGAACCAACATGAGACCAGAAGAATTGATAAGCTGGAAAGGCAGTTGGAACTTATGAGAGCTTTAATCAATGAAAGGAATGAACCAAGAAGGCCGCTTCAAAATCTATTTCGACGGCAAGGTGAGCAGGTAACCGGTGGTTTTCAGTTGGGAGTGAACGCCATACAGTTTGAGATAAAACCACAGTTGGTCCAGATGTCAAAACAATCAGTTTGGGGGGCATGCGACCGAAGACCCAAATGTCCACATTTCAAGGTTTTTGGAGATCACAGATACGATAAAGATTAATCAGGTACCCCAAGACCAAATACAATTTTGATTGTTCTCTTTTTCCTTGCAAGATGGTGCTCGTCACTAGTTTGAAGGGCTGGATAAGTCAAATATAGCTACATGGGAGGAACTTTGTGAAAAGTTTTTGTTTAAGTTCTTTCCTCCCAGTCTCACATTGAAGAGAAGAGCTGAGATCACATCATTTGGCCAGAGATACGATGAGCCGCTCTATGAGGCATGGGACCGATTTCGGGATTTACTCCGGAAGTGCCCAAGGCATGGACTCTCAAGGAGTCAACAAATCTGTCAGTTCTATGGAGGTTTGAACTATGAAACAAAGATTATGATGGATTCCTCATCGGGAGGTGCCTTCCTCGATCAAGAGAAAGATGAAGCGTGGGGGACCATCGAAAAAATGGCAGAAAATAGTTATCATTGGCCAAAGAAGAGGAAAGATTACCGGTCGGTCAAAACGGTAAATGAGACTAATGAAAGTGAAGAGTTGAAAGAGGAGATAGCCATGATGCAAAAGAAGCTAGATGCATTGTCTACCTCGGGTGGTAGAAGGGGAGATGTGATGATGATGAAGTATGAAGAAGGATACTCGGAGAGCATAAACTTTGTAAATCAAAGAATGGGGTACAACAACATGCGACCTCAATATAACCCTCCGGGAAATATGTTTTATCACCCTTCAAATCTCTTTCACCCGAATTTCTCCTATGCAAACCCCAACAACGCATTAAATCCTCCAATGCAATTGGAGAATGGGGGGAGTAGTGGTCAAGAAGGCTATGTAGGAGGAAGTGGTAGATATGGCAATCAAGAAGTGAGGAAAAATCCAAGTGAGGAATTGGAGAAACGTTTTGAGAAATATGATGGGATGTTCACAGAGATTCAATTGCAAATTTCATTCATTGCTAAAGAACTTAGTGGGAAGCATCAAGCTGGGAAGTTCCCCAGTGACACGGAGGTGATACAAAAGAAGAGTTGTAGCATGGTTAAAGGTGAGCGAACTAAAGAGGAGATGACATTGGTTATGACTCCAAAAGTGGAGAGCGTGGAGTTTGAAGTTAATGAAAGAGTGGTGGTAGAAGAAGAAGTGAATATAGTTGAAGAAGAAAAGGTTGAGGATGAGAAAGAAGAGCAAGGCAAAGAAGTTCTCTTCTTTGAGTACGTTAAGAAAGGAGACATAGAGATGCCGACACCGGATGAGATACGTGTACCGTTGCTTGATGAACTCATAGAGGATGAGTTGAGATAGGAGGAAGAATTGAGGAATGGAAGAGAAGAGCAAGGAGGAAAAAGAGTTGCAAATAAGAAGGAAGATCTGGGGAGTTTTATTGTAAGTTGCAAGATAGGGGATATAGAAGTTGAGGAAACCTTGTGTGATTCCGGAGCTAGTGTGAATGTGATGTCTTGGAGCTTGTATAACGAATTAGATGTAGGAGAATCGAAACCCACGAACCATGTGCTTCAAATGGCTAATCATACCTTGTTTTGCCCGCGGGGGATTGTTGAAGATGTGCACGTGGAGATTTTGAGTTTCACATTTCCGGGGGACTTCTTAATTATGGATATGGAAAACAAGGGAGGAATTCACCTCATTTTTGGGAGGCCTTTCTTACATACGGCCGATGCTCTCTTTGATATGAAGAATGGTGAATTGACTTTCCGATGTTGTGGAAAGGAGGTTGTATTCTCTTTACCAACAAGAAGTCTTGAAGAGATGAAAGTTGATGAGCAAGTTGAAGTTGATAGAGGAATTTGGAAGAAGAGGCTTAAGGATGACGGTGATCCGAGAAGGAGTACTTTGGATGAAGGTAAGGAAATAGATGTGGATCTGGGGGATTACTTCGATGAAGAGCAAGGAAAAACAAAGAAAGCTTGAGTTGATGAGGAGCTACCTTGGAATGCGAGGAGGAAGCTTGTTTTCCCGGATGAACATTGGGAATTAGAGCAAGGTATGAGCTCCGGATCAGCCCCATTCGATCATGATTGACAAATCCGAGGTGAAAAGTCAAGTTAATGACTATAAATTAGCGCTTGATGAGAGGCAACCCATCCGGAATTTTGGTAACTTTCTTTTCTTGTGAAGTTCTATTTCATGATTGTTAATGATTCTTGTTGTTTTTTATTCTTGTCGTAGGTATTCTTGTCAGGACAAGAGGAGTAATGCTACACCATCTACCTTTTTGACAAACTTAGTCTCACTTGACTAAGTTTGGGGGGATGTGCCGACAGTCGGTGTCTTAGTTTATTTCTCTCGTCCTTATCCTCTCTTACTCTATCTTTGTTTAGTTTTAGTTGATGAATACTTCTTCCCTAACATTTGAATTCGATATGGTTGTACTTAATATAGATATTTTACCTTGGCTGGATGTTTGGATTATGCCTCTTTTGATGATATGAATGGATGTTTTCATGGGTTTGGTTTTATTTGTGGTTGAACATTGATTTTGATGGCATGTTTGGTGGTGCTAGTGGAAAAATGATTTATGTGTATAGATTTTGGATAGTGGAATGATGGTGGAAAGAGGTTTTGGAAGTGAACAAGGTTTATGATTGTTATTGTTTGATTATGATTTTGGATGGAATCATTAATGAGTTGGCAAGATTGAATACTTCATATTATACATGGTTTGTGGTTTCGATTAATGGTTGGATTTGAATGGTTGTGCTGGTGGATAATGTTCTATTTTTCTTGATTGATTGGTTTGTGGTTTGATTGGTGGAAATGAGAACTTAATGATATGAATGATGCTTAAGTTTTGTGGTGTTTGTGTTTGTTTAGTAGGTACATAAGGCATTGGAGATGCGGTTTGATCGTGGGTACCGATGGGTAACACATTTTATCGCTCTCTTGCCATTTAGATTTGTTGCATTACATGTAGTTGTTGTTTAGGATTGTTGTGTGCTTGTGTGTGTAATGAATCTAAATTTGGCTTGAGATTGGACCATGATTTACTTAGTGGAGCTTTAATTTTACCTTACCCAATGATAGGGCGGAATCTTGTTGTCAAGGCATGTTCGAGTCTTACTTTTGAATTGCCGAGTTTTGTGTGTGGTTAATGCTTGAGACTTGACAAAAAGCTGTGAGAGTTGAGCCTTGATATTGTTATATCCACCTTGTTTGAGAGAGGCGAGATTGAGAGCGAGAAATCTAGAACTTGCATCTATTCTCGATCTATTTGGCATGAGTGTGGTAACTAGAAAATAATATTAGGCCATCGATTCTTAGTCCTACCTTACACATCGGGAGTATAAGATGTTTTATTTGAAAATCATTTGCCTTTCATATATTTGATCCTCGTGATTGAGCTTAATTGGAGAATTTCCTTTGATATTATTAGGACCAAGTTTGGGGGGAAAAAGAGAGAATGAGGGTTAATACGGTGATGTGAGATGGGTTGGGAATTGTTCGGTATTTGGTTTGCAATTAATGAGGCATGAAAGGAAAGGGAATAAAGGACTGTTGTGAATCCTTGTAAAATTAGGCACCTTCGAAAAAATTTGGTGCAAGAGTTTGAAAGAGAAAAGAAAAAAAAGAAGAAAAAAAAGGCATCCACAAAATAAATGAATGGCGGTGTCATGAAAAAAGAAAAAAAAGAAGGAAAAAATGTGAGAAAAAGGAAAAGAAAGAAAGAATTGAGAATGGAATAAGCCTCGAGTTTAGTGGTTGATGATAATGTTTTTGGGGGGTTCTTGGGAAATTGAGGAGTTTAGTTACTTTGGCTTAAAACCACATACCAATTAGCTAGCCACGTTATAACCAAAGCAAATACCTTCTTGATTCTAGAAGCTAACTCATTGTAGTATAGTGGTGAGAATGGATGCAAGCCTATGAAAATTGAGCTCGATATCTTGTGATTGAGTGATTCTCATCGTCCATAAACACGTGAGGGAGTTATTTCATTGCTTTTATCCAATTTCGATGAGTGGTTTGAGTCCTTAGCATTAACCATATCACAAAGTTAGGTGATAATCTCGTTTGATTAGGACATGCTAAGATAATCAAGATGAGCTACGAGGTAATTTCTCGAGGTAGAATGATTGCTTTACTTTGTTTTGATTGAGGACAATCAAAGGTTCAAGTTTGGGGGATTGTGATATGTGCGTAAAACAATCTTTATTTCTATGTTTGTGCATGCGTTTTTGCACTCATTTTACTCCCATATCATAGGTTTTAGTATTCTTTGTGTTGTGTTTCCGTGTTTTTGTGTTTTGGATGGTGTAGGTTAGGTTTGGAGCAAAATTCAACATTTTCGGCTTGATTTTGGAGGAAAATCGCCCGATCCTGTAGAAGACCAATCGATCCGGATGTTCAGAGGAGATTCTCGGCCGATCCAGCAGAGATTGGTCGAGCCAGGAGTTTCAGAGACAGATCCCAGGAGATCTCTGCAGTGCTCGACCGATCTGCAATTTCAGAGGCAGATTTTGGTCGAGCCATGTCTTACTCGGTCGATCTGCATCATGCTGTGAGGCGGTTACTCTATTTCTGGATATCCCGGGCAATCTGAGGTTCTGCTAGCTCGTTATAAAAGGGGGAAAACGGTTATTTTGAAGACTTTTGTCAAATTGAGACGAAAATATCCTAAATTATCTAGAGGATTCCCTCTACCATTTCCTTCCAAACCTCACCCAAGGTGTCAAGGAGCTAATCCATCATCCTTGGAGATGAATTGAAGATTCAAGGCGGTAGATCAAGATCAAAGTGCTCATTTAGGGGAAGAAATTCATCTAAACCTATCTCTTGTAATGTTTTGCTTTCAAATGGATATTGTAATGTTGAACAAGATAGGTATGGGATTCTAAACTTCCTTGGATGTTGATTTAGATTAAGGTGTGAGAAAATTAGGTTGAATTATGCATGTTTACTTTCCTATTAGAGATTGAATCGCACTAGAGCTTGTTCATAGGCACCTAGGTGTAGGCAATAGCCAGTATAGGTGTTAATTGACACGAGTATTGCAGCCAACACGCGAATAGGAGTGTCACAAATAGTGTGAATTCTTGTGTTCCTTGATCCAATCCCTGTGCGGAGGAAGGGCATAGGATAATGATTTACGAACTTTTAGGAGTGAACTAGGAGCCGATAACGTAGTGGTTTGAGGTGTCTAGTTTCATCTACGGTCAACTCGTCGTGATAGGGGGTTGGCTAGTGTAGGGTAATAGTCCATCCATCTAGGAATTAAATAGGTTTGCACCATAATTCAACTCAATTGGATCACACCGACATCTTTATCAACATCCGTTCTTTCTAATTTGAGCATTTGTGAGGCTTGTTCTACCATTTTGATTACAAAATTGAAGAATTGTTTTAAAATCTCAATTGATGAATGACGAATTTGATTGTTGCTTTAGTTAGTTTAAATTTAAGCTTAGGAAAATAGATTAAAAACTCAACAACGTGAATTTGCCTAGCTATAAGAATCCTCACGAATAAACGGTATTCCTTTGGGCGATGCGAGATGATCCTTGGATTGATATATTATTACTTGAGAAGCATTAATTTTGAGTGATCAATTTTAGTGCCATCAAAGTTCATCTGATTTTAACTCGAAGTTTGTTCACATATCAAGCTCGATTAAAAGAAATTCGATCAATATACAAAGCACAATGAGCAAAAAAGAAGATAAACTATTGATTCACAAAAATATAAATAAAGCAGAGTATTACATATTGTTTGAAACACAAAGATTAAAAGTCATTCAGAAAAGATTCAGAAAAAACTTTAAGGCTATTGGTTTGGCTGCTCTTGGTTTGACTGATTTGGATTCTCCTGCTCGTCCCGGTTATGCTCGTCTCTCTCAAGATCATCATCTAGATGTTTCGAGAAGGACTTAGCCTCTTGATTGTCTTCTTCTTCGACTTCAAATCCTTCCGAAACAACCGAAGTGGAGTAGACAAATCCAAGATCGAGCTCCTAGTACTTCTCCTTCACAGCCATCCTCACCTTCTCTGGATCAGCTCTTCCATCATATTAAAGGTAACCAAACCGGAAGGAGTCTTCAGCAGCTGAGCAATGTTCAAACCTTCACCAGTCGATTAAGCTAGCTCCAAAGCAGTCCTCGCCTCCGCAGCCTCGGTCTTGAGCTTCTGCTCAGACTCGACACACATCTTAACCTCAACCATTAACTCCTCAGAGAGCTTATCTGTGCGGTCCCTAGTCTGGGCCAACTTTTCGACTGCTGCCAGTCGATCCCTAGTTAATTGCTCGACTAAGTCCTGCGGGGTTTTTAAGTCCTCAGTGGCAACCGATGGTTGGAATATCAAAATATATTATATGACAAACAGTAAATACCCTATGCATGCTCCTATTTTAATGCGTAGATTCAAGGAATACCTGAACTCCTGTGGATTGAATAACGATGGTAGATGGTTGATGATGTTCATACAGATCTGATTTTGTGATCTGTTCCATTGCTCGATCCGGAAATCTTGTGAGGATGCGCTACCGGATTGAAACTACACTAGAGGGACTCAATTTCTCCTTTTCCTCTCTTCTACAGTCGGCTGCCCACTCTCTATCTCTCTCTAGGGTTTCAGTTTTGTGAGACAGTAAACATCAAACTTATGTGGGAAGTGAGAGAACTGATCTATTTATAGATCTGGAGAATGGGCTATTAGGGTTTAATAAACCCTAATGGGCTCTGAGCATTATTGGGCCAGACCAGAGATCAAATGCAATTAATAAAGTGGGCCTCCTATTAATTAATTCCATGTTCCCAGAACATAATTAATGTTGACCTACCCTTTTGTTACCACATTATTAGGAACGGGTTGCACTGACTTGGTTAATCCCCATATTTCAGGTTTCAAACAATCATTAATTAATTCAGCATATGACAATTAGCTACAATTAATTAATCTCTTATTATTCTTGAGTAGTACCACTCAATCCTTATCGTTTATGCTTAAATCAATGATTCAGCCTGCAATACTTAGCATAATGAACCTCGTTAGGTTCCCAGGGAATGCCACCATCCTTAAATGGATATGGTTATCTAAATCTAACTTGAGAAAACCCCACACAAACTGTCATCACCCAAGATGCAGATATATGAGTATATATAAGACTCTCCACCATAGCAAGTTAAAGTGACAGTCAACCTATGTGTGCCCCTCAGCTTTCAATAGACTTTAGATCTAACCAAGTTACTGAGATCTTTACTCATTCATATGTCAAGTAGAATGGTTCATCTCACTGTTGATCCTATCAATACATTGAGATATACTGGTCACATCAAACAGTCAAGATAAACCACTTATGGTCTTGTGTGCCGCAGCCTAAACCGACAACCAAACAAAAATCTATCTCAGCTGTGATAACTGTTTATATCTCGCTAGGTCGAACGATCTATACGATCTTCTGTGATCTCTTACACACCTTATGATCTTCTTATCGACGAGATAACTGGACATGTTTGTTCACATCGTATGATTGTTAATTCAGACAGGAGTTGTTTATTTCAAGTCAGTAATGATTACTAGTATATCAAACATAAAATTTTCGATTATACCCATCATAATGCTTTTATATATAAAATTCCGAAAATGTTATCAAACTTTCAACCATGCTGACAAGCCAGAGAACTTTAATGGTCTGAATTTCAAGCATTAACACTAGAAGATGTTGTTTTACTTGACAATGCTGAATCTTGCCAGGTTCTTGACGAAAAACACTCCAATTTAGGAGAAAATGTTAATGCTCAAGTTGTCAGTGCACTTGATGCATGGACACACTCATATTTTTGTGTATAAATTATGTGCCTAACTACTTGGTGGATACACTATACAATGTGTCTAGTTCTATGAACTATGCAAAGGAACAATGAGTGTACTTAGAGAAGATGTACATGACCGAAGATGCTGGAGCTAAGAAGTTTTTTATAGGTTAATTTTTTATCAACAAGATGATCGAGATCTCAGTTTTATTCCCCAATTACTCCTCTTCGATCGAGATCTCTTCAAACTCTAATAAGCCAAGCTTGATGCAAATCTCCTTGAATCAAGTTTCTGGAAGTGGTTTGGTGAAGATGTTCGCCTATTGATCTTCAGTACGAATGAACTCGATAGACACATCTGTCTTCTTGACATGATCTCTGATAAAATGATGTCTGATGTCGATATGCTTGGTCTTTGAGTGGTGAACTGGGTTCTTTTTTATGCACATAGCACTGCTATTATCACAATAAATAGGGATGCATCCAGTTTCAATTTCATAATCAAGAAATTGTTGCTTGATCCACAGAACTTGAGCACAACAACTAGCGGCGACTACATACTCAGCTTCGATTGTTGATGTAGCTACGGAATGCTGCTTCTTGCTAAACCAACTTATAACTTTGTGACCCAGGAACTGACAAGTTATACTTGTGCTCTTATATCAATACGACATCCTCCAAAGTCTGAGTCTGAGTAAGCATTTAGAGTAAGCTCGTTAGTTTTGGGATACCAAATACCTAAGGACTCAGTTCATTTCTAGTACTTCACTATTCTTCTTGCAGCCTCCATGTGCTACTTCTTAGGATTAGCTTGAAACCTCGCACATACTCCAACTGAGTCAGAAATATCCGGCCTACTTGCAGTCAGATATAATAAAAGATTCAATAATGCATCTGTAACTAGTTGGATTGACTACTTCACCTTCTTCATCAAGATTAATCTGAGCACTGGGGCTCATTGGAATCCTCAAGGGTTTGGTCTTCTCTGGACAAAACTTATTAATCAAGTGTTTGGTATACTTCTTTTGGTTGATGAAGATTCCTCCTTTGGATTGGATGACTTGAAGTCCCAGGAAATAAGTAAGCTTACCCATCATGCTCATCTGGAAGTTACTTTGCATTAGTTGGGCAAACTTCTCACACAACAAGCTCCTCTTGCATGGCATTGATCCAATCACTGGGCTTCAAAACATCTCCTATCTTTGTAGGTTTTGTGTTTTGAGAGATAAAACATGTAAGTAGAGCTCTTCCTTGCCTCGTGTGAACTGGGTTTGTGATATTATCAAGCACGACATCTTCAGGATGGTGTCTTAACCATTTGGGACTCTGGAGCTGAGTAACTTCAACGGGTTAAATAAATGATCTAGGAAAGTCAGTTCCATCGGTTCCTGATACTGGAACCGAGGTTAAGGTTGACTCCACCATGGCTAGATCTTCTATTGGAACTTGGTCTTCTCCTTCTAGATTTAGAACTCGTTCTCCTGTGATAGTTTCTACTATCTCCTGCATTTGAACTTCTAGATTCACCTCTTCAGTTTGGACATCTTTAGGATGAGCACCTTCATCTCCAAGAAAGTCACCATGGGCAGGAAAGTCAGATTTAGCTTGGCCTACTGACTCAATTTCAGCTTGGGCTTTTGAAGTTTCCCCTTGATTTGTGCGTGCATTTAAGGTTAGTGAATTTATGGCCTCAGCAAGGACGATTGCATCACTAGCCTGGTCCTCTGGATTGCTTGATTGTTCGTTCATAGATCTAGCCTGAGAAACTGTATTGGCATCTTCTTTTTCAGAACTCAGTTTGTCATTGGCATACTTGATCTCATGATCATCAAGTTCTAGGTCCTTCAAGGTCATGCGCACTAGAATAGACTTCTTATAAACAACACAACAGGTTACTTCCACAAGTCCCATAGTCTTGTTAAGTACTCTATATCTATGAAGGGTGTCCATAACCAAGGAACACACCTTCATCTGCCTTGGGACTAAGAGTATTCAGCTTAGACTTTCCATTATTATGGATGTAACATGGAGAACCAAATGCACGAAGATGAGCTATAGAAAGTTTACGACCATTGTTGACCTCGTTGGGGGGTTTTATGATGATGACTATTGATGGTGATTCTATTATGGGTATAATATTTCGTCATCAATGCTTTTCCCCGATAACCTTCGCTCAAGCTTGCTTCGGCAAGCATGGTCCTTACTGCTTCTTTGAGTGTGCGATTTCTTCTCTCAGCAAGGCCATTATGTTGAGGACTCTTTGGAGCTGACTTCTCATGAGCAATTCCAGCATCAACACAGAAATCCATGAGTGGCCCGTTGCAAAACTCAGTACCGTTGTCAGAATGAATCCTATTCATGGTTACTCCCTTTTTGTTTTGCACCTATAAAATGAGTTCTGCCAGCTAGAGCTTGACCTCATCTTTTGTCTTCATGAGCCTCACCTAAGTATACCTTGAGTTGTCATCAACTACCACAAGTGTGAATCTTCGTCCTCCTATGGTGGGTGGCTTGACTGGTCCGAAGAAATCCATATGGAGTAGCTCCAAGATCCTATCCATACTTGCTATGATGGGGTTGTTCATGAACGAAGCTTTGGTTTGCTTCCCCATCTTGCAAGCACGACAAACACCTTTCTTATTGAATCCAGTTTGTGGTATACCTTCCACCTGATCGATTGGAAGTTTAGGTGGCTCAACCTCTTATGCCACAACCAATTAACTCCTTCTTGGGATGAGCTTGTTGCAACAAGGCATATGTCAGGTTGTCCACTCTCCCAATCTACGATATAAAGACTTCCTTTATTAAATCCTTTAATCACAATCTCTTTGGAATCTTTCTCTTTAATTAAACATTCAGCTTCGGCAAACGTCACCTTGTACCCACTTTGAATAAGCTGATTGATGTTCAGCAAGTTGTAGTTAACGTTAGTGATTAAGGATACGCTGTTGATGGTGATTCCATTGTACTCCACGCATTCCTTGCCCATTAATCTCCCCTTGAAATCGTCTACAAATACAAATGGGAGTCCTCTCGCCATTTGCAAGTTTGAGAGTAAATCCTTCTCTCCGGTCATGTGGGCTGAGCACCCACTATCCAGAATCCATGCTTCTTTTCTAGAGCTGACTCTGGTGACCCTGTGCCTGCAAAACAAAGAAGGTTAGACTCTAGGTACCTGAGCTTCTGCGGGTCTGATAAGCTCATTTTTGCCTCACTTATCACATTGTTTTCTTTGTTTTATCATACATTTGCATTAGTTTAGAGTTGATAGTTTAGCATGAGTCATTTATAGAGGATATTACACTTGTCATGGTGAAATTTTGTAGGTTTGAGGCCAAATTCATTGGAATCCCGTACCGAAAGCAGTTGATGTTCAAAGAAATAGTCAATACTTCTTCCACACGTGGAATCTGAGCTAAAGGAGCATGACAATAGAAAAATATTTGAATTGGATTTCCAATACAACAGGAGTTGGGTCAATCGGAGTTTGGGAGCACAAATTATGGCCAAAACCGTGAGACTGCGCAGAAGGGGTAGAAGAGAGAGATTTCTGGCGACACAGAAGTCTTTGTATCGATCGACAGCCCCCCTGTCGATCGACACAGGGGACAAATTTTGACTTGCGGCTATCGATCGACACCAACGTCAGAAAGACAGATTCGCACCAAATTTTGAGATATTTTCTTTCCAAGCCATTACCTTATGAAGATTTAATTTCCCCCTCTATAAATACAACATTATAGCTTGAGTTTTAGTGTTAATTTTTCTCAGTTAAGTTTTAAGTTTTCTAGAATTAATTTATTTCAATAGTTGTTTTTAGCATGTTTGGCTAGAAACCTTAACAGGTTCTAGGGGTTTTCTCCATCCTCTTGGCATGTTGTAATTCAATTAAGTCCAACCCTTATTAATTGGTTCAAATTCTCCGATTTTGATTCTAAAATCTATTTTCAATTGAAGGACCGAGAGATGAAAATTGGATTAGATTTATAGTTGTTAATTTGTGACTAAGAGGAGATAATTAACAATAGGAAGAGGGAATTTGATATAATTGTTTTTTGTCTCAAAAAGAAGATTCAATTACAGGATTAATCTGTATGTTTATCGAGATTGACTAGTTTGTGTTATTGAGACTCAAAAGGTAAAATTCACTTTCCAGTAATCTCGATTTTAATTGCCCAACCAAGGAATTAATTCCAATTTATCGGATTTTCAACCATACTAGTGATTTGGGTTTGGATTGATTGTTTTATGCATGTTGATTGGATTGGTCGAATTCCCTAGGATCTGTGTTTTTATTTATTTTATTTTATTCAAGAGTTATTTTCTGATTGAATAACCACTCTTTCAATTTTGAATTTGCTCAAACAACGAGATGATAAACTGTGTTCATGTTGATTTGGGTTTGGATTGATTGTTTTATGCATGTTGATTGGATTGGTTGAATTCCCTAGGATCTGTGTTTTTATTTATTTTATTTTATTCAAGAGTTATTTTCTTATTGAACAACCAACTCTCTCAATTTTGAATTTGCTCAAACAACGAGATGATAAACTGTGTTCAGTACATGAAATATTGTCATTGCAGTATCCCTGTGGGTTCGACGTTCCTGGTTATAAATTTATTTGCTTCCTATGCTATAACTAGTATGCTCTAGTTTAGCATTGCGATCAAATTGGCGCCGTTGTTGGGGATTAGTCAGATTATATTTTGTTACTGGATTGTTTGGATACATGTTGGCTTGAGTTTTTAATTTTTTTTGCAGCGTGCGTGTGTGTGGTTTTTACCTCTGTTTCGATTGATAGCCCCCTATCGATCAACACAGAAGTATCCTCTGTGTCGATCGACAACCTCCAGTCGATCGACACAACTGACGTTTCTAGCTTGGGAAGGAAATATCACCAAAATTGGAGCAAATTTGCCTTTCTGATGTCGTTGTCGATCGACACAGCTGCAAGTAAAAAATCTTCCTCTGTGTCGATGCACAGGGGGGCTGTCGATCGATACAGAGGCTTCTTTGTCATTAGAAAACTCTCCCTTCGACCTTTTCTGCGCAGTCTCACAGTTTTGGCCATAACTTGTGCTCCCAAACTCCAATTGACCCAATTCCACTTGCATTGGAAAGCCAGTTCAAAGAGCTTTATAATGATATGCTCCATTAGCTCAGATTCCACGTGTGGAAGAAGTAGTGACTATTTCATTGAACATCAAGCTTTTGGTATGGGTTTCCAAGCTAATCAGGGTCCTATTGGGTTAATCTTTGGAATCCATCTTTTTGGAATCCAAATTTGTTTCACCTTAAGCTTAGGTGTAACCTTCTCTAAATTTCTATTCCTTCTGAAATAATGGATGTTGTTTGAATGAATATGAGAAGAAATGGTAGGTGTGTGCAAAGTCTAACGAGAAATTGAGTTTTTCTAAACTGAGTTTCCTGGAACTGGATTCTTGGAAACTAAGTTTCTATTTGACTCTCGGAAACCAAGTCCAAGGTGATTAGTCTTCCTATCCCATGAATAAGAGAAATGGTTGGGCTTAGACCTCGAGTGATTGTCCCTCATACTCGGATTAGTCCTCTTCACATACAAATTATGATTAAAGGACCTTAGATTTCTAGGATCCGTACATGAAATTGACTTCTTGCAAAACTCAATTTTGGTAGTTGTAGTGGGTTTTCTTGTGATGCAGCTAAAAGTTCAATCAAAATTAAACCCCTAGCTACACAAGAATAAAATTTGTCAAATCCAGGTCCTTCTTCCCTTCGCCCGCTAGAATACCGAGATACTATGGCAAAGTCTTATAACTAGGCAAAAAATAAGTCGTTGAATGATTTCTACCAACTAGGCAAAATAGTAATCTATCCTAAGCAATAACAACACATCAAAAATCATTAATCAATTATCAAACTAAAGACTTGACAACAATCAATTTCACCAAGGTGGGTAGAAAAAGTACCAAGTATAACAATGAGATAAGAGTGAATGTTGAATGAACATCAAATGTGTGCAAATTCGATCGAATCGTGTTGTAAACCAATTTTAATTCCTAAGAGATTGAGCAATCGACCCTACACTCGTTAACCCCTTGTCACGACGAGCTAACGGTTGATGATACTAAGACTTGCAAACAGTCACGTTATTAAGCCCTAGACCACTCCAAATAGATCGTCAATTATTGCCCTACGACCTAGCACCGCACATGGATTGGAACTAAAATTGTATGAATCTACACTATTCACGACGATTCTGCCCACGTGTTGCCTGCAATGTTCACGTCAAATACCCCCTAGGTTGGCTATTACCTACACCTAAGAGATAAAGAACAAGATCTAGTGCAATTCAAGCTCTCAAAGGAAAGTAAACAATCATCAACCAATCTCACCTCAACACATTATCCATTCAATCAACATTCACAATAGAAATTAGTTCTTCATACCTTCAATTCCGTACAATACAATAGAGAAAGTAATAGAATCCATTACAAAATTGATAGGTCTAGTGTGGATCTTCCTCAATTGCTTTCCTTGGACTCAATCTACCTCTTGATCTTCCTTGATCTTCACCAAATTTGGAGGAATGTGGCCTAGATCACCCTTGAATGTGGATGGAAGTGGTTGAGGAAGGATATAGAGAGAATTCTAGGAGCGGTTATTTAGAATCTGACCAAAAGTTCTTAACATAAATGAATTCCCCCCTTTTATAGACAAGCAAACAGGGCCTCGGATCGCCAGGTCGAAGTATGGCTCGCCCGGTCGAAGCTGGTAACCGCCAAAATTCTGAAGAAAACTGGCCAGGCTCGCCCGGTCGAAGTGGCTTGACCGAGCCACCTTTCTGTGGCCTGGCTCGATCGGTCGAGCCCTTGGCCGGTCCAACCTGGCTCAGCCGGTCGAGCCCTCTGTCTGCCTCGCTCGGCCGGTCCTGCTCCGCTCGGCCGGTCGACGCCTCCAAACTCCAAACACGTGCGATTTTCCTCCAAAACTCCACCAAAAATGCTCGTTTATGCCCAAAACCTATCCTACACAAATCAAACACACAAAACACGAAAACACAACCAAAATATGACAAAAACATATGATACGGGAGTAAAATAGCCACAAACAAGCATGCGCACACATCGAAATACGGGTCATTTTACGCACGTATCATCTTGCATTATGAACGATTTTCTTAACCCACTTCTTGGGCATATTTGTCGTGCCCCGATTTATAAATAAGGCATAAATCAAGCAATTGAGGCACATCAGGTACGAGACATACATTTAGGATATCAATCAATAAGAAAGATCAAACTAATTAAGGTAGAATCAACACACATATCCCATGTAATTTAAAAGATAATAAAGGTGCCTCTTCAAGAAGGAATCTTGGCTTCTTGAGATATGAATAATCCGAGTTTAACAAGTTTGCTGATACCAAAAGTCTAACAAAAGTTTATGAGTTTAGCAGCAGAAAGTTATCGATGAAGTATGTATATGAAGATACATACTTCAGTATCTAACAATTACCAAAGTTGAGTCTTCAGGTCCACTCTGCTATCCCGTACTCTACTTCAAATCTTCTTTTAACCTGTGCATTTTAGAAATAATGCAAGGGGCTAATTAAAAATTGTACTTAGTGAACACATGTCTGAAAACATACATTTATAATTTTGTCATGCCTTTTTCATCTGGTCGCACATGGGATTTAACTTTGAAATCCTCACATGGCACCAAAACATTTTATACAATTAAGCGTGCTTTCAACAGTTACAGTATTTGCAAAATCATGTGACTGGGAGGTGGCCTCCTACCACAGTCACGATGCTTGTTCAAGTAGGGCATGACCCTAACATGTTGACATCACAGTGCACTAACTTGTGGTATCTTTTTCACTACCCGGGCACGATCGTTACATACTCGCAATACGCACAATCAACATCCACGTTCCCACATTTGATGTTCTTCTCTAAGTGGGGTTCCCCCACAGAGAGGACAGATAGCATACACAAAACAGTAGGCAATGACAAAAGAGTTGAAAACAAAACATTTCATTTAATGCTTGATTATCTTTAAAAGAAAACATCATTTTGATTTTATTTCGGTCCACAATACAGGGATAAGAAAAAGAAAGCCCGCCTTAGTTGAAGCGGTCACAGATAATTTCTCTAGCTGATAATCTTTCCTTTGCCCTTACCTATAACAAAAGGAATACAAGTAAATCCTCAAGGGATAATAGATAATCTAAATCTGACTCATCAAAGTAATTATAGACTCTTAATCATTCATGGACTTTTCAAGTCTGAGCCATCAGATAAGAATATGAAAGAATGATTCATCAATTTAGTTCGATGAACAAAATAGTCAAACATTAATCAAATAGCTCGTGATTCAATATCGAGCGTTATCTAAGAAATGAAATGCATTGTTCAGTCTCAATTGAACAAACACAACATTTCGTCAAATGATGGAACATTGCTTCGAAGGATATGATTGACTGAACTTCATATTCAATTATAAATCATCGTACATTCTCTAGAGAGTATGAGAACTTATAAGTTGTTTCAAGAAAGTTTAGGTTACGAAAGATTGGATCAATCAATTGAAATTGGTTCGAATTAAAAAGGTTTTGAAGAGAGGCGAGAACTAAAAGAATAGCTCTCTATGTCGATCGATATAGGGGATATCGAATGATATAAAAGATAAGTCAAATCGATTGAAGAAATAAAAATCAAAATTTTTAAATTGGCATCGGTGTCGATCGACAAAGAGGGTGTCGATCGACATGGCATATCGACAAAAATGATGAAT
This sequence comes from Plectranthus barbatus, assembly GCA_026898455.1. Lineage (NCBI taxonomy): Eukaryota > Viridiplantae > Streptophyta > Magnoliopsida > Lamiales > Lamiaceae > Plectranthus > Plectranthus barbatus. Next base: position 153,584 of record JAPKLW010000289.1, on the reverse strand, counting down.
GTCAATCGATACACATGTGTCGACCGATATGCAAATCGTGTCGACCAATATAAGAAGTTCATTCGTGTTGATCGAATTTAGGTTTGTCGATTAACATAAAGGATGTTGACCGATGTAGGGTTTGTTTCGATCAAAAGAAGTGATCGATACTACGAATTTCAAACAAACAATCATGTCGATCGACATGAGGGATGTTGACTGACATCCCTTGTGTCGATCGACATGCACGAATGTCAACTGAAACCAAGGCAAATGGTTATCCGGGCTTAACCAATCGATTTCTTAAAACCAAATGGTTTCTAAACATGTATAACGAGTCTAGACATAGTTTCAAACATCTAAACATGGTGGAATCAAAATATAAACTCAATATTTCCAAATAAAGCTAAAATATAAAAAGTGCTTCAAAAATTACCATAACTCAATTCCTAGGTTAACATATGGTTTCTAGGCTCAAAATATAACATGCTAATCATGCATACGTACTCATAAACTAAAAAACAAGACTAGATCATAATATTCCTACAAGGGCAAAAATTGGTAAACATGCTCAAACTAAATAAATAGCTAGAGAGGGGTTCGATCTATACCTCCTTGATGATTTTTAGGACCTAGTTAGCTTGATAAACACTTGTTTCTCGATTTCCCACTTCTAAAACATGGAGAATGAAGTGAAGAGTGTTGGAATTGGAAAGAGAATGGTGAGAGGATCTTAAAAATGTAATTATTTACCTCAAAAGCACTTCGCTGGAGATTCGCCGGAAAAATGTGGGTGAATTTGAGAGAAAAAGTGGAAAGTATTGAATGAATATAACCTATTTATAGAAAGAAAGGAGGGGTAATTTCAGTATTAATAAAAGTTAAAAAGTTAAAGTGGTTGTCATTCGCTTGTCACATCGGTCACTTTTACATCAACTCACGTAAACTCCATATCTCTTCGTGTCATTATTGCGGGAGACCGTGATATTCTTCTTGGATTATGAAATTTATCGATCAATATTATCCCGATATGAAAATGTCGGTTTGCAAAATAATTTATCGGCATCAATTAAATTAAATTCATCAATTAATAGCTAATAAGATAAAGATGGCAATGAATTATGCCAAATAATAAATTCCCAAATTAAATATATAGTGAAATATCGAATTAAATTTGATAATAAAATATAAATTCCGAAATTCCGATAAATACATTTAAAATTTACGAGGGATGTTTCAATAGTAAGCTTCATCTCAGGTTTATTCAGTTTTGAAACTGAATTGTTTTTAAGCTTGGGGACCGAACTCAGTTTTGAAACTGACTTCTGTCCCTTGCCCTGATTGGCCAGTACGGAGTTTTTGTCAAGAATGACTACTCCTTTTCCCAACAACTTGACTTCTAAACTAGAAGTTCTTTTAAAATGATGATCATTTGAGCTTCTAGTTTTAGAAGTTGATGCATGATTGCTTGAATTGTCTGGACCAATGTATCTGGGCCTAAGTTTTCCTCTAGCTCCGAAATGAATGATTCCCTTAGAGGGCGATCTCTTCAAAAACACCTTGTCTCTAACTTCAAAAGTTAACTCGGTTCATCTTTTATCAACATATGATTTTTGTCGATCCTGATCCTCTTTAATTCTAGCACGGATCTGTCGAATGTTTTCTATCATCTCATCGACTGAATCGGTTCATAAGATTTTACGTTCTCCAACTTCATCACAATACAAAGGAGATCTGCAATTTCTTCCATAAAGTGCTTCTTATGGGGTCATTCCGATTGTGGCTTGGAAACTGTTGTTATATGCAAATTCTATTAATAGAAAAATTTCCTCCCATTTCACTCCTCTGTCAAGAACAAAGGTTTTGAGTGTGTGAAATGATCGATTTATTGATATGTTTGAGTGCTTGTTTGTGTTCATTTCACCCACATATCATAGGTTTTGGTTCGTTTTTGTCTCATTTTCGTGCTTTATTGTGTTGGTGTTGTGTAGGGAAGGAAATGAGTATTTTTCATCAAGTTTTGCCCATTTTTGGTGAAATATCGACCCGGATCATGCATATGCCTTGGAAATATTGACCCAGATGGAGCAGAGGAGCAACAGGGGGATTACAGAGCCAAATGCCAGTCCGGACCAGGTTGGGTTTGGCCAAAATATACCTCTATAGGGCAGATCTCGACTGAACCTGCAGAGCTCGGCCGGGATTTGCTCTACAAAGGCAAATTGCGGTTGAGCTGGTTTTATCCGGGGCAAGATCAAGCGTGCTGTTTTGGCAGTTTTTTAGTTTTGAAGCATCCGGGTCGAGCCAAATTCCTCCGGGGCGAAATCGAGGTCCGATAACTTAATATAAAAGGTGGAAGAATGAATGGGGAAAGAACTTTTGGCAAAATTGAAGCGGTTAGTCACTCAATTCTCACTTCCCATTCTTTCAAAACCTCAACCAAGGTGGATATTAGGCCAATTCTATCCAATTGGATGAGAAATGAAGACTAAGGCGTAGATCAAGTCCAAATCCACTCATTTGAGGAAATTTTCTATCTTGCTTTTCTATTGTAATGTATTTGTGCACTTTTTATACTCAATTGAACCGAATCAAAGGTATGTGTAGCTAATTCTTTGGGGATATTGGTTGAATGGAGCATTGAATTGTTTGATTGAACTTGAATTGTATGTTTACCTTCACCTATTTGATTGCACTCACTAGAGCCTTTTTCTCAATTACATAGTGTAGGCATTAACTAACTATGTGGGTGATAGGCACCGAAATTGCAGCCAACATGCAGATCTAGGAGTCGTGAGTAGTGTAGATGCATATAGGTTTCTATCCAATCCCTGTGCGGAGATTGCCTATAGGTCAACAACCTACGGTCTATTTAGAGTGTGATTAGGTGCAATAACGTAACTATTTGAGTATTTAGTTTCATCAACTCTTAACTCGCCGGTGTTAAAGGGGTTAGGAAGCCTTGGGTAGGTTGATCATCTTTGGGTGAATTAAACGATTGGTTGCATCATTCTAATCAATCTTATGGATTCAATGTGGGTTTCAAACCAATGTCCTTTGTTACACCATTTTTGAATTAGATTACGTTGAGTTTGTTCTTACATTTGCAATTGAGTGTGTAAGTGATTGTTTAGCAAAGATGATGAATGTTGTATTGGTTATAGCTTTCTTAGTTAGGTAGATTGATTTACTTGTTGCCTAGGATAAACAACTACTCAACGACTTTATCGTGCTTAGATACAAAAAGCAACTCCTTATTAACTAGTAATCTAGTGGGCAAAGTGAGAAGTTCCTGGATTGATAAAATTATTCTTGTATTCGCACTAGAGTATTAATTGGCTATTGTTGATTGAGGATTTAGTGTGCATCAATCCTCCAAACTCTGTATCGTTTTCTCTGTTTGACCATCTGTTTGAGGGTGAAACGCAGTACTGAAATTCAATCGGGTAACAAGCTCTTTCTGAAAGCTAGTCTAAAATTGAGATGTGAACTTCGCATCTCCATCAAATGTGATTGTCATTGACACTCCATGTAATCGGATGATTTTCTTGACATAAATCTAGGCGAACTTATCTGATCCATACGTAATCTAAATCGGCTGAAAATGTGTACTCTTGGTTGAGCGGTCCACAATTACCCAAATAGCAGTGTTCCCCCTTTGGGACTTGGGTAGACTAGTCAAAAAATCCATTGCTATCGCATCCCATTTCCACTCGGGGATGTCAAGCGGCTTTAACTTCCACTACGGTCGTTGATGCAATGCTTTCACTTGTTGACACACCAAACAACAATCTACAAACATGGCTATGTCTCGTTTCATGCCTTCCCACCAAAATTTAGAGTTCAAGTCTTGGTACATCTTTCTAATTCCAGGGTGGGCAGTGTACGGTGTTTCGTGTGCTTCTGTCATGATTTCTTCTTTCAAATCATCACCTTTTGGCACACACAATCTTTTGTCGTACATGATGGCATTATCGGAAACTTCTTGAAAGTTTGCGATTTTCTTTGCTCGAATTTGTAGTCGTATCTTCTCCAAATCTTCATCCTTTCTTTGTGCTTCCGCAATTCTTGTCCTTAATTCAGGACTTGCCAATAAGGCTGCTATTCTCATACTCACCGTTTCAGGTGGAAAAATCTTCAAGATTTAACTTTTCCATTTCCTTGATCAATTTATTTTCTTGCGTAATTACAGCACAAGCTTTGGCTGGAGCTTTTCTGCTGAACGCATCAACTATTGAATTAGCTTTACCAAAATGGTAATTAATGATCAAGTGATAATCTTTCACTAATTCTAACCACCTTCTTTGCCTCATATTCAGATTTTTCTGCTCAGAGAAATACTTGAGGCTCTTGTTGTCAGTGAAGATTGCACATCTAGCTTCGTAGAGGCGATATCTCCAAATCTTCAGAGCGTGGACAATGACTTCTAATTCCAGGTCATGGGTTGGATAATTCAATTCATGCGTCCTTAATTGACTTGATGCATACGCAATTACTTTGCCTTCTTACTTCGAAGCAAAACCTAGACCATCTTGCAGGTTTGTATACAGCTCATAGTCTTTATCTGCCTCTGGTACTGCCAAAACTGGGGCAGTGGTTAAGAGTTCCTTTAAGTTTTGGAAACTCGCTTCACACTCTTCCGTCCATGTATACTTGATTCCTTTCCTCAAGAGTTGCGTCATTGGTCTGGTGATCTTGGAAAATCCTTCAATGAATCTACGATAATATCCTGCCAGTCCAAGGAAACTCCGAACTTCATTCGGTGTTTTAGGAGCTTCCCACTCCTTCACAAATTGTATTTTCGCTGGGTCCACTTTGATTCCTGCGGCGGATACTATGTGTGCTAGGAACATCACTTTCTTTAGCTAAAATCCACACTTACTGAATTTGGCATACAGTCTCTCCCTTCGTAGGGTTCTCAAGACTGTTCTTCAATGTTCTTGATGTTCCTCTTCACTCTTAGAGTAGACAAGAATGTCATCTATGAAGACTAGGACAAAAATTATCAAGATATGGATGAAACACGCGATTCATAAGATCCAAGAATATTGTTAGCGCGTTTGTCAATCCAAAAGGCATCACTACAAACTTATAGTGGCCATATCTTATTCGAAAAGCGAGTTTTGGAATATCCTCTTGACAGATTTTCAGCTGATGGTATCCAAATCTAAGATCAATCTTCGAGAAGACCTTTGCTCCCTTAAGTTGATCAAAGAGATCGTCGATTCTTGGGAGTGGATGCTTATTCTTCAGAGTGAGTTTGTCAACTCTCGGTAATCAATGCACATACACGTAGATTCATCCTTCTTCTTCACAAACAGAATAGGCACTCCCCAAGGCGATACACTGGGTCAAATGAATCCCAAATCTAGTAATTCTTGTAATTGTACTTTTAACTCTTGCAGTTCCTTAGGGGCCATCCTATAAGGGGCTTTTGAGATAGGAGCTGCACCTGGTTCAAGATCAATAACAAATTCCAATTGTCTATCTGGCGGCAATCCAGGAAACTCATCGAAAAAACATATTCAAATTCCCTTATGACTTCTACGTAGCTGACAGTAATATCCTTCTTGTCATCCTCATTCAGGTACACAAGGAAAGCTCGACTATCTTTTATGCTAGCCAAACGATAAGCTTGCATCATGGAAATTAAGGGAATCTTTGTCCCTTTCCGGACTCTATGCAAGTATACAGGTTCTCTTCCAGATTGTCCAAAAGACACAATCTGATCTTTGCATCGAATGGTAGCACGGTTCTCTTCTAACCAGTAAATTCCTAGTAAGAAGTCTACGTCTCTCATTTGTAGGATGTTCAAGCCAGTGGCTCTTATTATGCATGCTCTAAAAGAAACTTCTAAGTTCGGACAAATAAGATTCGAGAGATCTGATCCTCTGGTCGGAGTCATTATTTACAAATTGTTCTTCGTTCTCTCGTTACTAAGCCCAAGATTCGGAACAAAGTCTTCGGATACAAACGAATGCAAAGCGCCAGTATAAAAAAGCACAATAACGGGTGAATGATCAATCAGCCCAATACCTGTCAGGTTTCCCTGATCTTCCTTCCCTTTTGGTTGTTCCAGAGCAAAGGCTCTTCCTTGTCGTGTTGGCTATTGAGCTAGTTGTGGTTTTTTTTTGTTGTTATTGCGGTTGTTGCTGCTGTTGGGGCACTTGCTGAATCGACTTTGCTTGAATAGTGCGGTTACGGGAATTTTGAGGCTGCTACTGGCATGTAATACATGCAATTGAGTGTTGTCTTGATTGTTTTGAGGTTAGTTTTGGTAATCTGGCTGGTTTTTGCTCTGGCAACACTATGACGAATAATGTCCCAATCGTTCACAGTTATAGCAGTTTGCACAATAAGTAGCGCATTCTCCTTAATGGTCTCTTCCACGACAATTGCAGCGTTTGATGGCAAAGTTGCCTTGGCGGTTGTACCCTTGATTATGAAAGTTCCTTTTATTTCTGACTTGATTGTTGCAAAAATTTTGTTTGCCTTGGCAATTCTTTTTCTGTCCGGCTGTCAAAGTCTGCGGGACATCTTCTTGCTTTTTTTTCGTTCCTACTTCAGCTGATGGCTCTGGCTTGTAGGACAAGAGAGTAGCTCGCAGTCCATTCTTCAATGCTACCTCAATATTCAAAGCTCGCTACAGTGCGTCTTTATAGTCCAATCCAGTTAAGCAAGCGATAGAGGCTTGGATGTTTGTTCGCAGTCCAAACATAAATTGAAGTGTCTTCTTTTGTTCGGTGTTCACTGCATCTGGAGCATATCTCGACAGACTGTTGAACATCCGGTCATACTTTGTTACAGACATTTCTCCTTGAACTAAACGGTGAAATTCCAGTTGCTAAATTGAAGTGTCTTCTTTTGTTCGGTGTTCACTGGATCTGGAGCATACCTCGACAGACTGTTGAACATCCGGTCATACTCTGTTACAGACATTTCTCCTTGAACTAAACGGTGAAATTGCGGTTGCTTTTGAACTCGATAAGTCAGAGGAATATTCTTGGTATAAAATTCCTCTTTGAAATAGTCCCTAGTTAGGGCCTCTTCTTGTTCAAGGGTGAGTATCTTAAAATGGGCGTCCCACCAATGTTCAGCTTCATCATTCAGCTGGAAAGAAATGCACTGGACCTTTTCCCGATCGGTGCAGTAAAGAATTTCAAAAATTCTCTCCATGGATTTGATCCATGTTTCAGCCTTTGGTGGATCTTTGGTTTCATCCAATAGCGGTGGATTTTTTCGGGTGAAAGTTTCCCCGATCCTTCTAGGTTCAGCAGGAGGTGCTTGCATCTCCTGATCGTATGATCCCCAATTCTGTTTGTGATGGGGTCCTTCACCTAGTTCTTGGTGTGGTTCATTCGGGTTTACTTGAGGTTGGCCTCTTCCACGGCCTCGGCCTCTAGCAGGGGCTTCTCTAGGCAACATTCTGCAAAATAATTAATCATTAAAAGAGGTATTGACATCCCTAGGTACGCGCAATGCGTAAGAAAAAAATCATTTTTAGGATTGCACAAATAATACAATACATGGATAAGATAGGTTGTCCCACAATTTAGGGTTAACACATTTTAAGGGACTCCCTTCGATACTTGGCAACGACCAACATTATACCAATCGCCACAATAAATGGATAAAATCAAATAGTCAAGCAAAAATCTTAAACACAACGCTGATAATACTTCCGAAGGCCTGGAAAGTGGCCAAGTAAGTTTTATTTAAAAATTGGGCTTATCGGCTTAGAAAATTGGTTTGCCCGGCTACCAAAGTTACAACATCAGTTCCTCTCCCGCAGGAGGCATCCTAATTACTATCACATCCGAAAAATATAAATGCGCCCAAAAAGGTGCCCTATAACCACAATCCTACAAGATGCAACTGACAGATAAGTACATATATGCATCTAGGTTAGGCATGAATGGTAATCCAAAGTCGTCATCAAATTAACCAAACATCCCGCCATCGGAAAAGTCAATGATCTCTAGGGAGGTGACACCTCCTCATCAAACTCAGTGACGTCTTTGACCACAACTCAATCCTCAGGCCAATTTTTTGCAACCTAATCAAAAGCCATTGGGGCTACTTCTCCCTGCTGGGGCATCTCGGGAACAACTTCATCTTGCTCTTCAACTTCTTCCATTTCTTCTCCTTCGTCCTCAATCGGTTTGAGCTCCTCGTCAGAGTCTTGGTATTGATCATCTAGCCTCTCTCTCATCTCCTTCTTCCAAGCACCAAATAGCTTCCTTTCATAATAGTAGCATTTCTTGGAGTTATCAGAATCTTTGTCGGAGATGTAGGGGTAGTGACTGCTATCCAACTCCTCATCGCTTGGTCCAAGCGATGGGTTCTCCTCGGAGTCTTCTTTAGAGTCGGGCTCGGATTCACCTTCAGGCACTAGTATTGAGGCTCAGAAAGAACCGGCTTTGTGGTCGTTCGCCCTTAGGCTCGAAGGAGGGCTCTTGGATGATGCTCTCTGAGCACAGATAAGGGCTATGAACCCTTCCAGATCGGATCCATCAGCAGAAGAGTTATCGAGGATATTCAGGTAATTAGCATGTGCCCATGATTGCCAGTGAGGGGCAGCAGTTCCACCTGGCGGTGGAGACCTTCGGTGCGGGTCACACCATGAGGGTGTGCGTCAGCCCAAAACTTATAGAAATCAGTGAGGAATCGGTTCAGTGATTCACTGTGGGATATCTTATAACTCCTAAAATAAATGACCCTTCTCTCTCCAGAGGCGTTGCGGGGTAGGGGTTTGTGGCGAGCGAAAAACAATTTGGCCATCTGCGAGGAAGTAAAGTTAAAAGTGTCAGAGGGTTAGGCAAAAATACAAGTCACAATAGGTTGCTCAATTAAATACTTAAATAAAGAATATAACGTAGTTACAAAGGTAATAATTATATGGTCAACTAAGGCACATAAGAATCCTATCTTAATTACATGTTTATTCTAGGTCTCTGCAAAGGAAAAATAAACATGCTCCGTAAAAGCATCTAAATTCTCTAATAAGGCCTTTATAATTAAAGCATTCATAATGAATATGAGAATTTTTTTTTATGAAAATGCAACAATTTATGCATTGAACACTTTGATAATTGGAATGCAACTATTTATGCATTAAAATTTTCATGATTTTTGATAAAAGATATGCAACAATAATGCATCAAAACTATTTATGATCTTTAAAGGATGCAACAATATATGCATCGAAACTTCAATATTTCAAAAGGCTTGTGCCAAAAACTCAATGCAACAATTTATGCAAAATATTTTCTCTTGATGCGGCGCCGAGTATGAGTGCAAGAACAGGAGCTGGTCAAGGATGTTTTCAACTTATTGAATAAATTAGAGGCCTAGAAACAATGAGGTCCATGATTCAGAGCAAAAAAAAGAGAGTTGGCTCTGATACCACTTTGTCATGCTCCGATTTATAAATAAGACATAAATCAAGGAATCGAGGCATATCGGGTACGAGACATGCATTTGGGATATCAATCAATAAGAAAGATCAAGCTAATTAAGATGGAATCAACACACATATCCCAAGTAATTCAAAAGATGATAAAGGTGCCTCCTCAAGAACGGATCTTGGCTTCTTGAGATATGAATGATCAGAGTTTCACAAGTTTGTTGATACCAAAAGTTTAACAAAAGTTTGTGAGTGTAGCAGCGGAAAGTTATCAATGAAGTATGTATATGAAGATACATACTTCAACATCTAACTATTACAAAAGATGAGTCTTCGGCTCTATTCCTCTGCTACCTCGTACTCTGCTAAAATATCAAAATTGCTTCAAGAATCACCACAACTCGTTTATTCGGTTGACATGTGGTTTCTAGGCTCAAAATATAACATGCTAATAATGCATATGTACTCATAAACTCAAAAGCAAGCCTATATCATAATATTCCAACTAGGGTAAAAATTTGTAAACATGCTCAAACTAAAGAAATAGCTAGAGAGGGGTTCGATCTATACCTCCTTGATGTTTTTTAGGACCTTGTTAGCTTGATCAACACTTGTTTGCTCGATTTCCCACTTCTAAAATATGGAGAATGAATAAAAGAGTGCTGGAAGTGGAAAGAGAATGGTGAGAGGGTCCTAATAATGTAATTGTTTATCTAAAAAAATACTTCGCTAGAGCTTCGCCAGAGATTCACCGGAAAAATGTGGGTGAATTTGAGAGAAAAAGTGGAAAGTATTGAATGAATATAAGAATTTCTATTTATAGAAAGAAAGGAGGGGTAATTTTGGTATTACCAAAAGTAAAAAAGTTAAAGTCGTTGTCATTCGCTTGTCACATCGGTCACTTTGACATCAACGCACTTCAACTCTATATCTCTTCATGTCATTATTATGGGAGACCGTGATATTCTCCGCGAGTTACAAAACTTATCGATCAATATTATCCTGATACAAAAATGTCGGGTTGCCAAATAATTTATCGGCATCAATTAAATTAAATTCATTAATTATTAACTAATAAGATAAAGATGGCAATGAATAATGCCAAAATAGTAAATTCCCAAATTGAATCGATAGTGAAACCTCGAATTAAATTCGATAATAAAATATAAATTCTGAAATTTCGATAAATACATTTAAAGTTTACGAGGGTTGTAACAATAATAGACTTCATCTCGGGTTTATTCAATTTTGAGACTGAATTGTTTTTAAGCTTGGGGACCGAACTCAGTTTTTTAACTAACTTTTGTCCCTTGCCCTGATTCGCCTGTATGGAGTTCTTGTCAAGACTAACTACTTCTTTTCCCAACAACTTAACTTCTAAACTTGATTTCCTTTAAAATGAAGATCATTTATGCTTTTAGTTTCAGAAGTTGATGCATGACTGCTCGAATTGTCCTCTTTAAAAACCATACCTGATTTGTCAGAGGGATCTCTTTGACTATTCAAGGCCTCAGAAACTTTGCCAGAACTTGAATATAGAGAACAAATCAGTTTTCAATCTTGAGCAATCTTTAGTTTTAGGGATTCACATTATTCAGAAATATTTTTAAAATTTATGAGTAAAATGGAATGCTCTTCCCTAAGCTTAGTTAGTTCATCACAGAATGACCTTGATCCTTGGACCTCCTCGGTCAGTTTTGAAACTTCAAGTTTCAGTGAAACATTCTCACAAACTAAGATATTTTTCAAAAGTGACATCCTCTGAGTCCGAGCAATTAGATTCAGTGTCCTCTTCCATGCATCTGACAGAAATTGAAACTGAGTTTGAGATAGTTACCAAGTTGTGTGACTCAGTTTCTGTTTCTTCTTCTTCTTCTTCTTCTTCTTCTTCTTCTTCGTCTGAGGCATCTTCTCCAAGCTTGACCATGAAAACTAGAAGCTTCTTCCTCGTCTTCATCTCCAGATGTGTAATATCCATCATCATTATTTGGGATGTTCGGAACCTCAGTTCTGGACAACATGGCACTGGCTACTGCTCTTGAAGCTTTCTTCTCTAAGATCCTTTTAAAGCACTCCCTTTCCTCTTTAGATACCAGCTGGCTTTCGCATTTGAGGTGGTTTGGAGAGTTACATTCAAAGCACGCCTTGGGAGGTCTCTCACTGAACCTTTGTTCTCCTCCCTGAGATCTCTCGGCCTTGGCCTTGGCCATTTCAAGAATCATGGTCAGCTTTCTCATCTATTCCTCAAGCTCGGCCACTGATCTCTCTTCCTCTTTCTTTTGGTAAGAAGGTGTTGGTGCTGACATTGACGCAGAGCTTTGACCAGCTGCTATGTCAGCTTGGTAAGGTTTCTGGGGCCTTCTCTTGAAATCCCTCTTTACGAAGAAGGCAACATCTTCTTCGGGTTGGGTGCTAACACTTCTCACGGCTTCATTCTTGTTTGCCATTTGAATGTCCCATTTATGAGCTTGAAGTTGGAGGAACATGTCTTTTGTCAACATCTTAGATAGATCTTTCTCCTTTAAGCTTGTGGTTTTTACAAACCAATCCTCTTTAGGCATTGATAAGCTCGTATTTTGCCTCACTTATCACGTTATTTTTGTTATTTTTTCTTGCATTTGCATTAGTTTTAGGTTAATAATCGAGCATGAGCTATTTATAGAGGATATTACGCTTGCCATTCTAAATTTTTTAGGGTTTTTTGGCCCAAAAGAGATGAAGTGGTGAGAAGATGAATAAAAGATGAAAAATCCGGCCAAATTACCTCTGTATCAATCGACAGCCAGTGTGTCGACCGACACAGAGGACAAGAAGAAGTCAAAGGTCGAAAGGAGGATTGGGCGACACGAAGGATGAAAAATACACTTGAGTCGATCGACATGCTGAGTGTCGACCGACACAAGTGGAGAATATCAATCGAGAAGAAGGAAACAAGAGCATGTCAACTTGGCAGTTGTGTCGATCGACATGCGCCCTGTCGATCGACACCAAAGATGGAATTGGAATTTTTGCCCAATTGGAGATTTTGCTGTCAATATCCATTACCTTTTGAAGATTCATTTTCCTCCCCTATATATAGGACTTAGAAGCTCGAAAAATGGATCATCTTTATCTCTATTTTCTCCTTTAATTTTCAGCATTCAAATACTTTATATTTCCAGTTCTCTTTAGTTTACTTGTTGCTTTGGGATTTGAAGACATTCAAGAATTTACGATTCCTGTTCCTTTATGATTCAAGTAAGATTCATTATGTTGATTGCTATTTGTGTTTTTAATATGCTAAGCTAGAAAACCCTAACAGGTTCTAGGGTTTTCACCATCCCTTTGGCATGTTATAATTCAATTAAATCCAACCCTAATTAATTGGTCAAATTCTATGATTTTGATTTTAGAATCTATTTTCAATTGAAGGATTGAGAGATGAAAATTGGATTAGGTTTATAGTTGTTAATTTGAGACCGAGATGAGATAATTAATAATAGAAAAATAGAACTTGATACAATTGTCTTATCTTAAAAGGAAGATTCGATTGTAGGGTCTAAATCTGTATCTTTATTGAGATTGGCTAGTGTTGTGTTCTTGAGACCGAGAGGAGATAGTCACACATTAGTAATCTAGGATTTGATTGCCTAACCAAGGAATTAATTTCAATTTAACAAATTTTCCACCATAATAATAATTTGGGGTTTGGATTGATTGTTTTATGCATGTTAATTGGATTGGCTGAATTACCTCGGATCTCTGCTTTTAATTAATTGATTTTCTTCAAAAATCTTTTCTAAAATTGAGAACAAAAACCTAATCTCGATTCTGATTCACTCACACAAAAAATTGATAAACTATATCCAGTACATGAAATATTCTCGTTGCACTGTCCCTGTGGGTTCGACATCCTTAGGGTTCTTATAAATTTATTTGCATCACTACACTATAATTAATCTGTAATTTAACAGTGATCAAATTGGCGTCGTGGTCGGGGATAGTCAGATTATATTTTTTTATTGGATTGTTTTGATATTTTCTTGATAGGCTTTTTAATTTTTAGTTTGTGTGTATGTGTGTGTTTTCTGCATCTTTATCGACCGACATATTGCATGTCGGTCGACACAGAAGCAACAATTGTGTCGATCGACAATCCCTCTATTGATCGACACAGACTGATTCTCTGTTGTTTTTGTTTTTATTTTCAGGTGCATGAACACAAGAGCAAAAGGCAAGAATCTTGAAGCCTTCGATTCAGAAATAGAAACAACTTGTAGAAGAAATAAAAGCAAAGCAAAGGGGAATGAAAAGCCACTTGAGATGGAGAATCAACCACAGCCGGAAGCACCACTGCAGAACATAACTCCCGATGAGCAGAGACAATTTGTTGATGAAGTCTGACAGCTGAGGGAGCAACTCCAAGCCGCACAGGCAGTCCAAGCTGAACAAGTTGCCAGATTGGCAAAACTGAACAAGGGGAGAAATAATGAAAGGCAAGTGGTGGTGCAGCAGAGATCCATCTTGGATCGGTTCCTACCACAGACCGAGGAGCCAGGTTTCCATGTTAGCATTGATGCCAACAATTTCAAGCTGAAGACATGTCTTATTCAGATGGTTCAACAACACCAGTTCACAGGGAAGGCCATTGAAAACTCGTACGCTCACCTCAGTCAATTCATTGAGGTGTGCAATATGGTGAAGCAGAATGGAGTGCCTCAAGACACCATCAGGATGCACTTCTTCTCATTCTCACTCAGAGATGAGGCTCGATTATGGTTTGCTGGCTTGGACAAGAGCAGGATTGGTACATGGGATCAACTACGAGCAGAGTTTCTCACCAACTACTCCCTCTCAGTTTCATACTCAAAAGGAAGTCTGCTATCACCCACTTCAACCAGAAGTACGATGAGACCCTATATGAAGCTTGGAAGAGATACAAGGAGCTCTTGAGGATGTGCCATGGACATGGAATTGATCTTGAGATGCAGGTGTGCCACTTCTACGAGGGACTGATCCCTCACATGAAGGAGTTGGTGGATGCTTCAGCTAGATGCATCCTAATGAAGAAAAGTGGAGAAGAAGGTATGAGGCTTCTTGCAGACATGGCTATGAACAGCCACCAATGGCCCACTAAAAAGCAGAAAGCAGTTAAGGCAGTTGCCACTACTCAAGAGTTTGATGTAGTTGCAGATGTCAAAAGCTCCATCAAGAATTTGGAAAGTTGGAGGCCGATAGAGCTTCGGTAGCAGTAGCGTCAGATCCAAACACAACCATTGTTCCCATTGAGGACGATTACATCTACCGAGGAAGTAGTTCGAGCACCTCCAATACCGCTGAAGTGAATTATGCCAATGGAGGTTACAACAACAACTACCAAGCCAACAACCAATGGTATAACTATAATGCTTGCAATCATCCAGGATTTTCTTAATCTAACCCTTCTGTAGCTGAAAATCCTCCACCGGGATTCAATGTTGGTACTAGAGGAGAGATTGTGGAGAAAAAGAAGTTTGTGATTGAGGAGGTCCTAGGAAAACTCATCAAGAGCTCAGACAACAGACTTGGCAAGGTGGAGACCGAGGTGAAGGGGATGGCGACTTACATGCAACAAAGAAAAAAGAAAAAAGGTGATCCTACTCCTCCCGGTGCCCTTCCCCCAATGATTTGCAAAGAAGAAGGAAGAATCCAAGTTTGCTCGCTTCATGGAGAATCTCAAGAAGGTCAACATGAACATTCCATTGATTGAGGCACTCCGCGATATTCCCGAATACATGAAGTTTTTGAGGAAGCTGATGAGCGAGAAAAAGTCGGTAATTGAAAATTAAATTATTTCTATTCATGATCATTGTAGTCTTCTTTTGCAGATACAAATTCCTATGATAAGATCCGATCCGGGGTGCTTCTCCATTCCGATCAAGATTGGGGGGAGAGAGTTTCACAATGTTCTCTACGACACAGGAGAAAATATCAACTTGATGCCCTACTCAGTCTACAAGAAGTTGCAGATTGGCGAGATGAGGCCAACCACAATTACTCTTCAGATGGCAGATCATTCTATCTCTCGGCCAAATGGAGTAGTGGAAGATGTTTTGATTAGAGTAGCTCATCTTATCTTTCCTACTGACTTTGTTGTTTTGGAGATGAAGGAAGAGCATGGGATGCCTATGATACTTGGAAGGGAGTTCCTGAAGACATGTGGAGACTTGATAGACTATCGAGGTGGAGAGATCACATTACGAGGCAACAATTACCTTTGTAATCGATAAAAGTCAGAGGGAAGCAGCTTGCAACAAGGTCTCTACCACCGATGAAGAAGCTGCGGAGATCGAATGGGAGCAAGGAAATGGAATGGCGAAATTGCCAATTACACCTTTTCCTTCTGAGCTCACTACTGTCGTTCGTGATCGGATGGTCTACATGATCGATGCAAGGGGGTGGCGAGTCTGGACCCGACCACCTTGGTGAGGAAAAACATCATCGAGCCACGATAATAACTAAGGCACTGAATGGGTGGAAACCAATTATTTTACTAGCTTTATTTCTGTTTTTCCTTAATTTTCATGTGTTTGTTTTTGTTTCCCACTTTAAAAAAATCGGAGCTCTATATCAATCGACTCACAGGGTGTTGATCGACATAGAGGGGATCGACAAAGCACACTTCAACCCAGAGAATTGGTCGACAAGAAAGCTTTGTTTCTATTGATAGGGCCCCTGTCGACTGACACAGAGTGCTAGAAGCCAAACAACTTTCGTCGCTTGAGTTCAACTGCTCCAAAGGATAAAAAGTTGGTGTCTAAGACCAACATTGAGGTACAATTTCAATCCTAGTATGATTTTCAAACTTATTCCCTCTGTCAATTGAATAAGTTTGTGGGGAGGAAGACTTGAAATTGAAACTATTTCTTTCCCTTTTATTTAATGTTTTCAGTTTGTTTAGATTCATGTCTAGTTTAATTTTTTTTTTTGCATAATTCTTTGCATTGTTTGAATAAGTTGTGATTTTGTGAGAAGATTTGTGTAGCTATGATGTAACCCTAGCAAGAATGAAATATTTGAATCGATTAACTTTTGTATGCATTGATTGTGATAGTAGTTGAGAATGCCTATGAATGTAGAAAACCGCATGATTACTTGTTTTGAAACTTGAATTGGCATAATGTTTGATGATGATGATTTGATGTTTACTATGGAATAATTATTGTCTCAAATGTGAGCTTTAATTCGATTGTGAGTGTGTCTGCATTATTGAGTATCTCTAGAACTTGCTCAGTTTCTATTTTGAGACTGCTAGTGTGCACAAGTTTAGGAAGTGATTTTAGGCCATCTTTGTTTAGCCTATATATCCCATACACTGTCATTTTTGAACATTTATCCCTAGTTAGCCCTGTTGAGCCTATGTATTTTTCTTTCTTTGTCTATGAGTTGGAAAAAGGATAGGGGAATCACTCTTATCTTTGAGAGTGGGTTTGGGAATTCTTTGAAAAAAAGATAAGATATTATTAGAAGGGTGAAAACAAAAAGGTTGGGCTCTAGAAAAAAAAGAAAAAAAGAAGAAAAATGTGTTTATGTGTTTGTTTACCTTATAAGCTCAATTTCATTAAATCAACTTATATGAAGAGCATAAAACGATGTGTGTTAAAAAAAAAATGAATAAAAGAGCTTTGGCTGATGTTGAATATTATAGGAGATGAGTGGATATCGATAGATAGTGGTTTAGATTGGTTGAGGATGCGCAACTCAATTGATTTTAGTCACTTGGTCATATATTTCCCTACCTTTCACTAAAAACTACATTTCAACCTTGAATAAGTCCTTTATGATCTTAGACTTGTGTACACACGTTTGCAGTGGAGAAATTATAATATTTGCAAGCCTGTGGTAGAACTTGATTTGCATGACTTGTGTGATCTCATATTATCCTAAACACTTGAGTGAATGAGTGAAACACTTCCCTTGTGAGTCTTCCATGGTTTACTGATTTTCTGATTCTAACAAAGTGTTGGTGTTCTGTGGATTCTCAAATTTGATTGTGATGAATCTTGTGAAGCATTGCACTTCTCTTCTGCTTGAACCTTCGATTCATTCTTTTTGTTGATTGAGGAAAATCAAGTGTTTAAGTTTGGGGGGTTGATAAGCTCGTATTTTGCCTCACTTATCACATTATTTTCTTTATCGTTTCTTGCATTACATTAATTTTAGGTTAATAATCGAGGATGATCTATTTATAGAGGATATTACGCTTGTCATGCTATGTTTTGTAGGATTTTTGGGTCCAAAAGAGATGAAGTGGTGAGAAGATGAATAAAAGATGAAAAATCCGCCCAAATTACCTATTGTTAGGAAAATATTCCTAGATTTATGTTGTAAATCCCTCTTTAGGATCAAATTGTAAAAGTTTTATTGAATCAAAGCTTAGTTAGTTTGGTCGATTATTGCTGAAATCTAGATAGTCTAGCAACTCTGTGTAAAGTCCTGTTTAGGAAATATTTGAGTTGTAATAGATTAGAAGTGCTTGCGGAAGACTGCTGAAGAATTCAGCAGTTGAAACAAAGAATTCGGAAATTCTAGATGCTAGGAACGTTCTCAGCAGTCAAGCAGATTGCTATAGAAGCCAGCAGACAGAAATGACTGCTAAAGAGATAGCAGACAAAGTGCTAAGAAGACTAATTGCTAAAGTGCTAGCAATCATATGCTGAAAGAAGAGACTGCTAGGAGTATTTGTTCAGCAGTCAGCAGTGAAGAAATAGCGGAATGCTGAAGGATTCAGCATTCACTATTTGCTCAGGAGATTGCTAGAAGCTATAGCAATCAGGAAGCAAGATATCAAGTGATAGCAAAATGCTGAAGGAGTCAGCATTCGCTAATACTTAGCAGAGTGCTCCCAGCATTCTCCGATAGAATGCTAAGCAAGGAGATACTCAGCAAACACTGCCTAATACTGCCGTTCTGATAGAAGGTACAACCAAAGGACGAATAGCCTTCCCGAAGTAGGTAAAAAGGCATTGTACATGCCGGAAAGGACGAAAAAGCAAGTAGCTCTTTTGGACAAGGAGGACCGTTGTGTCTAACAGGTCTGGAGATTCAAAGTTTGAATCTCCAGATATAAAAGAGAAGTCCAAACAAGAGAGAACCCCCCTTACGACTACTACTGCTCTACTACAACACACAACTACAAATCGCAATAGATACCTTTTACAAGCGAACAAAAGCAAAAAGAGAGTAGTCAGTTGACAGCTCCTTAAAGAGAAGAATTCAAAGCTCTCAACAACCGTAGTTTCCCCCTCATTAAATATATGACACTACATTGAAGAGATTTCTTGACTTTACTCAAGAATCTAATCATTGGGATAACTTCCATCCTAGGAAGCATCCAGTAGTCACATCTCTGAAAAGAGATTGATTCCGACAGGCTATAGCCAACCCCCAGAAAGTTCTGAAGGAACTATAAAGCTTCCATTGCAGTAAGGTCGAGTTTTACGAAGGTGCGCCCTTGACTCAGTTGCAGCTGCCGACCGAAAAGATCCAAGTAACGGAGGATAGTTTTGATGGGTTTTGTATACTGAAAGCATTTATTATAATGAGTATACAACGGTTTATTTCTCCTATCTGTTAACAATCTTACATGAATGAACAATGGTATCCTCTTGTCTCACTGATAGGGACGATCATACGGCGTGTTGTAGATCGCAGAAGACAGTATGATCACTTGACCTAGTGAGACATAAACCTGATCACAGCTGAGACAGCGTATGAGGATACGTCTGTCCGGATGGCTGCGGCATTGTCGGAATAAGCAATCTGTCTTAGTTACTTGACGTGCTGGTACGCAGAGGTGGCGTATTGATGGACCGTAGTGAGATGTATTTATCTGTCTGACATCAGCGAATACAAGATCTCATTATATTGATTGAGTCCAAACCCTAACGACGGTTCAGGGGTTTGCACGGGTTAACTGTTGCTTTGACTTGCCATGGTGGAGAGCCTAAGTAACGTGCTCGTATATCCGCATCTTGGGTAACAACAATTCGTGTAGTACCGCATGAGACTGGTTTAGGTAACCATATCCGAGTAATATGATGGGGACATTCCCTGAGGAGTTCAATAACATTCATCGTGTCAAAGTCCTGCAGGCTGATTAAGTTCAGGCACGAGTGATAAGGATTGAGTGGTACTACTCAGGAATAATAAGATATTAATTAATTGTAGTTAGAGCTTGTCAGAGGCTCCGATTAATTAATGGATGTCCGATAACCTTAAATATGGGGATTCTCAATTAATGCAGCCCGTTCTCATAACGTGGTAATAAAGGGGTAGGTCAGTATTAATTCTGTGGTGAAAAAGAATTAATATTAATTAATTAATTGTGTCCTGGGTTGTGGACATGAGAATTAATTAATTTATAGGCCCACTTTATTATTTGCATTAGGTCCCAGATCTGGCCCAAGGAAAGTGTGCTGAATTGAGCCCAGGAGCCCATTAGGGTTTACAACCCTAGGTCTATAAATAGACAGCTCTCTCTCATAAGTTGTAACACAGTTGAAACACACTAAACCTAGGAGAGAGAGAGAGAGGGGCGCCGATCCTGTTTCAAAGGGAGGAGAATTTTGATTCTGGTCCTGCTCAAACCACAGATCTACGGAGTCCTCACCAGTAGTAGATCTGAACAGCATCGGGATACAGATTTGAAGATCTAATCTGGAGAACAACAGATTTCTTTCTTCCCTCTTTGTTTTCGATTTTATTTAAGAAATTAGAGTTCTAATTTCTGTTTTCGCAGATAAAATCGGATTGCGTGGTTGAATTCAAGTTGGAAATTCAAACGCAAAAGATCGGTTCAGACTCGACGGAATAACGGTAATTCCTCAATCCACAATTCTGGTAATTAAATTCATAGGAGCATGCTAGGGTTTATCTTGTATTTAATTATGCACAATATCCATAAATCGATCCGGTTCAGTTTGGTTTTGGTGATTCGGTTCACGGGAAAACCCTACTAGTTTTGTAGTGGCTGGCTCGAAAGCTCAACACCTACTACAGGAGATAGGTGAATCCTTGTACTTGATTATATCTTTTTAGTGAATTCTCAGTGTTCGACTGAGGAGTGGACGTAGATCTTTAAAGATCGAACCACTATAAACCTTGTGTTCTTGTTACTGTTTTATTGTTTCTGCTTGTTGATTTAAAACCTAGCAACCTCAAGTTGCTAGAGTATATCTGAAGCAATCTAACACCTACCTTGAGCTAAGTATTTGGAAAAGAAACAAAGTGCAAGTTAACTTTAATATTCCGCTGCATTTGCTAAGTAGCTTTCGGCTGCTTATCACGACTCTGATCAGGGACCAACACCTCTGTATCGGTCGACAGCCAGTGTGTCGACCGACATAGAGGACAAGAAGAAGTCAAAGGTTGAAAGGAGGATCGAGTGACATGAAGGATGAAGAGAGACACTTGTGTCGATCGATATGCTGAGTGTCGACCGACACAAGTGGAGAATGTCGATCGAGAAGAAGAAAACAAGAGCATGTCGACTTGGCGGCCCTGTCGATCGACACGCGCCCTATCGATCGACTCCAAAGACGGAGTTGGAATTTTTTGCCCAATTTGGAGATTTTCCTTTCAAGATCCATTACCTTTTGAAGATTCAATTTCCTCCCCTATAAATAGGACTTAGAAGCTCAAAAAATGGATCATCTTTATCTTTATTTTCTCCTTTAATTTTCAGCATTCAAATACTTTATATTTCCAGTTCTCTTTACCCTTACGTGTTGCTTTGGGATTTGAAGACATTCAAGAATTTACGATTCCTGTTCCTTTATGATTCAATTAAGATTCATTATGTTGATTACTATTTGTGTTTTAATATGCTAGGCTAGAAACCCTAACAGGTTCTAGGGTTTTCACCATCTCTTTGGCATGTTGTAATTCAATTAAACTCAACCCTAATTAATTAGTTCAAATTCTATGGTTTTGATTTTAGAATCTATTTTCAATTGAAGGATCAAGAGATGAAAATTGGATTAGGTTTATATTTGTTAATTTGTGACATAGAGGAGATAATTCACATTAGGAAAATAGAACTTGATACAATTGTTTTCTGTCTTAAAAGGAAGATTCGATTGTAGGGTCTAAATCTATATCTTTATTGAGATTGGCTAGTGTGTGTTCTTGAGACCGATAGTCACACATTAATAATCTAGGATTTAATTGCCTAACCAAGGAATTAATTCTAATTTAACAGATTTTCCACAAATTAATAATTTGGGGTTTGGATTGATTTTTTATGCATGTTAATTGGGTTGGTTGAATTCCCTCAGATTTGTGCTTTTAATTATTTGATTTTATTCAAAAGTCTTTTCTAAAATTGAAAACAAAACCCTAATCTTGATTCTGATTCACTCAAACAAAGAATTGATAAACTATATCCAGTACATGAAATATTCTCGTTGCACTGTCCATGTGGGTTCGACAAACTTAGGGTTCTTATAAATTTATTTGCATCACTACACTATAATTAATATGTAATTTAACAATGATCAGACATCTTGGAGATAATCTTCACGTTTAGATCTGCAATAGAATACTCTCTCCCTAAGTTTTTAAGCTCACAGACTATTCAATTAGATCTTGCTTCTATAGATTTTATATTTTCACCGGGTAGAATTTGAAATGATTCATAGTTATCGACACATTTTTGAAGATAATTCCGCTTCATCTAATCGGTCTCTTGGCAGAGTGTCAAGGAAATCCCAAATTTGCTTCACATTGTCGTATGCCAAAGCTTCGACAAGTAGCGGCTCTGGTAGGGATTTAAGAATCAGCTCCATGGCGACTGTGTCCAGCTGAGCACGAACTTTATCTTTGTTTGTCCACTCAACATAGGGTTTGTCAACGATTTCTTGACCGACAGCTCCTCCGAGCTGAATATTAACCTTCATAATCTTTATTGGTCCGTTGGCTAGGCCATCCTCCATCTCTGGATGGACATTCTTTAGCATGATCAAGGATCTTTTCTTCCATATGTTGTAATTCTGTAGAGAATACTTGGGAAGCTTTGTAATGTGAGTCATCTTTGTATACCTGAGCTTAACAAATAAACAAACAAGTGCAAGGGAAGAGATCTGGTCCTATGCGACTGATGCCACTTGCTGGTCCCAAAATTAGAGTAAAATAATGTGCAACGGAAGTAAGTTTAGAATGCACTTGTTCTTTGAAACTGGTTGGAACTCAGTTTCAGTTTATCGAAAAGGTGAGTTTAGCTCAAGGTATAATTAAGTAAGTTTCAAGATATACACTTCAATACTTGAACAAGTATTGAAGGTTTCAAAGTAAGTTTGAGAAACTTAAGTACAGAAACTTAATTAAAGCAAGTAAACCACTCAAGATATTTATAGTGGTTCGGACTTAATATCCTATGTCCACTCTTACGAACTTAATCTGGAATCCACTAAGTATCATAATACAAGCTTTTTTGCGACCTATAGACAGCCTGTCGGAAGCCTCTGTCCTTCAGTCTGCTGTCATCACTCGTCTCGAAACTCCTTGCAAGTTGACTCAGTCTTTAGGTCGAAGTGAGGACGCACCCCATAGCCTTCTTCATGGTGGATAGATGTTTTTCTCGTTCTTCCCAAAACTCAATTTGTTGGCAAGCGCCCGTAAGAATCAATATCCCAAAGTAGGATATTGATTGCTATGAATATAACTTAGGAAAGTTATATTCACCAAAGGATAGCTTTAGCTAAAAGCTTTGGCCTCGTGCTTAGAAAGGATAGCACGGAATGAATAACTTGAGTTGGAAACTCAAGTCTCGTGTTAAGCACACGGAAATTCAGAGAATCAGTGAAATGTTTGACAGAGCTTCAGCGTATCTTTTCAAGAGAGTTCATTACATTTTTAAATTGAAGTGCCGACCTAATTATACTCTTCAGGGGGACAATTTGAATTTTCACCCGTTAGATACATAAGTCAAGTCGTTAGGCACATAGAGAATGTTGTTCAATCATAGCTCATACTTTTGTCTGCCTGCCGCCTGCTTTCTGCTTTTGCAGTGTACTTTCCACCAACTTTGTGTCAGACTAAGTTTCAGTCCGAGGAATCCAAGTATGAGACATCCTCGAACTGACTTTTTGTCTTAGCATTAAAGTGCTTTTAAGTCTGACTTCGAACATTTATGTTTTACGTGCTTTTGAACCTTGAAACTCTATATTGACATTCCAAAGTCAGTATAGGCCTTGTCCATACTGACAATCCAAAGCCAGTATAGTCCTTCGCCATACTGGGTGAAACTCAGTTCCAGTTCCAAAACTTAGTTTCCCGAAAACTAAGTTTTTGGACTTACTAATTCTTTTAAGCACGAACACTTGTC
Organism: Plectranthus barbatus; assembly: GCA_026898455.1. Lineage (NCBI taxonomy): Eukaryota > Viridiplantae > Streptophyta > Magnoliopsida > Lamiales > Lamiaceae > Plectranthus > Plectranthus barbatus. Next base: position 129,855 of record JAPKLW010000289.1, on the reverse strand, counting down.
CTTCATATCTCTAACTTTATCTTCTTGAGATTTTCTTGCTTGGTCTTCAGCACCTAAGTTTCTATTACAAATCGAACAATACTATACAAAGATTACAATTGATAACTATAGAAGCTTAGTACTAAAGTAAGTTTTGTCATATCAAAACATCAAAGTAAGGTGTGAAATGAAACTCAGTTCCTAACAATAGGCATGACAAATTGAACATTGCTGCATTCTGGCAGAGCATTGTAGCTGGGCTAAGACGGGAGTGAATGGTTTTGATGCAGGGGCCATGAAGGCCTCCTCCACAAATAATCCAATCTTCAGCTACATGCAAAGGTGCTTCGGACAATTAATATTTGGTTGCCACGAGAGTGGCAAGGTTCAATTCGGTGAGCTATTTTTTCTATTGTGCATGCTAGGGGCCACTCAGTTCGTCTGACTGTGTTTACTATAGAGAATTGGTAGAGGCAGCTCACAATCGAACCAGGGCATATTTGGTGTGAGGGATATGTGATAGCCATATCCGAGCACTTCGACATTCCCACTGTTCACATGGCCTTCGTGCAGGGGTACACTTCGATGGATCTACCTCGACTACTATAGCTGCAGGTCATTGTTTTTGACCAGGGTTGCCTTTGTCTCAGGATGTCCAATGGGAACAAATTTCTATTGCCTCAGCCCGAGCTGACCTACGTCACAGATCTTCATTACCTTGACAATTGGTCGATGAACACTTCTACTCACATCATGGCATTCATGATACTGGCAAGAGGGGATACATCCACCAACTGCCTCAGCCACCGGCCACACACGAGGCCCGAGCAGCGAGTTCTTACTCATGAGGAATAGGCAATCGAGTGGGCCGCACCGCAACAGTGAAAGACTCAGCCGAGATAGCGACATCAACCTGTGGTGGAGCAGCCCCAGGATGATCACGAGATGAGGACAAAGCCACATTTGGTGCTCGAGGGATGTTTGGAAGCTCCAGTTCCTACGCCAGATGACAAATATGTATTTTAAGAAATAAAACTAATAGTTAAAATATAAGAATATTATTTAAAAATAAAAATAAATTATTTATCAAATTACAATATATTTAAAAATAAATATATTACTAAAAATTTAAAAAATGTCACATGACAGTGATGTAGCTATGAGTCATCGCCTCGTCAATTTCATGTGACATTTAATAGTTGAGTCAACATTTGAGAATAAAATTATCTAGCAAAAATAATTTTTTGGGATATAATTCCTTCATTGAAGAAAATTGGGATAAAATTCCTTAATTGATGAAACATTTAGATATATTTCCCAGTTTTTCTATTACCGAAGGTTCCATATTCATTCCATATTACGGAAGGTTCCATATTGCAAATCCATTATCGCAAAATCCATCCGCAACAAATATCAAAAGGCATTTTTTACAATATCATATTCATTACTTGATGAGTGATAAATAATAATGCGACACTTTTAAAGATTTCGATAGATTTTTGTTTTAAATAAATTACGAGCTCGGCCGCAGCAGCCCCAGTAAGCAACCCAACGCCACCCAAACCGGAAAAGCAGTCCATACCACCTCCCCAACTGCTTCGATCCAGCTCTTCTTCTCTGCAGCCAACGTGTTTGACGAATTGCCGCACATAACAGGTCCCAATCTGGGCATGGAATTCAGATGCACCGGTGGCGGAGCAGTGAAAATGGGCTTCCGAATATGAAATTGATTTTGGAGATGTCTGAGCTTGCTCCTCGGAAATGAGATTTGTGAGAGCTGTATTTTAGGTGAATGCGGCGGTGGTCGGTAGAAGAGAGCATAGGGTGCGTGGAAATGACTGGTCTTGGCAGCGATCGACTCCATTATTCTGTTTCTCCGATGCGGCGGCGGAAGTAGGCTACAGTCTACAGTCACTTCGCCGAGTCAACAATACGATGACAAAAATATCACTACACTACTAAGCATAGCTCATAACTTTTTTATGTAAAGACGTCATTTTCTGTAAAAATTAGTATAAAATAGATAAATCTATAAATGTAACCTCATTTAATAAAATTTAATTTAAGTTAATATTTTAAATTATTGTCAATATCACTCTACATTTTAAAATCACTCAATTACAAATGTAAAATTGTTTTAATTCATGTTCGAAAAAAATACGGTTATATTTATTTGATTTTTTAATTTAAATTAGTACTAGCATTTCACCTGTGCATTGCACGAAATTATCAAATTTAAGCATTGTAAAGAATATATATATATCAAATTTTATTTATGATTTTAATATACTGATATACATTTAATATAATTGTAAATAATATATATAATAGTTATTGATATAGAAGTACTAAATAAGTAATAGTAATCTATCATATATTAATATGCTAAAAGAATTATAAAAAAGACCCCTCAAAATACTAAAAAATGTGTACATATTTAATTAAAATATTGAATAAATTAATGATATTTTTACAATAGTTTATAATTGGGTGTTATGTATGCTCCACAAATCACATTTTTTAATATTAGTTTATATTTAATCCATAACTTATAAATATAACAAAACTAAGAAGATTATAATATTATAATAATTAATGTGTAATGATATATCCAAATTATGTAATTAATAATAATAAATTCAATATATCCACACAACTGTAAAAGATATGAAAAAAAATATGTAGTTAACAAATAATGAATTCAATATATTAACACGTTTAATTGATGCAATCCATAATATATTATATTTTCAAAAATATAATTTTGCTTCTTTATTCGTTTGATGTATAGTAATTATATTTAACTGTATCCTTATTTAATATTCTTTTTGTATGTTAATATTAAAATATAATATTTTAATAATAAAATACATTTGATAATTAATTGACGTGAGTTGTGGTGGATCGTCGTGAACCCGTTTTTTTCTCATTCAATATATTTTTTAATTAAAGAGTTAAATTGATATAGATTATTTGAAATAAAATTCATTTAAAAAGGAATACATTATATATTGTATTTTTTGCAAAATTTATATAGATTTAAAATAGGTATCATATTCTAATGATTTTATTTTTTACATGATAAAAAAATCACGAAGAAAAAATTATTGAACCGGCTATAAATTTATCAAATAAATTTTATATTATTTAAAAAGCAAAAAAGTCTCTCGTCTCACAACTTGAACGGTTATCTTAAGATAATCTTTTTATAATTACTTCTTTCCTTTAATATTATTAATCTATTATAGATTAAGTACATATATTTCTATATACTAAAATACTAGACAATAATATTTTTGCCATTTTCCCTTCAAAAAATTGTTGGGCGAAATAAATAATCAATTAATTAAATTACCATGTATTTTGATATAAAATAAATAATAATATAATGCCCTAATTTTTAGCCTTATTTTTAGCAATATTAATAAAAAACTGTTCCCGCTATTTTATATACTAATTACTTGTTTGCTTTACTATATATATATATAGACTAGATTTATACCCGTGCGTTGCACGAATTATATTTTTATTATCTTATTTAATTATATTAAAATATAATGTTGGTCCCGGATATCAGGGTATACTTTGGCAGCGGAAAATACGTAAGTTCATTTCTTGCACTCTGCTGGTTACACAGCTGACTGGGACCTTGTCAGCTGGTAAGTCAACTGGCAACTGAGTATTCAGCTGACTGGCAACTGGCTGGTCAGCTGATGACTCAGGACTTAGAAAATTTTAGAGTCGAGTTTGCACAGTTATAAACTGGTTTCAGTTATATTCCAGCACTTGGGTGCTGGGTTTTAAATCAGTAAGTAAATGCTGAAAGCAGTAAATAACAAGGATATTTTATAGTGGTTCGATCAACTGATCTACGTCCACTCTCCAGTCGAAGCACTGGAAATTCACTAAAAAGAGTAATCCGGTACAAGATTTCCTACGATCTATTTCCAGCTGGTAGATGCCTCGTCTACCAGTCCACTGGATCAACCGCTCCCGGTCCTTGTCCTTCTTCAACTCTCGTCAGATGGATGGAGTGCGAGCACGTCACTTCAACCTCCTCCTCCGACTGATTGGGTGTTGAGTTCTCCCAAGAACTTGACTCTTGCTGGCGGCAAAACTGCCCGTAATAACTCTGGAGCTGGCTGGCTCAAGAGCTGCTATGTTCTTCCTCGGAATGAGAAAGAACACCAAATGAGATCAATAACTCACAAGCTAGAAGCTTGGAGTCTCGTGTTCAAATGATTGACACACGGAGTAGCTTTAAGAAAAGCCTCGAAAGATTGCTTATTCGCTGATATGAATGCGTTTGAGCTTTCGGTAGGTCAAGAGTATTGAATGCTGTTGGATCTCACGTATTTATAGACGTGAGATTCAGATTCAAATACTAGCCGTTGCACACATCCGGAATGGTCTTCTGACTCCAGATGTACTTCAGACGGCTGCAGGTAGCATTTTCAGGAAAGCGCCATGCCTGCGACCGCTTTATCTGACACAGATCTCTTTGTGTCAGAACGGCACTATTCGTCAGTAGGGAATCAAGAACTGGAGTCTTGAGCTGATTAGACTTTAAGTTAGCCGTCCTTAAAGTCCTTCTTTGTCAGCACATTCCTCAGACGAATCTTCTCTTTGTCTCTATGTCTTCGGGAGAGCGAATCTTCAATTATGATGATAACCTTCGACTGGCAGATCATGCTGGTGATCTTGTGCTGGCAGTCTCTGCTGGTGACTTGCCTTAGCACAATCAAGGTCTACCAATTCGTCTGATGTTATCTCTTGAATTCTCCCGTGACTGGTGGCTTCACCGCTGGTGAATAGTGTCAACCAGAACACATATTCTGCTGGTAGATCTGTCAGCCTCCTGCTGATGAAATCTTCCCACTGGTGAATAGTAGCCAGTCGATAGCTCAACTCTATGCTGATGAACAGTATCAGCATGAGTCTTGGTCAGTCGCTTGCTGGTGAGGCATCCCTCAACTGGTAAGCACATCTCATGCTGGTGAACAGTAGCCAGCATGAGTCTTGATCAGCTGCGACTTACAACTCAAAATACCTATACAGGACTTTACATTTGAGACTAGAGCTATTCTAGAGACAACTGACGCTGGTTGGACTTAGGATTTGATCCACCAAAACACCAAGGCTAATATCTAACAATTTCCCCCTTTAGGCTCTAGCAATAATGCCTTGTAATTCGTGCGCCCCTGTGGAAGGAAAACAGCCAGATTTCCTAACATATAATTATAAGGTTATATAATTCAACGAATTACCCTCCTATGTAAAATCTAAAAAGTAATTTGATAAAGCAAGTTATTAAAATACAAAGCTTATAAAATAAGATCAGTTTGTTTTACAAAATTAACCTATCAAAAAATTATACTCCTTCGATCCCGCCTCATTAATCTCATTTTCCATTTTCGTCTGTCCCATTACATTAGTTCCATTTTCTAAAATGGAAATAAATCTCATTACATCAATAAAATATTAATTTCACTATACTTACACACATTGGTTACTGTGCCGGGACAAAATAGGGCTAATGACCTGGGACGGAGGGAGTATTTTTTAGAATTATACTTCTATTGTTTTGAAATAGAAAATAAGATAAAATAGTGAAACTATAAGGTTTTATTGAAAAGTTGAAAGTGAAACATATGATTTTGTCAAAAATGTGGAGTATTATATTTTATTAAAATATACGTATTTGTAATAATATAAAAATATATCAAATCAAACAAAATTAATAATAAAATAAAAGTGATGTGGTGTGATTATTTACACATGTGCTATGCGCGAATAAAATGAATAATGTCTTATTTTTTTATATTAAGATATAATTAACAAAGTTATACTCTCTCTATCACGATAGAATCACTTACCAAATCGGGCGTCCCAACCAAATTGGTTCATTTCAAAAAATAACAATTTTTTCACACTCAATAATAAAATATTAATCTCACTTACACTCACACTCTTTAATTCCCGTGCCGAAAAGAATGGGACTATTTTAACCGGGACGGAGGTAGTATATCTTAATGTTTTGAGCTATTTTTATAAATATATATTGATCATATTAAATTTAATATATTATAATATAAATTATTATTTGTATTATAGTTAAACTATATGCATTAATTTAATAAATATAAAAAAGAAATATATCAATCGCAAAGTTTATGAGATTTGATTTAAATATTATCCCATAAATAATATTATATTTATATAATTTAAAAAATAATAAATGTAATAAATTAGTGAGATATAATGTTTTAAAGAAAAAGTGACAAACATAATTTTATTATATTTTATTATTATTTATTTATATCTATAAAATAATTGATAATAAATAAAATAATAATTTAATATTTGACGGAATAATTTATTTCACTACTCCTCCTTAATATACTAGATACATTTATAGATTTTGTCACTACATTGATTTTTTATTTTAAATTTATTAAACAATAGGATATTTTGTTGATTTTTATATATTATATGCTATAGTTTAAATTATAATATAATAATAAAGCTTTCAAAACTTGAAAAATTCACCCTCCACGATGAAAGTGACTAAATTAGGGGACATGTTTGAATAAATAATAATAATAATAATAATCAACCAAAACATAAAAAAAATAGCGGAAATAGTTGTTACATGACTACTCCGTACAATCGATCAGATGTAATCAGAATTTTATTAAATATATTTAATTATATGTAAAACGGTTAAATATTTTAGTAAATATTTATATACGGTTAAATGTTTTAGTAAATATTTATATATGAAAATCATTCAGAATTTATTATATATTTTTGGGGAGTAGAAACAGTTATTTAGAAAGAATATTTTGTATGGGACATTTTTTAATAGATTTGTAAGTAAATAATATAGTAATTAAATAAATGAAAATATTTAGGCGGGAATGGTTATTTTGGGACTGCTTTGTTATAATATATTAATAGATTCGTGAAAGTCGGGGAGCAAAATAAAGTTTTTAATATATTTAAGGCTTTAACAATTTATTTTTTTGAGGAAATATATACCGTGAAAATATTTTTTCAAAAAGATTAATTGGAGAATTACCTTTAAATATACAGTAGAAACTCTATAAATTAATACTCGATTAATTAATAAACTCTTTAAAATAATAATTTTTGTCGGTCCCGACTCGGGGATAGGGTGCTAAATTAATAATTCGCTAAAATTATAAGATAATACATTTTTTATAATTTCTATAGGTCCCATATAAAATATAAATTAATAATTTCATAAATGCGTACATATTACATGAATAATTTATGTACACTTCTTGAAAAATGACTCAATTGTCGTTTGTTTTTTGTTGAAATCAATTTCAACTTGAATCCCATCTCTAATTTTTCTTATCATTGTAAGAACTTCTGGTGTTGTCTTCTCATAACTCAGCAAGAAATTATTCAATGTGATTGCTGCTCTAATTGCCTCATTTCGTGAAGGAGGCTCCATGGTAGAACTTTCAGCATCTTCTTCATCTTCTTTATCAGTTCCAATAATGCTCTCAATAATTTCTTCATCAGTCCACAACTGTGCAACTACATTTTCTAGTGGGTGGTTCAGGACATCTTCGACATCCATAGCATTGTGATAACCCAACTCTTTAATCAAATTCCCGAGTTCTTGGGTGCTTTCACCACCTACCTGTTCATCAGAGTTCTCAAAAGCCATGTTATCTATTGATCGAAGTTTACAATGACGAAAGCAGTTTGCAATTGTATTTGCATGAACATCTATAGTCCATGCTGCAATTGCAAGATTAATTGCATCTAACACATTTATTTTTGCTGGATTTGGAACCCCCAATTCATAACCCTCCAAAAGACTTCTATAAAATCGACGACGATAATGCATCTTAAAAGCTCGTATAATCCCAGCATCACAAGGTTGAATTTTTGAAGTTGTGTTTGGTGGCAAATAAAACAATTCAACACTCTGTAATCCTTCAATGGCTTTTGGATGAGCAGGGCAATTATCCACAATCAAAAGAATTTTTCTTCCAACCATTTTTTTATCAAGTTGGCGAACATATTCTTCAAATAAAGCCTCAGTCATCCAAGCACGTTTGTTAGCACGGTACTTACAGTTCAAACTGCTCAAATTTACATTCTTGAAGCACCTTGGTTTAGCATACTTCCCAATTATCCATAAAGGAACTTTCTCGGAGCCATCCTCATTACAACAAATAACAACAGTTAGCCTTTCTTTGTCTTGTTTTTTCCCTTCAAGTTGCATTGTTGCAAGGGAATGGTCCGGTTGAAGTCTAAAAAATAGACCTGCTTAAGATTAAAACATGTTACATCACTAAAGTATAAAATAAAAAATAATAAAATAATATAAAACAAACCTGTTTCATCCATATTGAAGATGTCTTTCATTTCAAACTGATCAACCTTATCTCTTATGATTTTTAATTTATCCTCCATGCCCTCCATTTCAACAGATCCACACTCTCCGAAACGTCGAAAATTCTTAATTCCATATCTTGCTTTAAACTTTCCAAGCCAACCTATGGAAAAAGTAAAATCTGGAGTATCTATAGGATACATATCTTTCATAAACTTTTTCGCCTTCTCGATGATCAGCTCACCAGTCATATTCACATGTTCTTGATATTGAATAATCCATTCATAGAGAGATTTATCTAGATCAGGATACTTTGCCGATTTGTGTCGCTTAACATCACCTCTTTTGGGAGCAAGTGAGAGATAATCTGAAGAACGCTTGATTGTATTAGAGATTGTACCTTGACTCACGTGCAAACCATAGTTACTAAGCACCCATTCTTGCAATTGCTTTTGAGTGAGACTTGAATTATCCTTGGCGTGCTTGCATAATGCTCTTCGAATCTCATCGGTCATTGTTGTTTTCTTTACACCTTTAAGATGGGGAGCCATTTGTGTATGATTTGTCCATATACATATTTTATCTTGCATTTATATACATAATATTTTTAATGTCCATAAATTGAGACATTGAACATTAAGAATATAATTATATGAGAGATTGAAGGACTCTTCCAAATTAGGTCCTCATTTGATGTACAAAAATTAAATAGAAGTTTGAAAGGTAAGTGAATTGAATATTTTATTATAAATTAATAAAATATTAATTAATGTATAAATTAATAATTATTAATTTATAGTTTAATTAATAACTCTTTTAATTAATAAATTCTTGAGTTCCCAAGAGTATTAATTTATAGAGTTTATACTGTAAATGCATTAATTTGGTTTGTATGATATTAGTCATTAGACACTCAAATCCTGACGGTTTCAAGTAAAAGATTATAAGTTTTTTTTTTTTTTTTTTTTTTTTTTTAAATTCAAAGTTTTTTAGACAATTTTTAATGCTAAAAATTAATTGTAAGATATATTTTATATTTGTTTTTAAATATTATTCATATCTTTATTCATGATTATAGTATTACAATAAGGACACCATTTATGATATCGCATGAGGCTCTCAAAATCATAGTCTATCTAATTAATCATACATCAAAAACAGTCATGCACGCAGGGAGAAGAATGCAACCCCTTTTATTTTATTCTCTGAGCGAGTTTCTTATTACACACAATATATTCTATACAAGTTTTATATAAACAGAGAAGACTTCCAACAGACATCGACAGTTACATTTCAAAGGGCACAAATAATTAACTATACAGGAAACCGTTCACGAAACGATGTGTCTGTTACTCTAATCTTATGCCAATTCCAACAATCTCCACCTTGGCATAAATTAGCACATCCCCTCAGTATTCAGCCTTACTACAAGTATTCGCACTTCACAACAGCATCACTTCTCAGCCATTCTTATCAACTCAATGCAGTGGTTGAACTTAGAAGATGATAGAGACTTAGTCAACATGTCTGTTGGGTTGTCGTGGGTCGATATTTCTCTTAATTCAACTGACCCTTCATTGACTACATCACTGATAAAATCTAGTTTAACATCAATATGTTTGGATCTTTCATGGAATACCTGATGTTTAGCCAAATATAGTGCGCTCTGGTTATCGCAATAAACTGACACTGTTTCTTGATATATGCCAAAGTCTCTGATAATTCCTTGAAGCCACTTTGCCTCTTTTATTGCTTCTGTTATTGCAATGTATTCTGCTTCTATGGTGGAGAGGGCCACTACTAATTGTAAAACCGACTTCAAACAATTGGTGATCCAATTAACTTGAAGACATATCTGGTCTGTGATCTTCTAGTATCAATGTTGGCTGCAAAATCAGCATCAACATACCTGACGAGAGGATTTTTATATATATTAGTTCTGCTAAATGTATACCTAACTGAGCAGGCTCCTTCAAATATCTAAATATCCATTTCAAACCATTCCAATGTTTAAACCTGGATTTACCATAAATCTACTCATAACACTGACCGAGTGCGCTAAATCCGGTCGTGTGCATATCATTACATACATAATGCTCTCAATTGCATTTGCATAGGGTATACCTTCCATTTTCTTTAATTCTGAATCATTTTTAGGACAATCTTCAGCAGACAATTTGATATCCTGTGGTAATGGGCACAAAACTTCTCTACACTAATTCATATTAAATTTCCTTAATACCTTTCTGATGTAGTCAGTTTGCGATAACCACATATGCCCACTCTTTCTGTTCCTGGTAATATCTATTCCAAGAATACGTTTTGCAGGTCCTGAATCCTTCATGTCAAAACTTTTCTTCAACTCAGATTTCAACAGCTCCACCTCATCCTTGCTTATACTTGCAATCAACATGTCCTCAATGTATTGATATCTCTCTTTCTTAGATATACACATGCATCATATTGAGATCTTTCAAAACCAATACTCAACATATATTGATCAAACTTTAAATACCACTGTCGGGAGCTTTGTTTCAGCCCGTAGAGAGATCTTTTCAGAAGACATACATGATCTTCCCTTCCCTCTTGACTGAAACCTTCCGGCTGCATCATGTAAACCTTTTCATTCAAATCCCCATGGAGAAAAGCAGTCTTTACGTCAAGCTGCTGGAGTTCCATGTTATACTAATTTACCGCGACAAGGAATATTTGGATTGACAAGTGTTTCACAATAGAGGAAAAAACTTCATTGTAATTGACTCCTTCTCTTTGATTATAGCACTTTGCTTCTAAGCGTGCATTATATCTTATTCGCTCCTTCTCTGTAACCTCCACCTTTCTTTTGAAGACCCATTTGCATCTTATGATCTTCTGTGCACTAGGCTTAGGAACTAGAACCCAAGTACATTTTTTCATGAAAGACTCAATCTCTTCCTGCAATGTTTGGATCCAAAAGAGTCTTTCTTTGAATTTATTGCTTCATTATAAGTTTGAGGCTCACAGCGATCCAACTGGTCAACAATGATAAAAGCATACGTGATTATGTCTGCATATCCAAATCTTGATGGTGGTACAATTTTTCTTCTCTGTCGATCTCTAGCGAGTTGATATGTTGAGAGCTGATACGATCCTCGC
>JAPKLW010000289.1:42157-113364 GCA_026898455.1 Plectranthus barbatus | reverse complement strand
GGCTCTCACCAAGGCGTACAACTCCTTATCGTAGGTAGGATAATTCAGCGTTGCACCGTTCAGCTTCTCACTGAAGTATGCCACGGGCCTCTTCTCTTGCATCAAAACTGCACCAATACCAACCCCAGAAGCATCACATTCAATCTCAAATGTCTTAGAAAAATTAGGAAGATATAATACCGGGGCATGGGTCAACTTGTACTTCTGCAACTCAAAAGCCTTCTCTTGCTCTTCTCCCCATCTGAACTCCACAGTCTTCTTAATCACTTCAGTTAATGGGGCTGCAATGCTGCTGAAATGAGGTACAAAACGCCTATAAAAGCTGGCAAGTCCGTGAAAGCTGCGAACATCGCCAACATTCTGAGGCTGCGGCCACTCCTTGATTGCTCGAATCTTTTCTTCATCCACCTGTACTCCGTCTGCACTAACAACAAAACCAAGAAACACCAACTTATCCGTGAAACAGATGCACTTCTTCATGTTAGCAAACAGTCTCTCCCTGCGAAGTACATCCAAAACAGCCTTCAAATGCTCAAAGTGATCATCATAACTCCTACTATAAATCAGAATGTCATCAAAATAAACCACAACAAATCTACCAATAAAAGCTCTCAAAACATGGTTCATAAGACGCATAAAAGTACTAGGAGCATTGGTTAACCCGAAAGGCATGACTAACCACTCATACAACCCAAGTTTGGTTTTAAAAGTAGTTTTCCACTCATCTCTCTCCTTAATCCTAATCTGATGATAACCACTTCGCAGATCTATCTTAGAAAACACACAAGCACCATGTAATTCATCTAACATATCATCTAAACGAGGGATAGGATGGCGATACTTAACCGTAATGTTGTTGATAGCTCGGCAATCGCAGCACATCCTCATGGTTGAGTCATTCTTGGGCACTAGCAAAACTGGAACTGCACAAGGACTCAAACTCTCCCTCACGTGCCCTTTGGCCAGCAACTCGCCAATCTGCCTCTCCAACTCCTTCGTCTCCTCCGGGCTGGTTCGGTAAGCTGGTCTATTTGGAAGGGTTGCTCTCGGCATGAAATCTATCTGATGCTCAATCCCACGAATGGGTGGCAGCCCGGCTGGGGTATCATCTGGAAAAACATCCATAAAATCCTGCAAAAGAGAGGAAATAGAAGGGGGTAGAGAATCAGGAATGTTAGTTAAAATCATGTTCTCCTTGAAGATCAGCAACACCAGTGTTTTCTCCTCCTGAACCGCCCACTTCAGATCCCCAACCCTAGCTAGAAAAGATTGTTGCACCACCTCTTTCTCCTTGTGTTCTCGTGGCTGCACCTCTTGGCCCGACTCCTTCTGCAACTGGACTTGATCCTCATAGACTTGTTTAGGGGTCAGAGGAACAAGTGAGATCTTTTTCTGCTTGTAGTCGAAGGAATACTTGTTCGTAAAGCCATCATGCTTCACACGCCTATCGAACTGCCACGGACGCCCCAAAAGTATATGACTCGCCTACATAGGAATCACATCACACAGCACCTCATCCTCATATTTCCCAATGCGAAACGGCACCTTGACTTGCTTCACTACTTTGATGACGCCACTATCATTCTACCACTGCAGCTTGTATGGCCTAGGATGCTTCATCACCTGTAACCCTAGCTTCGTCACTATCGACTGGCTCGCCACATTGGTGCAGCTACTTCCATCTATAATCATGCTGCAGACCTTATCGTTGATATGCCAACGTGTATGAAAGATGTTCTCCCTCTGCTCAACTTCTTCGGCTGCAGGCTGTGCATTCAAGGCCCTTCTCATCACAAAATTCAACGCTGCAGGCGCCTCAATCTCTTCTACTTCTTCATCAGGATCATCCAAATCAGGCATCTCCGGGTCAGTCTCTTCATCAGTCACAATCTCTCCATCATGACTCTCCGATCGGGCAATCGTTAGCAATATGCCCAAAACCCTGACACTTATAGCACTTGCGGTCTCTATTACGAAAATCAGTGGTAATAGTTTTACCTTGAGCTGTGGAGTCTGACCTGGGCTTCACAAACGGCTTCTTCTCCCCTCGAGGCTGCTCCTCCTCCTTCTTCCACGGAGCTCGCTTAGGTGTTGAACCACTTCCAGCCTGGTATTCTCTCCAGCCTGTGGGATTCTGCCTCGAATTACTGTCGTTGCCCCTCCTCTTGAGCTGTCCCTCAATCTTGATGGCCATGTGGACCATGTCTTCCAGCTTGACATAATGCTGCAGCTCCACCGTATTTCGAATCTCCCAATTCAGTCCAGCCAGGAACCTAGCCATTGTCGCCTCTCTATCCTCCACGATATTAGCTCGGATCATAGCCACTTCCATCACTTTATAGTACTCATCCACACTCCGGGTACCCTGCCTCAACCCCTGCAGCTTGTTATACAACTCTAGGTAGTAATGACTCGGCACAAAACGCCTCCTCATAACGGCCTTCATCTCATCCCTGTCTCTATGGGTCTCTCCCTATTTCTCCTCCTGCTACTTACCAACTGATCCCACCATACGAGGGCATAATCCGAGAACTCTACTGCAGCCACCTTTACTTTCTTCAATTCAGAGTAGTTGTGTCAGTCGAACATCATCTCCACCTTTCGCTCCCACTCCAGATATAACTCGGGGTCGTTCTTTCCCTAAAATGATGGGACGTTTATCTTGATTGTCCCCAGATTGTTATCATAAGAATCCTCCTCATAGTCATCGAAGTCCTCCTCATCATGAGGACTCCGTCTCGTATTGGAGCTTCTGCCACCTCGACCGCCACGTCCTTTCCTGATATTCCTGTGACTACCAGATGAGTCATGCCTAGTCTTCTCTGTCACTGATGTCTCAAATTCATCCATTCGCAGATGCATGGCATTCATCTCACTTCTCAGGAGCCTAGTGAAGTCTGATTTCATGGCCTCCATCATGTACTTCATTTGACCACTACTAAAAGTCTCATCTTCTTTCAACCCCTCAGAACCACTACTTTTAGTCATACCTGCACGAAAAGGTTAGATAGAAAGATAAAGGAAAGGACCTCACCACCTCACGTACACTCGTGTATCACTCAGTTATGTCACACTCACACTCGTGTATCGCTCACAGTATGATTGGCTTTTTCAGTCCCTCTATTAATCTCACACACTCTTGCCTTTTACCACTCTTTTCTCCCTTCCAAAAAGCTCAAAAATTCTTATAAAATTCCACGGACTTCAATTCGACAAATCAACAGGACGGGAAGACTCTATAAGACCCTAGGAAGGTAAACGACCAAAAACGAACGAAAAATTTTTTCGGAAAAATTTTCAGAGGACAATAACTACTCGAAAACAAAGGAATTTGGCCAAAAAGCACCTTATATCACAGCAAAGCGGTGTGTCTTGATCGTCTCGCTGAGACGTTTCCGAAAAGCACAATTAAGCCAAAAACGGACACCAGATGCAAAAGTTACGACAAAAACGACCAAAACCGACAAAAAAGGCAAAAAAAGGCACTAGTAGAAATCAAGAAATTAGGGATTTTTTATTTAATTTTGCTACCCTTCTTTTTTTTCTTTCCCAACACTTTTTTCGATATTTTTTTGACGAATATTTTTTTTCTCATCGAACTCTAACTTTTTTTTTTGTTCGAATTTTTTTTTTAATTTTCGCCCTTTTTTTTAACAAATTACCAAATTGTTTGGTAATTCAATCAAGAAGGAAATAATATGGACACCAAAGAAAGGAGATATGAATAAGGTAAAAAAGGTATAAGGAAAGATTTGACTTAATCCAATATGGTAAGAAGGATAATTCAATTCTTGACACACAAGGAAACTCAAATATCAAACCCTAACACTTCCCAAATTTTCGACTCTCTCAACCAGGAACTAGACACGAAGGAATACGAATCACAAAAGACAGGAAACAAGAACAAGAATAAGACTCAATTTTTTTTTTTGAGACACAAAGACACGAAATTTGAAGACAAGGAAGAGGAAGGGTACGACCTGGATATTGATACCAAAATGATACGATCCTCGCCGGAAGGTTTAGATCGTAGCCCAGGAACTCGAACGAAAGGACTCAGACTCGACGCGGAAGCAAACTGAACACTGAAGATGGAAGATCCAACACCTTTGGATTCGAAAACCCTCAAGTACCGTAGTCCAGAATAAATTCTCCTACGACCCAAGAGGCGAAGTGATCCAACAACGAAGGATATAAGCGAAGACACCACCAATGGATATGACTGTCCAATTGATTAGTCGAAATCAAAACCCTATGGAAGAATAGGAATTTCGAAAGTTTGAGCTTTCAGAAATAAAGGAGATAACCTCACAAATTTTATTAAACTGAAAACTGAATAAATTGTTCCATAACAAGGCCTATATATAGGCAACTCAAACCCTAAACTAATAAGGAAACTATTTTAAATAATTAAAAGGCATAATATTCGAAATTAATTTAAATAAAGCCTAAACATGTTGGCCCAAAATAACTAAATAAATTAAACTAAGCCCAATCATTACACATAATTAAATTAATAACTTTTGGGCCTTCGTTTAATTCTTCCAACAACATCGATTCTTTGGAAACATTGGCAGCCCATATATCTTTAATCAATAAGCTCAGTCCAGCCCTCAATGTCCTTGCTCGAGCTCTAGTCATCGGCCCACTCGGAATGTAGACTGGATCGTCTCTCACAACTGCTACTTGGGCTCCATCAAGAGCTCCCCTCCATGATCATCATTAAGTGTATTATCTGCATCATGGTTTGATATATCTTCATCATTGTGGTCTTGAGTTCTGTCCAGCTCCACCTCAACTTTGGCATTTTCCAAGTCGTTTCCACTCTTGAATTTTGTACCTTTGGATTTTTGGTGGAGGTATGGCATGATATCTTCTCTGAAAGTCACACCCCTACTGATAATGACTTTTCTCAGTCCATCATTAGTACACCACAATTTATACACCTTCGCCCCTTTGGGATACCCAATGAATATGCATTTAAGCGCTCTAGGCTCTAATTTATCTTGCCTAATATACGAATAGGCTCTACATCCAAAAGGTTTCAACAATGTGTAATTAGGAGCCTTACCATTAAATATCTCATCTGGGAGATGAAACTTCACGTCTGAAGGACATTTATTGATTAAATAGCATGTTGTAGCTATTGTCTCACCCCAGAAAATCTTTGGAAGACCTGACCCAATGAGCATGCATCTCACCCTTTCGAGTATCGTCCTGTTCATGTGCTCGATTACCCTATTCTATTGGGGATTTCCTGGAGCTGTTCGATGCCTTTTGATTCCTTTAGCTGCGCAGAAACTTTTAAACTCCTCAGATAAGAACTCTAATCCATTGTCAGTCCTCAAGCATTTAAGTGTTTTTCCTCTTTCATTCTCACATTCGCAGCACTATTCTTTGAACTTCTCAAAGGTCTTTGATTTTGATTTGAGAATGTACACCCATAGTTTCCTCGTGTAGTCATCTATTATGCTGAGAAAATACCTTCCTCCACCCATTGACTGCACTTTAGCTGGTCCCCATAAATTAGCAAACACATAATCTAATGGTGCTTGACTGGAATGTATGCATGTACCATACCTCAATTTGATACTTTTACCCATTATGCATTGCTCGCAACTTACAGTGTTGAAATTCTTCATATTTGGTATCTTTCCTTCATTCTTTAGTTCAATTAGAGTTTTCTCTCCCACATGGCCCAATCTGAGATGCCATTTTTCATACTCACTTATGTTGTTTACTTCAGCCTCCCCAACTATTGCAGCAAGATCCAAAAATGTAGGCTTTGTTTCCTATAGCCTATTGTTGAGGGCCAGAAATAAGCGGTCCAAGTACGCGGTCCTTAAATTTTTTTGCAGGAAAAAAGGCTGTTTTGACCGGATAAGAAGGCCCAAGGAAAAAGAATCTGAATAAGAAGAACAACTCGTCTTAACCAGTTCACAAAGAAACTCGACTGGAAGAAGTTTGATTCGGCTAGAAAGGAGTACGAATGAGAGAGTAGTTTGATTTAATCAGTTCGCATAAGGCAGCTCGAAGTGGTTCATGTCGAAGTTGCTCCCTCGGTTGTTTTGACTCAGGGAATTAAATGGAGAAATGTAACGGTTCGAACGTTATAACTCAAGTAATTAAGTGGTTAGATCGTTACGAGTCAAGAGAATTAATGCTCGATGGTTTCAAGTGGAAATTGACGAGCATTTAATGATAATATTTTAATTAGTCTTTTCTTATAAATAGGTCGATATATTTGTAAAGGGGATACGACATATACTTTTCACTCTATTATTTTCTCGAAATCTTATTCATTTCTCGTAATTCTCAAATTCTTCATTCTCTGTACAAATTCATGGGCTCCATTTTTTCAAACCTGAACACCTATCATAACTGATGGATTTATATACTGAAAAGCATTATAATTGGTATATTATGTACAAGGTCGATTGATTAATATACTGGGAATCATAAATATTGTATGTTCATCTCCTGTCTAAATTAACAAACATACGTCGCAAACGCAATTATCCTCTTATCTCGTCGATAGGGAGATCATACGGTGTGTAGTAGATCATGGAAGATCGTATGGATCGTTTGACCTAGCGAGATATAAATGGTTATCACAGCTGAGACAGTTCCAGGATAAATTGTCGGTGTAGGCTGCAGCATACGCAGTAATAAGCATCTTATCTTGGATGGCTTGGTATGCTGGTGTGGGGCACACATTGATAAGGACCTAAGTTGAGATCGATTCTTTTATTTGACATTAAATGAATCTATATCTCTATGGATTGATGAGATCCTAAACCTAAATGAAGGTATAGAAGTATATGCAGATTGTGTATCACTTTGAGTTGCAGTGAAAGGATCTAGTTGAGCTTGTATATTTGTATCTTGGGTGATAGCATTATGTGTATGACTGTCTGGTACTGGAACTAGGTAACCACATCCGGTATAGGATGGTGACATTCCCTGAGTAGCTCAAAAGGTTTGTTATGCTAAAGTCCTGCAGGCTAATTAAATTCAAGCATAAATGAAAATGTTTGAGTGGATTGACTCAGGAATATAAGATGTTAATTAATTAAATAGCTTGTCAAAGCTTAAATTAATTAACGAATGTCTGTAACCTTAAATGTGGGGATGAACCGAGCCCATGCAACCTGTACCTCAAAACGTGGTAGCAAATAGGTAGGACAACATTGATTCTTGGTGGAATGAATCAATATTAATTAATTAATTATATTCTGGGTTGAATATGGAAATTAATTAATTGATAGGCCTTATTTGCTATTTGCATTCTGATCCCTGGTCTGGCCCATGAAACTCAGGCCCAATAGAAGTCCAGTATTTTCCTATAAATAGGCCTCAGGTTCTCAGATCTCAACACATCACAAGATCATATGTTGTACACAGCAAACCAGTATTTGGGAGCTGTGGTGATCGACTAGATCTGAGAAACAAGGAGGAAATTCTGCTTCTCAACCGGGCAAGGAATCCGAAGGGAATCTTCACCAGATATTCAGATTGAGTTGGGATACAGATCAAAAGATCAGATCAGGAGGATTATCTTCTTTCTTCTCTCTCCTTCTTGTTTTCAAAAATTATATACTAATTTTCATAGATTTACTTCCTCAATCTGTTAGGAATTAATCTTTGTGCACGGAAATAGGGATCAAGATCAAATCTCTGCACACTCGTTCTTCAGGCTTCTACAATCCAGGTATTTCGCATAAATCCCCTTATGCATAATCAATGGGAGCATGCTAGGAATAATCTTAGGCATAGCAATTTATTTTTGATATTCCAATTAACGATCCTTGGCAAATGGACTTCGTGATTCAGTTCACGAATCCTTTCAATAACAACATTAGTTTTTTTTATCTTCATAACACCATCCTCACATTGAAAAGTAAAACCTTTTGATTCGAATGCCCCAAGAGAAGTTAGATTCCTCTTTAGCTCCGGGATGTATCTAACTTTAGTTAGAATTTTTAGTGACCCATCGGATAATTTCAACTTAATGTTGTCAATCCCGTTTACTCTACATGTGTGATCGTTTCCCAACATAACTGTTCCATAATCACCGTAATCTAAATCTTGGAACCATTGTTTATTGTGGCTCATATAAGACGTACACCCTGAATCAAGGATCCAAAGCCTAGAAACATGAGAATTTACCACATTAAGCAACTCTGGTTCTTGGGGTGTATTAGATGCCTCTATTGCATTGCTTACACGGGGCTTGAAAGATTGCTTCCTTCTGAACAAGTAGTAGTCCTTTTTAAGGCGCCCTTCATTTTTGCAAAACCGGCATCTTCTCGTTTCTTTCTCTCCGTTGTCTCTGTTGTGTGTTGGTTGGAAAGATTTCTTGAATTTTGAATTTAACATTCAAGTTGTCACCTGTAAAAACAACCTTCTTTTCTTCATTTTGTTTCTACAGCTCCTTCACACGCAAAGCGAACTGCACTTCTTCGATTGTGATGGATGACTCTCTCCCAAATAGCATTGCATCCTTAAGATGCTCATAGGACTTGGGTAGTGCATTCAACAAGAGGATCGCCTTATCCTCACTCTCAATTTTTACCCCTATATTGTCCAAATTATCCATTGCTTTGTTAATTAAATTCCTCCAACTGGTCTTCAATTGGCCTTTCATCAAACAACTTGTATGCATATAATTGTTGTTTCATGAACAGCCTATTCGCTAACAATTTAGTCAGGTATAGTTCCTCTAATTTTGTCCATATACTTGAAGTCGTAGTCTCACGTGAAACCTCACGCAACACTTTATCGCTCAAGCACAAAATCAGAGTGTTGTGAGCCTTCTCCAAGATGGTTGACCATTCTTCTACAGCCATTGATGCAGGCTTTTATTCCTCGCCCTTCAACGTTGTAGATAACCCCTGCTGCACTAATGGAGCTCGTATTTTGATTCGCCAAAGCCCGAAATTGTTCTTCCCATTGATCTTTTGGGCTTCAAATTTTGCTGTTGCCATTTCTAACTCGTTGTATGCATTAAAAGTCTTTCTTCGCCAATTCTAATTAATCACACACCAAAAACAGTCATGTACGCAGGGAGAAGAATGCAACCCCTTTTATTTTATTCTCTCAGCGAGTTTCTTATTACACACTAATATATTTTACACAAGTTGACTTCCAACAGACATCAACTGTTACATTTCAAAGGACACAAATACTTAACTATACAGGATACTGTTCATGAAACGATGTGTATTACTCTAATCTTATGCCAATTCCAACAGTCTATTACATACTAACTTGACTAAAACCGAAGGATATGAAAACAAACTAATTATCTCTCGCAAACGATCGTCATTCTCATCTTAGGGAAGATTTCATATTACAAATTCATTTTCACAAAATCCATCCACAATGGATGTCAAAATGCATTTTTAAATTATGGAGTATTCATTATTAATGTTAAGAAAACGTGATGAATAATGATAATTCACTTTTAAAGATTTTGATAGGAATTTTTTTTTCTTTTTAATCAAATTATTCGAGATAGCTTATTGGTAAAGTAGAATTTTAATAATTTAAATTAATTTATTTTATTTAAGACATTAAAAAATATTTGAGGAAATATATTGTGAAAATAATTATTAGTAAAATTAACTTTTAAATGGTAGATATTATTTAAAGCTATTTATTTTATTTATGATTTATGCACTCACGCTTCGAAGTAAAAGATTACCCTTTTTATGATTAAAAAATTATATTAAGGCATATTTTGTATTTAATTAAATTGTATTAATGTTTTTTATTCATGATTACGGTATTGCAATAAGGGAACCATTTATGAAATTCGCATCCGGCCACAAGCTGACTTGATTGAAACCGGAGGATCCGAAAACGAACCATCCTTAATCTGATCAAAGACCCACTTATTGGCTGCCTCTGTGAAGTGAATCCCATCCCAACTCACCCAAACTGATGGATCCTCGCACGACTTAGCCACCACCACCTCTGTCCCATTCTTGCTCCCACATCTAGCAAACCTGCTGTAGTTGTATCTCCCTCCATACCCACAGCACACTTGGAATGGATCCACAAAACCTGCCATTTTTAAGTCAACATGACCTCATTAATTCTGTCATCAAGAAAAGGGAGGGTCGTGAGCTTGCCTAGTTTCCTGGCTTGGCTGATGAGGGAATACTTGGCTGAGTAGATGTCAACATATGTGATTGCAGCCAGAGGTAGGTCCTCCCTCAGCTGCAGCACGGCTTCGTGCAGTTTAAGGTTGAAATGCTGGGAGAGGTGGTTGTAAGGGATCAGACAGCCATGTTCATCAACCTGTGGTGTGGAAGCTTCTAGAGCATATTTAATATATGTGAGGCAGCCTAATGGGGCTGTGTTGTGTATCCAGAATGATCTTCCTCCTTCACTGTATATTTGCTGCAGTGCGTTTGAGTTTCTGGCCTAGTATTGTCGAAGTGAGTTTTGTGTATCATACAGTACCTTGATTGCATTGGAAAACTGTTTCAGCATATCAGGAACTTGTTCCTTGACTTGGTCAATGGTGAAGCCCAGATCCAAAGCGGCTGTGAGATCGTTCTGGCCTATGTCCAACGTGTACAACGCCCTGGAGAAGTAGTCCTTCTCCGGTAGCACGTTGGTGAAGAGCCCTTCATAGTAATAAGATATTGATCGATCAAACACTTATGAGTCAATAGGTGAAGAACATATATACACGTACGATACGAACAAGCGTAATTTGATATCCAGCAACCATATATATGACTAAATCTTGGGGCGCTACGTATATTTTCTAGATAATAAGATGAAACATCAATTCTAATTAATTTACTAACGTCCCTAAAAATAATTCTTCAGGAATTCTATTACAGGGCTCCACAATCTTTGCAAAAATGAATATAATTTGGGAAAAAAAATCTTGATTATGAAGTACCTTGTTTTCGAAAAATCTGGGATCTGGAGAGGAACTCGAAGAACTGAAGGCGTTGAACGTCGAGGGAGATGGGACTGTAACCCCCCATGAAAAAGGATTCATTTTGAGGCCTTATAGTTGATGCAGAAGTTGCAAAATTAGCCCCATGGCTGAAGTTTGATCCAACAGAATCAAGATAAGCACTGAGGTAAGGCAACCCCAGAGTTCCAGCTGCAGCAAATTCAAGAAATTAAAAGAAAAAAATTGATTCACCTCTTACATTACACAAGATTTAATTACCTATGAAGTCAATGATGAGACGGCCGTCGCTGTTGCGGCCGGCAGGGGCATGGAAGAATGTCTCTCCGTTGGGCGGAGGAACTTGGCCATACAAGGCGGAAAAGCCACCGGTGTCGGAGTTGGAGTCGCCAAAGTTGAAGATGGCTGGGAAGTTGCAGCCGAGAACTGAGTTTGGGAGAAGAATCTCAGCTATCAGCAAGGCTTGCAGGGTGCCAACGTTGAACTCCATCCAATCTCAAGTTTGAGATATGGATCATGTCAGCATCTTTTGAATGTCTGAAGCTGAGCTTATTAGATATTTAGGTGATTGAATGGCCCCACTCTAGTTCTAGTCATATTTTTGATAAGGGATGTCAGAACGTTCTACTGAAGTTTGGACAGAGATTTCAACACACACCAAAGACTTTGGTGTATTTTCAAAATATATATATATATATTATTTTCAAGACTAATAAGAAATAAATGTCTATATATAAAATTATTAAACAATGGACGATCATCAATGCAGTATTCAAGAAATAATTCTACATTTGGGTTTGAAGATCCAAAAACCATTAGTTGAGGATATGAAAAACTCGAACGTAAACTTTCAATCCACAACCTACCATTAGTATGAGGCATTTTGGGAAGTGGTGTTCCAAGAACAAAACCGTGAGGGCTTGGCCCAAAGCGGACAATATCATACTAATGTCGAGTTGGCGGTTCCCCCAACAGATTGGTGCGGTGAACGTGGAACGAACACGTGGTACCCTGGTTCGAGCAGGGTTCGGGGGACCGGGGTGGTGGTGGACTCTGGAGTAATGTGGGAGGCCCTCAATTCGAGCGAGGATCATCTCTGAGTTCCTTGTGTCGAAAGCTTCCTGATATTGTAGGGGGTCAGGCGGCGTGTCCCGTGGGTTAACGGCGGTGCAAGATGAGTTGAGACGGATCCAAGGCTCAAGGGGAGGAAGGCCTCAACAAACCTTGATACAATGGGTGCCTTGTGTCGAAAGCTTCCTGACAGTGGTGGTCAGGCGGCGGGTCCCGTGGGTTAACAGCGGTGCAAGATGGATTGTGATCGAGGGGAAGGACACGGGATTGTGGTCCTTGGGTTTGAGGGGAGGAATGTTGGGTTTGGCAAGCCCATGTCCCACATCGGAGAAACAATGATGGGATTCCTTGTATATAAGAGTCCACCGAGCTCTATTAGTATGAGGCCTTTTGGGATGGTGATGCCCAAATGCAAAACCTTGAGGGCTTTGGCCCAAAGCGGACAATATCATACAAATATTGAGTTGGCGGTTCCCCCAACACATGTAGATGCTAGAGATAAGGGTAGAGAAGTAGTTACCACTATCTCGAGGTTTGATATGTCGATTTCTTCATCGGTAACATCTCCGTTAACAGCTGCCATGAAGGCCAGTAGTGCTTCCTCATCATTCTCATCCTCTGAAGTGTAGTAGCCATCGTCATGGTCTGGGATGTCTGGAACTTCAGTTCTGGACAACATTGTTTTAGCCACAGCTTTTGAAGCTCCCCTCTCAAACACTTTCCTCAATCTGTCTCTTTCCTCTTGAGAGACAAGAGGTCATTCATACTTTAGGTGATCAGGAGAGTTGCATTCATAGCACGTGTGTGGCTCCCTTTTAATAAATCTTTGCTCACTAGTCTGAGCGTCATTTCCTTTAGCTTTGGCCTTCTCAAGGAGTATGGCCAAATTCCTCATTTGTTCTTCCAATTTTGCAACTGACTGCTCAGTTTCTTTCTTTTGGTTTGAGATAGAAGTATCCTTTGCTGGAGTAGATTGATAAACAGTTTTATCGAACTGCGTTGACTTTTTTTGACGTCTCTAGAAGTCTCTTTTCATGAAGAATGCAGCATCATCACTTGTTGTTGTGTTTGAGGTTCTGGCAGCTTCGTTCTTGTTCACCATCTGTATATCCCACTCATGAGCTTGGAGTTCGGCGAACAATTCTTTGGTTGTCAGTTTTGAGAGATCCATGGTTTTTAAACTAGTGGTTTTAACGAACCAATCTTCCTTTGGCATTCTCGAGAGAATTTTGGCATTCATGTCAGTCATACTTTCTTCTCTTCCAAGAGCCTTCAGCTCACTAACAATAGCGTTGAACCTCGTTTCCATTGACTTGATAGTTTCACCAAGTAACATTTGGATTATTCATATTTATCAATGCAGATTTGTTTCTTGTTGCGTTTCATAGTTTCAGTTTCTTCTGTAAGCCCATTGAGCCAATCCCATAGTTCTTTGGCATTATTGTTCTCTACTGCTTCCTCGATGAGAGATTCCGAAAGAGACTGCTGGATCATTTCTTGTGCAATGGGATCAAGTTGGGCACGTTTCTTATCTTCAAGTATCCACTCTTCAGGAGGCTTATCTATCATTTGAGCACCTTGATCCTCTCCTCCAAACCGAACATTGATCTTCTGAATCTTTAAAAGGGTCATTCTTTAAGACTTCATCCATCTCTGGATGTTGACACCTCAGTTGGATGAGGCATCTCTTCTTCCATATTGTGAACTTTTCTGGGTTATACTTTGGGAGACTTGGATAACTCATCTTTAGATAATCTGCTCGCTAAACACAGGAAAAAAAATGAGAGTGCAAGGAAATAGAGATCTGGTCCTAAGCGACTCAATGCAGATAGTCTGTAAAGACAACCTGGCTCTGGTACCAATTGTTGGTCCCTGATATGAGTTTAACTAAGTGCAGCGGAAAGTTATAAAGTATTTGCACTCTAGAGACTGGGGGTTCAGTTTTCCAGTTTTTTATTTAAAAAATTGTGTTAGCCGATAGTTTAAATAATCAGTTTACAGTTATACACTTCAACACTTTAAAGAAGTGTTGAAGGTTTCAAAACACAATTGAAAACTGTATAATGCGAGAAATAAAGAAAGTTGTAAACGAGACAGGATATTATAGTGGTTCGGATCTGATGGCACTAAAACTGATCACTCAAAATTAATGTTTCTCAAGTAATAAAATATCAATCCAAGGATCTTCTTGTTTCGCCCAAAGGAATATCGTTTAGTCGTGAGGATTCTTATAGCTAGGCAAATTCTAGTCGTTGAGTTTTTGTTCTATTTTCCAAAGCTCAAATTTAAACTAACTAAATCAACACTAAAGAAACAATCAAACTCATCATTCATCAATTGTGATTTCAAAGCAATTCTTCAATTTCGTAATCAAAATGGTAGAACAATTCTCACAAATGCTCAAAGGAGAAAGAACGGATGTTGATAAGAATGTAGGTGTGATCCAATTGAGTTCAATTATGGTGCAAACCTTTTTTAATTCCTAGATGGATGGACTATTACCCTACACTAGCCAACACCCTATCACGACGAGTTGACCGTAGATGAGACTAGAAACCTCAAACAGCTACGTTATCGGCTCCTAATTCACTCCTAAAGCACGTAAATCATTATCCTATTACCTTCCTCCGCACAGGGATTGGATCGAGGAACACAAGAATTCACACTAGTTGTGACACTCCTATCTGCGTGTTGGCTACAATATTCGTGTCAATTAACACCTAGATTGGCTATTACCTACACATAGGTGCATATGAACAATCTCTAATGCGATTCAATCTGAAATAGGAAAGTAAACATGCATAATTCAAACTAATTTTCTCACACCTTAATCCAAATCAATATCCAAGGAAGTTTAGAATCCCGTACCTATCTTGTTCAACATTACAATATCCATTTGAAAGCAAAACATTACAAGAGATAGGTTTAGATGAATTTCTTCCCCTAATTGAACACTTTGATCTTGATCTACCACCTTGGATCTTCAATTCTTCTCCAAGGATGATGGGTTAGCTCATTGACACCTTGGGTGATGATGGAGATTCAGTTAACAAGATATATCAAGATATTTCAAGAAGATTTGTTGAAGATATTATAGAAGATTTGATATATCTTGATAAGATTTGATTTAGTTTTAATTTGATTTGATTTGATTTCTAGATTTGTTAGATTTGATTTTTAGTAAGATTTGATTTCTAGATTTGATTTGATTTCCTAGTTAGATTAGGTTTAGAGATTTGATTTTTCTCCCTATAAATAGGGCTTCATATTTTCATTGTAATTCAATTTTCAGTTCAATAATAATTTTGTGAGTTATTTCTCCAATCCTGAAAACTCATGAATTTCTGTGGATTACCTTGAAATTCAAACTTGACTTTTCAATCGGACTTACACATCCGATTGTGGTGTCTTCTACCGTTCTTCATCATTAGTTCTTCAGCTTCTTGGGGTGTATATGAGATTCTTCTGGAATACGTCATTTGAAGGGTCGAATTAGGGTTGCTGAACTTCCATCCGTTCAAGTCGATTCCGTTTCCAATTTCGTTCAAGTCGATTCCGTGTCGTGTCAACTCTTGTTCATGGGCTGCGATCTAAACCTTCCTGGCGAGGATCGTATCAGGTGAGGTTTGGAAGGAGATGGCAAAGGGAATCGTAGAGAGAATTTAGGATATTTTCGTGTATATTCGACAAAAGTTTCTAAAATAATCGTTTTCGCCCGAGATGTCCAGAAACAGATGTAGGGTTTTCCCGTGAACCGAATCACCAAAACCAAACTGAACTGGATCGATTTATGGATATTATGCATAATTAAATACAAGATAAATCCTAGCATTCTCCAATGAGTTTAATTACCAGAATTGTGGATTGAGAAATTACCATTATTCCGTCGAGTTTGAACCGATCTTTTGCGTTTGAATTTCCAACTTGAATTCAACCACGCAATCCGATTTTATCTGCGGAATCAGAAATTAGAAATCTAATTTCTTAGAATAAAAATCAAAAATAAAAGGGAATAAAGAAATCTGTTGTTCTCCAGATTAGATCTTCAGATCTGTATCCCGGTGCTGTTCAGATCTACTACTGGTGAGGACTCCGTAGATCTGTGATTTGAGCAGGACCAGAATCGAAATTCTCCTCCCTTTTGAAACAGGATCGGCGCCCCTCTCTCTCTCTCTCTCCTAGGTTTAGTGTGTTTCAACTGTGTTACAACTTATGAGAGAGAGCTGTCTATTTATAGACCTAGGGTTGTAAACCCTAATGGGCTCATGGGCTCAATTCAACACACTTTCCTTGGGCCAGACCTGGGACTAAATGCAAATAATAAAGTGGGCCTATAAATTAATTAATTCCCATGTCCACAATCCAGGACACAATTAATTAATTAATATTAATTCTTTTTCACCACAGAATTAATACTGACCTACCCCTTTATTACCACGTTATGAGAACGGGCTGCATTTATTGAGAATCCCCATATTTAAGGTTACCGGACATCCATTAGTTAATCGGAGCCTCTGACAAGCTCTAACTATAATTAATTAATATCTTGTAATTCCTGAGTAGTACCACTCGAACCTTATCACTCGTGCATGTACTTAATCAGCCTGCAGGACTTTGACACGATGAATGTTATTGAGCTCCTCAAGGAATGTCCCCATCCTATTACTCGGAAGACTTATGATTACAGTTAACAACATAGAGAGAATTATTCAGCATTCCACGACAGATAACACCGTTATTACCAATGATAGAAACACCACTATCAAAAATAACTGAATATCCATCAACATAAAGTTTGGAAACTGAAATAAGGTTCCGCCGAAAATCCGGCACGTACAAAACATCTCTCAAAGTTAAAACAGAATCATCAAAGTAAAAGGTGAAATCTCCAATGGCAGCTGCACTCACTTGTGATGGGTTCCCCATTGAGATGGTAACCTCGTCATTCTTCAGCACCCTCCTCGGTGTAAACCCCTACAAAATGTAACAAACATGATCAGTAGCTCCAGTATCCACTACCCACGAATGAGTAGAAACCGATGCTAAACATGTTTTCATTACAAATGAAAATGACGTACCTTGTCCCTTGCTTCCGCAAGCGCTCTTACTTGAAGTGACACCAACCCTCTTCATTTCATTTGACCTCCTCTCACATGATCTGCGATCAATCATGGTCTTGCACACAGTATGAACCACATCTTTCAATGTGCCCAAGCTGTGCTCAAGATCTGATAACTCAGACTCCCATGAAGGTACGATGGACTGTTCTGCTATGAGATCAGTGAGCAACTCTTTGAAGGAGTACTCACTTCTCTTTGCTACATCCATCTTAAAGTCATAGAATGAAAGCGGTAAAGAGTTCAGGATTATATCGATCTTAGCCCGATCAGATATACATCCACCTCTACGTGTGAATCGTTTCATGGTGTTATCCATCATCATCACATGCAGTGTCACCGAACTGCCATCAACCATTCTCTTACAGACTAGGTATTTTACGAGATCATAGTTGATAGTTCGTTCCACTTCACCAAACGTGGCCACTAAGTCCATCCAGATCGCAACAGAGCTACAATAGCCCATGTATTTGAGCTTGAGTTCTCTAGACAGGTTATCTGAGATTAACTTGTAAGTAAAATCCTCAGATGTCACCTAACTGTCATAGAACTCCTTCTCACATCTAGAGACTTTATGGTAACGTGGGGCAAGTGGCATCATAGTAAGAACAAACATGTGTTGTTTAGTCAGGAGGATATACTCAATGCAGTATCTCCACTCATGGAAGTTTGGACCAGTTAGAGGATTGAGAGCAAGTAAATGATCGACAGTAGACATAAACATATCTGAAACAATAAAAAATCTTAAATAAGAACATACATGTAGAACTTCAAAAACAAATGCATTGAAAACCTTTTAATAAATCAAATACAAATGTTTTCCATTAATTGCCCAAGAGTTCCCACCGCAAGCTACACTCGTAGACGTTTACGATGTCACCCTCAACCAGAACTGCGGGTTTTAAGCCCCAATCCATTTAATTTCACTACCATGTCAGGAAGCTTTTGACACTAGAAATTAATAATTAGTGAAAACCTTAGACCAAGCCATATCTCAAGAACAGGGATGCAATTCTTGCATTATATTCTAAGATGCTTCTAAACAATTAACCACAAATTTAACTCCGGCCAAAAGAGACAGTTTAGCATGGCACGTAACCATACCACACAGCCCTTAAAGCTTTTGTTATCTATAATTTAAATCAATCTTAGAATACTTGTGAAAGAGATCTACGCAAGCTACACTCGTAGACGTTTACGCAAAGCCCTCCCACTATTCACATGATTTAAATTATTTGTCTAGAAATCCCAACAACCGTACCCATGCACCTCTAGGAACTAGTAAGCTACACTCGTAGACGTTTACTAGAACGAGAGATACACTTACAGCCTAGGACTGCTTTGTGGAGGTCTACTGATTTTAATTAAAAAATCTTCTTAGTATTTTTCTTTTAAAAGGTTTCTTTATGCGCACACATAAATTCTTTGTCATTATATTTCCCAAATTTTTGCATGTAATAATACAAGCCCAAAAATTTCCAAAATATAATCCAACAAGAAATTAATCGCATAAGCATGCTTGGAAAGCTGTAAATAATAAAAGCGATAAATTATGATGTTCCTATTATCTACACATGCTTAATTGCGCACATAAATAAATCACATATCATACGAGGACAATTAAGGCAAACAAAAATTCCTCGTGGCCCCACAAATAGAAAAATAATTTCTATCTATTACAATTTGAATTTGAATCTTATTTGGATAATTCCAAATCTTTTTCAAATCTTCCGGGGCCTCCAAATCTTGATCCACCAAATCTTTTGGGATTTAGGCCTTTGTGATCTTATGATTTGTCATAACCCTAATGCAAACACTAGGGTTTACACAGGATTGCACAAACCATCAAAACACGAGCCACCGTGACGGGACAGCACCAGCCGACGACGACCGCTGCCGCCGCCAGCCGACCGCCGCCGGACCCTGCGCTGCCGAGCGCGAGCGCCCCCGTCCAGCCTCGCGCGCGCGCAAGCCGCGCGTCGTGGCTGCTGCCCGCGTGCGCCATGCGCGCGCTGCACGCCTCGGCCGCGTGCCGCCGTCCGCTGTTGTCCTCATCGGCCCTCCGTCGGCTCCGTCTTCGTCCTCGACCCGTACAATTACATAATTTGAAAAAATTACAGAAAATCTATTCTATTACAATTTTTCAAATCTACACTAATCACGGATTTTCTCGTGATTTTACAAAAATAATTCAGCCCTACACGAATAAACCACCGCGGGCTGAATCACACGGGTTGCCACGAGGAACAAAAACCATCCACAACAATAAATTCATACATACATGCATATTGAATTTAATTATACACAAAAGAGCCATAAATCAAGAACCTGGCTCTGATACCAATTGTAGGGTTTTCCCGTGAACCGAATCACCAAAACCAAACTAAACCGGATCGATTTATAGATTTTATGCATAATTAAATACAAGATAAATCCTAGCATGCTCCTATGAATTTAATTACCAGAATTTTGGATTGAGGAATTACCGTTATTCCGTCGAGTCTGAACCGATCTTTTGCGTTTGAATTTTCAACTTGAATTCAACCACTCAATTCAATTTTATCTGCGGAATCAAAAATTAGAAATCTAATTTCTTAGAATAAAAATCGAAAACAAAAGGGAAGAAAGAAATCTGTTGTTCTCCAGATTAGATCTTCAGATCTGTATCCCGGTGCTCTTCAGATCTAATACTGGTGAGGACTCCGTAGATCTGTGGTTTGAGCAGGACCAGAATCGAAATTCTCCTCCCTTTTGAAACAGGATCGGCACCCCTCTCTCTCTCTCTCCTAGGTTTAGTGTGTTTCAACTGTGTTACAACTTATGAGAGAGAGCTGTCTATTTATAGACCTAGGGTTGTAAACCTTAATGGGCTCTTGGGCTCAATTCAGCACACTTTCCTTGGGCCAGACCTGGGACCTAATGCAAATAATAAAGTGGGCCTATAAATTAATTAATTCCCATGTCCACAACCCATGACGCAATTAATTAATTAATATTAATTCTTTTTCACCACAGAATTAATACTGACCTACCCCTTTATTACCACGTTATGAGAACGGGCTGCATTTATTGAGAATCCCCATATTTAAGGTTATCGGACATCCATTAATTAATCGGAGCCTCTGACAAGCTCTAACTACAATTAATTAATATCTTATAATTCCTGAGTAGTACCACTCAAACCTTATCACTCGTGCTTGAACTTAATCAGCCTGCAGGACTTTGACACGATGAATGTTATTGAGCTCCTCAAGGAATGTCCCCATCCTATTACTCGGATTTGGTTACCTAAACCCAGTCTCAGGCGGTACTACACGAACTGCTATTACCCAAGATGCGGATATACTAGCACGTTACTTAGGCTCTCCACCATGGAAAGTCAAAGCAACAGTCAACACGTGCAAACCCCTGAACCTTCGTTAAGGTTTGGACTCATTCAATATAACGAGATCTTGTATTTGCTGATGTCAGACAGACGAATACATCTCACTGCGGTCCATCAATATGTCACCCCTGCTTACCAGCATGTCAAGTAACAAAGATAGATTACTTATTCCGACAATGCCGCAGCCATCCGGATAGACGTATCCTCATACGTTGTCTCGGCTGTGATCAGGTTTATGTCTCACTAGGTCAAGTGATCATACTGTATTCTACGATCTACAACACGCCGTATGATCGTCCCTATCGGTGAGACAAGAGGATAACATTGTTCATACATGTAAGATTGTTAACAAATAGGAGAAATAAACCGTTGTATACTCATTATAATAAATGCTTTCAGTATACAAAACCCATCAACAGAGATATTGTTGCTCAGCCCGACCAGGATCGACCAAAACGAGAACTGCTCGACCGAAATCTGCCTTGGAAATGGCAGATCGATCGAGCACTTCTTAGATCGCTTGGAATCTGCCTCTGAAATGCTCGGATCGACCGGTCTTCTGTAGGATCGACTGGAATATGCCTCTGAACAGCCCAGATTGACCGATCTCTGCAGGATCGGGCGGTTTTCCTCCAAAATCAAGCCGAAAATGCTGAATAATGCTCAAAATCTAACCTACACCATCCGAAACACACAAAACACGAAAACACAACAAATAGAAGGCAAAAACATATGATATGGGAGTAAAATGGACTCAAATATGCATGCACAAACATCGAAATATAGGTCATTTTACGCACATATCATAATCCCCCAAACTTGAACCTTTGATTGTCCTCAATCAAAATAAAGTAAAGCAATCCTCTGACCTCATGAAATACCTCATAGCTCATCTTGATCATCTTAGCATGTCCTAATCAAACGAGATTATCACCTAACTTGTGTCACGGTTAATGCTAAAGACTCGAACCACTCATCAAATATGGATAAAGCAATAAAATCACTCCCTCACGTGTTTAGGGATGATGAGAATCACTCAATCACAAGATATCGAGCTCAATTTCCATAAGCTTGCATCAATTCTCACCACTATTCTAAAATGAGTTAGCTTCTAGAATCAAGATGGTCTTTGCTTTGGTTATATCGCGGCTAGCTAATTGGTAGGTGGTTTTGGGCCAAAGTAACTAAACTCCTCAATTTCCCAAGAACCCCCTGAAATTGCATCCATCAACCACAACTCGAGGCTTATTCATATTCAAATATCTTTTTCTTTTCCTTTTCTCATATTTTTTCCTTCTTTTTTTTTTATTTTTTCCAATGACACCACCATTCATTCATTTTGTGGATGTCTTTTCTCTCTCTCTTTTTTTTTCTCTTTGAAACACTTGCACCAATTTTTTCGTATGTGCCTAATTTTACAAGGATTCACAACAATCCTTTATTTCCTTTCCTTTCATGCCTCATTCATTGCAAAACAAATACCAAACAATTCCCAACTCATCTCACATCACCGTATTCACCCTTATTCTCTCTTTTCCCCCCAAACTTGGTCCTAATAATATCATAGAAAATTCTCCAATAAAGCTCAATCAGGGGGGCAAAGATATGAAAGGCAAATGCTTTTCAAAATAAACACCTTATACTCCCGATGTGTAAGGTAGGACTAAGAATCGACGGCCTAATATCATTTTCTAGTCACATACTCGTGCCAATAGATCGAGAATAGATGCAAGTTCTAGATTTCTCACTCTCAATCTTGCCTCTCTCAAACAAAATAGATA
Organism: Plectranthus barbatus; assembly: GCA_026898455.1. NCBI lineage: Eukaryota > Viridiplantae > Streptophyta > Magnoliopsida > Lamiales > Lamiaceae > Plectranthus > Plectranthus barbatus. Next base: position 91,071 of record JAPKLW010000289.1, on the reverse strand, counting down.
TGACAATGTCAAGGCTCAACACTCACATCTTTTTGTCAAATCCCATTCATTAACCAAACACAAAACTCGGCAATTCAAAAGTAAGACTCAAACATGCTTTGACAACAAAGTTCCGCCGTATCATCGGTTGAGGTAAAATTCAAACTTCACCTAGTAAATCATGGTCCAATCTCAAGTAGGGGTGAGCAAAACCGAACCGAAAACCGAACCAAACCGTAAACCGGCGGTTTCGGTTCGGTTCGGTTCGGTTTATATATTAATTTCGGTTCGGTTCGGTCTGGATTTTTTGAAACCGCCAAAATTCGGTTCGGTTCGGTTTTAACCAAAATATGGCGGTTCGGTTCGGTTTGGGCGGTTCGGTTCGGTTTCGGTTCGGTTCAAGCGGTTTGGATATGAATTTATAGATTTGAACTTAGATTTGAATTATTATTTATGAACTTGTTTATTTGAATTTATGAGTTAGACTTGTTTGTTGAACTTGTGGGATTATATTTGGTGTATTTGGATTTTTAATGAATGTTGGAACATGAAAATGTATGTTTTAATTCAAGCATTTTGAAAAATAGGTGAAAAAAGTTCGGTTTAAACCGAAACCGTGCGGTTCGGTGCGGTTTGGTTCGGTTCGGTGCAAACCGCCAAACCAAACCGAAACCGCCCATTCGGTTCGGTGCGGTTTCGGTGCGGTTTACATACTCCTAGCGGTGCGGTTCGGTTTGGTTTTTTAGGATTTGCGATTTGGCGGTTTGGGCGGTTCGGTTCGGTTTTCAGACCGAACCGACCGTTGCTCACCCCTAATCTCAAGTCTAGTTTAGGTTCATCACACACACACAAGCACACCAACAATCCTAAAAACAAAGACTATATGCAATGCAACAAATCTAAATGGCAAGAGAACGATAAGGTGCTTTACCCATCGGTAGCCACGATCGAACCGCTTCTCCAATGCCTTATGTAACTACTCACATGAACACAAAACACCACCAAACTTTGAGCATACCTCATATCATTAAGTTCTCATTCCCACCAATCATACCACAAACCAAAAATTAAGAAATATAAGACATTATCCACTAGCACAACCATTCAAACCAATCCATTCATCATATCGACAAACCAAACAAAATAGGAAGAAGTCATTCATACCAACTCATCAATAATTCCATCAAAAATCTAATATCAAACCATAAGAATCATGAATCCACATCCAAATCCAAATCCAGATTCATATCCAAAGTAGATCAAATCAATCATTATACAACCATATCGAACCAACTCCCATTCAAGGTAGAAATCATCCGACAAACAAACTAACTAACTGCAAGATAAGAGAAGATAAGAGAGGAGAAGAATAAACCAAGACACCGGCTACCGGCACATCCCCCCAAACTTAGTCAAGTGAGACTAAGTTTGTAAAACGGTGGACGGAGCATCGTCACTCCTCTAGATCTTGTAGTTTCTCCTAACAAACACAAATCAAACAAACTAAACAGTTATTCAAAATCAAACCAACTAAAAGCAACTAAACACAAGAAAGAAAATTGGTTGGGTTGCCTCCCAACAAGCGCTTCGGTTAATGTCGGTAGCTCGACGACCTTACCATGTCATCCATTGTCAAAAATCTTGTGGATTTTCAAGATACCTTTCTCCCTTGTTCGGCATTTACTCGGAAGCAACTTGTCAATGGATATCTTTCTTTCATCCCATCATCCTTCCAAGGAATATTGACTATCTTGACAAACTTGAAGGTCAAAGGTGGTAATTCCTTCTTCAATTTGATCTCTAAGACATCATCCATCCTAACTCAAATTATATAAGTCTCGACTTGTCCCCCATTTGGATCAATCATCAACTTCTCATCACCTCCTTTCCCGAACGAATCATACGATTCATTCACTAATTCTCCTAGGATCACCTTCTTTTCCCTCTTGTCTATCACTAATGAAGGAAAATTATGCACCATATCGCTACTTAGACCCCCCGACACAATTACCTCATCATTTTGCTCTTCTTCATCTTGTTGTACCAAGGCCGGAACTTTTTGCAATTCCTCAAGTGAAGGTATCTCAAGGGCACCATTCTTCTCACTTTCAATGACTTGCAACTCCTCCTCGGTGCCATCATCCTCTTCCTCTTCTTGAGGTAACTCTTTATCTTCTTTCTTTGATTCTTCTTCTTGCAACACCATTATCTTCTCTTCTTTGAGTTCTTCTTGCAAAGGTTTCTCCTCTTGCTTTGTTTCACTCTTTTGCTTGGCAATGGTCGGCATTTGCATTGGAATGTCTTTAAGTTCCTCATCATTCCTCTCATACTTGCTTTCATTTAAAACCTCACTTTTTCCCCTTGACATCTTTAACAACTTAAGTTGTTCTTGCATTAGATCCAATTGGCTTTTCAACCAATCATCTTCACTAGTCTCTTTTACGGATTTCTTTGCACGGTACTCTCTTGCATTGTCCGACCATTGGCAATCACCTTCTCACATGTTCTCATATACACTTCGGAGTGTCCTTCGTGGCCTTTGTCTCTCTAGCATTTTGGCTTTCATTTCCTCCATTTGCCCTTGCAACTTATCAAGTCTCTCCTTGGTGTCTCCTCTTTGATTCTCCATTTCGACTTCCCTCTCTTTAAAGCTTGAGTGCTCCTTTGTTCTTATGGTTGTGCACTCCTACAAGAGTTCAACAAACTTCAATCTCAAACCAACAACAAAACAATTAAAAACCAAAGAACACAATCTAACAAACAAAAGAGTAAACAATTCTAAGAGACAAATTATCAAACACCTAGCCTACAATATCCACACTTTCAACAATATCCAAAGACCTACTAATTAAGCTCCCCGGCAACGGCGCCGAAAACTTGATGGCACTAAAATTGATCACTCAAAATTAATATTTCTCAAGTAATAAAATATCAATCCAAGGATCTTCTTGTTCGCCCAAAGGAATACCGTTTAATTGTGAGGATTCTTATAGCTAGGAAAATTCTAGTCGTTGAGATTTTGTTATATTTTCCTAAGCTCAAATTTAAATTAACTAAAGCAACAATCAAACTCATCATTCATCAATTGTGATTTCAAAACAATTCTTCAATTTCGTAATCAAAATGGTAGAACAAGTCTCACAAATGCTCAAAGGAGAAAAAATGGATGTTCATAAGAATGTTGGTGTGATCCAATTGAGTTGAATTATGGTGCAAACCTTTTTAAATTACTAGATGGATGGACTATTACCCTACACTAGCCAACCCCCTATCACGACGAGTTGACCGTAGATGAGACTAGAAACCTCAAACAGCGACGTTATCGGCTCCTAAGTCACTCCTAAAAGCATGTAAATCATTATCCTATGCCCTTCCTCCGCACAGGGATTGGATCGAGGAACACAAGAATTCACACTATTCGCGACACTCCTATCCACGTGTTGGCTGCAATATCCGTGTCAATTAACACCTAGATTAGCTATTACCTACACCTAGGTGCATACGAACAATCTCTAGTACGATTCAATCTCAAATAGGAAAGTAAACATGCATAATTCAACCTAATTTTCTCACACCTTAATCCAAATCAACATCCAAGGAAGTTTAGAATCTCATACCTATCTTGTTCAACATTACAATATCCATTTGAAAGCAAAACATTACAAGAGATAGGTTTAGATGAATTTCTTCCCCTAATTGAGCACCTTGATCTTGATCTACCCCCTCGGATCTTCAATTCTTCTCCAAGGATGATGGATTAGCTCTTTGAAACCTTGGGTGAGGTTTGGAAGGAGATGATAGAGGGAATCTTAGAGAGAATTTAGGATATTTTCATGTAGATTCGACAAAAGTTTCTAAAATAACCGTTTTCCCCCTTTTATAATGAGCTAGCATAGCGTCGGATCGCCCGGAATGAAAAGAGATCGCCCGAGATGTCTAGAAATAGAGATATTGTTGCTCAGCCCGACCAGGATCGACCGAAACGAGAACTGCTCGACCAAAATCTCCCTTTAAAATGGCAGATCGGTCGAGCACTGCTTGGATCGCCTGGAATCTGCCTCTGAAATGCTCGGATCGACCGGTCTTCTGTAGGATCAACTGGAATATGCCTCTGAACAGCCCAGATTGACCAGTCTCTTCAGGATCGGGCGATTTTCCTCCAAAATCAAGCCGAAAATGCTGAATCATGCTCAAAACCTAACCTACACCATCTGAAACACACAAAACACGAAAAACACAACAAATAGAAGACAAAAACATATGATATGGGAGTAAAATAGACTCAAACATGCATGCACAAACATCGAAATATATGTCATTTTACGCACATATCAGGATCCTGAAGTCCTACGCCCACTCTTCAAAAGTTAATTTGGTAAATCACTAAGCAATGAAGTTTACACTCCTCATGATCTATAGCCAATAACTGCGAAATCCTTTGTATGCAGTAAACTTGATCACTCGGCCAGGCAGTTGTTCTTCACTCATTCTTCAGTTCCTCGAAGTCTTCTCAGAACTGGTTGTCGTTGGATATGGATTGAGGACAAACCTCCCTTCTCCTTCTCCGGTAGTTGGATGGTTGAGTTCTTCCCAGAACACACAAAAATCGGCAGTTGTCCGTAATAATCTTTTCCTCCTTAGAGAACCAAGTTGTCGTGTTCTTACTTTGAGAAGTAAGAACACCAACAACGAAGACTAAGTCGTTTAGAATTAATCCTCGTGTACAGATAGTCACACGATTAATCACGAATGATTCTGTAAGCTAGTGAGCCTCGTGTTCAAGTGTTGGTACACGGAGTACTTTGTTGTTCGCTTGAGAGCTTTGAATGCTTTGAGCTTTTTAATTCGGAAGAGTAATGGCACTTGTTTAATTAATTCAGATGGATGTATATCTCTCTGGTCCTTCTGCTATTTATAGGTGATTCTCTGAAAATAGCCGGTAGAGACAAAGGAAATGATGTCCAATCAATGGCTATTCTTTTATGATGTTGCAGACCTGCAGCACTGCCGCTTCTGAACACTGTCATGCTTTTACAGAGGCAGTTTTGTCTTGTTTGTGTCAGACTTTGAACAACGTTGTACTGCAGTCATAATTGTGTGAATCTTTGTTTCTCATCATTGAGTCTTCAATGCCTTTTATGACTGTTTGGCTCCTTGTTTTTCACGTGTTACTTTTGGTGTAAAACTGTGCTTGTTTGAAACTGTGAGCTGCTCTCAACAGTTTCTCACATCTTTGTCTATAAAAATTGTATCCACAGTGTTTATTGTTGTTTCATCCTTGGCAGTTTCAAACTGCATGAGCAGTTTTTTCACAAATTACTTCTTGAACTGCTCTCTCAGTTTTCTTCGATCTTTCTGTTCGGACATCTTCATCTTCAAAAACTGCTCTACAGTTTTTAGCAGTTTGTGTCTCCTGAACTCTTACAACTATCATCCTATACAAGGATTACATGAAGTAATAACTCTAATGCTTAAACCTTGGTACACAGTTTTGACACATCAAAACATCAATTTAAGGCGGGATTTATACATCAACATCTAACAAGATCAAACTGTATGTGTATGATAATGCCTCTATCAAAAATAGCCTCTGCAAATTGGCGTAGATAGGGGGTATTTATAGGGGTTAGTGACCTAGGTTTTTGTGTAGGGTTTCCACGATCTTCGCTAGAGCGTTCGGTGGTGTTCTCCGGGAATATCGGGGTGGCTGAGCTGAAAGCAGTTGGGCCTTCCCGTGAATCCTGCAAGCTTATCGTCATCCTCCCATTACTCCCTTTTGACCGTTAGGCAGCCGTTGGGCAGTTTGGTGTATGCCTGTCGGACTCTCCCTTTGACAATCGGACTGCGTTCCTTGCTGATCGGACTGCTTTTAAATTGGACTCCTCTTGGTCGAACTGCTATTTTCTTATGGGCCAATTTCTTTGCTGGACCTGCATAAAAGTGAACTGGGCCGCGTACTGGACCTTGAAGTGGGCCGAATGATTTCGACCCCCAACAAGTTTATTTTAGATTTAAAAAAATAAATAAAAATGTAGGAGAAAAATAAAAATTATACGATCTTACACAATAGAAGATTTGAAATTGTGCATTTTAAAAATCAAAATCTAACTCGAACCACTATACTAAATGTATTACATTTATACTTTTAGTATAATATATAATCTAAATATTTATTATTTATATAAACGGTCTGGTTCGATCCAAACAGCCGGTTTCTCTACTCAAACTATGGACATTAAATAATATGGTTTAAAATTTATGATCGATCGACTGATTTTCTTCTTTGTCAAACCGGTCAAATCGACCAAATTATTTCAATTGGCCAGTTTAAACCGATTCATGTACACCCCTCCTAAAAATGTCGAAAAACGTTCCAGCCGTAAATTCATGAATCCAGTTATTCTCATTTTTAACATAAGCCGTACAAGGCATGTTTTCGATTTTTCTAAATCAATTTATATTAATAATGATATAAAATCCCCTTTAAATATATATAAAATTATTAAGCATTTAGGGATGAGCAAAATTGAATCGAATCGAAAATCGCAAATCAAACCGAACGGTCGAGTTTCGAGCGATTTGGGTTGGTTTGAAAACATATGTGATTTAGGTTTGGGTTGAATTTTAAAAAATCTTTGGGTTATCGGTTTGGGTGCGGCTTTAACCGAACCAAACCAAACCAAAATTTATATACGTATGTAAATTACTAAATATTTTGTATTTATTTCTGATACCATGTTAGGAGAAAATACTAGTCGTTATATTTATAATGATCAAAACAAAGCACCTATTTATACAAGAAGAATAAATCTAATCTAGGAATATAAAATCTAATCTAGGAAAATAAAATCCAAATAATATCATAAAGATATATTCACATATATCTTTAACAATAAGATTTATTTTCTACAAATTACAAAATATAAACGTAACAAACCAAACCATATTATGTTTCCCTAACTTTCATCGCACGTTTACAGCTTCACATTGCTCCTCTCTCAGCGATGTGGATTTTGATTGAATCATGTTTCATGTTTTTATTTGATAAACTTATGATTATGTATTGGATTTGTAGATTGTGGATTTTTTTTAATTAAATTTTTGGATTGTTATTTTTTTATTGTATTAAATAGTGTTAATTTAGCAATTTTATGAAAAAATCCTAAAAATTTTCGATTAAAACTGAAACTGATGATTCGGTTTGGTTTGGCTACGGTTGGATTTTAATATTTTTATTCAGGTGATTTGAATTGAGTTTTTTGAAAATTTATGGATTTACGATTTTGTGGGTTCGATGCGGTTTTCAATCCGAACCGCCCGTTGCTCACCCCTACCAAACATAAAATATTATTGCTCACCCCTACCAAACATAAAATATTATACTCCCTCCGTCCCATATGAATTGTCCACTTTGCTTTTGGCACAATAACCAATGCGAGTAGAGATAGAGGAAATTAGTATTTTATTAGTGAGTGAGTATTATTTTTCCATTTTAAGTAAGTGGACAATTAAATGAGATGGACAAAAAAAGAAAGGTGGACAATTGAAGTGAGACGGAGGGAGTATTAGAAATGAAATGGATAAATGAGAGGTTATGAAAATGGAGAAATCGGACCTATCAGAATCTTGAAGGGTCATCATACAAATATGACGTGGCATTTGACGATTTATGTTCCAGATCTATGTAATTTTTTGCCAACCCCTCTCTCTCTCTCTCTCTTCAAATTCAGCACCCTTTGTTGAACGGATCTTTTCTAAGATTTTCCTCTTTTTTATTAATAACGAGCATAATATTTCCTTGTATTCACTTCCTAGCAATCAAATGTTTGCTGCTTATACCCAGCGACCAATTCACTAGTTCAGGTAAGTTCCTTTTTATATGTTTTTTCTGTTTCAATTCATTATGCGGTTTCGCCACGTTTTAGTTGTTTTACAGTATTTTAGCTCAGATGGGTTTTTGTTGAATTCAATATCCCCTTTAATCCTTTTTGTTTTTTCTTATGGTATTTTGGTCTCCCGATGGCTACGTCTAGTGGGTTTTCTACTCGGTCGTACTTTGTGTTTGATTTACCTTCTCCTGTTTGTGGGGCGGTCAGGGTTTTAGGATTGAGAAATTGGATGTATTATTTGAACTGTTTTTATGAATTATTGAGTGGGAGATACAATTTTTTATTTGGGAATTCCGTGTTAAGTTTTTTACTTTGGGTTCATAAGCTCTATTTGACATTTCTTGTGGTTATCTGGGAAATTTAACTTATGGTTTTCTCATGTATAAAGCGTGAAATGTGGTTGGGCTCTTGTTTTCTTGTGATTTTGAGGCTTGATTCTGGTGTTGTTTGTTATGGGGATGTTATCCCAAATAATGCATAATAGGTTTACTTCCTTTTTCAGAGTGGAAGCTTAGATTTTGATAATGTTTAGGGAAGAAGAGAAAGACCAGGGATCCAGTGTAAGATTGAAGACGTTCTCCAGGTCGGTTTCATGGACTGAACGTCCACCAAGAAAGTCTAATTCGAATCCTCAATGGAACAGCAAAGCTCGGGCATGTTTACCGCCGCTTCAGCCTCTTTCTATTGCCAGACCAAGCATTGAAGAATGGCCTAGAGCTGGGTCAGACGATCTTGGCGTATGGCCTAATCCTCCAACTCCTGGTGCAAGGCCTGGATCAAGAACTCCTCGTGAAAGCTCGACTGCAGATTTACTGGCTCCTAGAGAGTTTGAATGCGGGAAGGACAAGCTTGCGTTTTTTGATAAGGAATGCTCAAGGATTTTAGATCATATTTATTTGGGAAGTGATGTAATAGCCAAGAATCGGGAGATCCTCCGGCAGAGAGGGATTACCCATGTGCTCAACTGTGTTGGGTTTGTTTGCCCTGAATATTTCAGCAATGAGCTTATATATAAAACCCTTTGGCTGCAGGACAGTCCTTCTGAGGATATTACAAGTATTCTCTATGATGTGTTTGATTACTTTGAAGATGTTCGTGAACAAGGTGGGCGTGTCCTCGTCCACTGTTGTCATGGGGTATCTCGATCAACCTCGTTGGTCATTGCATATCTTATGTGGAAAGAAGGACAGAGTTTCGATGATGCTTTTCAGCATGTCAAAACAGCTAGAGGAGTTACTAATCCTAATGTGGGATTTGCTTGCCAACTCTTACAATGCCAGAAACGTGTACATGCTCTGCCAGCTAGCCCATCTTCTGTACTTAGAATGTATCGTATGGCACCTCACTCATCATATGACCCCCTTCATCTGGTACCCAAGATGTTATGTGAACCGGGTGCGGATAGGCTTGACTCTCGTGGAGCATTCATTGTTCACACTCCTTTTTCTTTATATATCTGGATGGGGAAGTACTGCTCCCCAGTGATGTCTGATGATGCGAGGACATCTGCTTCCCAAATTATTCGTTATGAGTGCGCCAAGGGTCCAGCTATAATCGTCAAGGAAGATGAAGAGACATTTGAATTCTGGAATGCTTTTAACTGTAATAAAGATCTGGCTGAAGGCTGTCGTGTGAAGTCTGAGAAGGAAAAAGGGCTCTTGTCAGGGTCCGACATGGCACCTGTTCCATATCTCAATCAAAGGAAACTCAATGAGTATGATCTAGATTTTGAAATATTCCACAGAGCACTTGCTGGTGGGGTTGTACCACCTTGTCCATCTTCTGAAGCAGGGTCTGAGACATGCCTTCCTTCCAGAGAAAATGCTTGGAACAGATTAAGAAGAAAGTTAACCGACGGTATTGTGAAGGAAACTGCAATCTTGTCTAAATCGGACTCTGGTAGCTATGGGAGCTGTAATAAACTGGAAATGGTGGGTGCTTGTTCAGTTAAAGACACTGGATCACCTGCTGATGTTTCAAGGTCTTCAAGTAGCCAAATTGATTCCCAAGATTCATGTGCTCCTTCTGTATCCAGCAGCGTAGTTCCTGATGCTTGTCTATTGGAGTCTCCATCATTCAATTTGGTGGATTCTTTTTCTTCATTCTTTGTCGGTAAGCCGAAATCCAATTCAACATCGCCATCAATCTCACCGTCAACATCTGATTATTCAAGTTCTTTTGGTTTCTCACCATCATCATCGAACTGGTCTGACTTGTCATTTGTATCTGCTCAACCATCACCTCGCACATTTGAACCAAGTGATATTGATCCTAGTAAAAGTGGTCCTGCTGAGGAATCTTTAAGTTGTGCAGTTGAAGGTACATGCTTACGTGACAATGCTACATCTCAATCAGCAGAAGCAACCTTTCTTTTTAACGTTTCAAGAGCAACTGGTTTATGCTCAACCTCTGGACAAAGTTCTCCCTCCCTTGCGGAGCGTAGGGGTAGCAGTCTTCCTCCTCGGATGATTTTGCCCTCCATTGATGAGGAGTCTCATATTTCAGAAAACTTTCCAAGACACTCTGAAGATGATGTCATGAAGGATGTTGAATGCACAAACCTTAGTCCTATCATTGGTTTGAAAATTGATGCTAAAGAGCCAATTTCAGATGTGAATGGCTGCGTGACTGATGGTGAATTTCTGAACACATCACCAGATGAAAAGATGTACGACACATTTTTCATTGCAACAGATGATATGACTAATAAAATAGCAAAGCCAGCTAGCTAGTATTCTACATGTGGCCTTCTCTGCATAAATTAGACATGTATTCTGGCTTTCTGGATCCTATTGCCATTTATTTTGTACTTATTTCTGCACAGCATTCTGGAGCAAAACTCTGATTCTCTGTATGTGTGAATAGGGCATCATTAGGCATCAAAAGGAAGTCATAGTCAGATGATCAGCAATGAAGGCAAATCTGAATATAACCATATATATTTGGAGATTTCTGGTCGATGTCTTCTATTTGAACAGGGCTCCAACGTAGATGCTCATATTAAGGTATGCTATCCTCTTTAAAAAACCAAAGTTGCATTCTACTTCAATACATTTTTCCTTGGTTTATCCTCAGCCCCTTTTGTTATCCTATCATACGTTGCTGAATGCAGCATATCATTTATGTTGCTTTACATGAGATTAACCATAGTAAGCTGGAGAATGGCTACACATATCTCAAGCAGAATATGAAGTCCTTGGCTACTTATGTAGACTGATCATGATGTACCAGTACCACATAAACTTATATGAACACGCTTGAGCGATGAACTCCCATGATAGTAGTGTTCAGCTAGAAGGCTACTTGAAATCCCCCAGGAATATAAAAACCTTAACCCATGTCGAACTTTGATTTTATGTTCTAATTTAACCTATGGAACTGTGCTCTAATTATCACAATTTTCAAGAATACTGATATAGAATCTTGGATTTCTAAATAGGAATCGGAATCTGATGTTTAAAAGGTTGTAGTTAAAAGTTCTGTCTTCCACATTCCTAATGCACCCTAATTTGTACTTGTGTAAGGAAGTATGTTTGTAATCAATATAAAATGTGAAGTATTTATGTTATCAAAACAAGAGAGGTACATCTGAAATGAATAAATAATGTGAACTTTTTATATTATTTCTACAAATCTTCAATATATTGAACATAACATATATTAGTAATGAGGAATATGTGTATATATCCCGAGCAAAGGCAGTTTGCGAGAAAATGGATCTGATGCAGGATCAGCACTCCAATCCAGCAAATTTCAAAGTCAGGGTGGAAATCCTATTCCAAGTCCTTGTCTCATCGTTTTCGGAACCTTAGAGATACTGAGATTTAAGACGTGTGTTCATTACCAAAGCATCTAGAGGAGTTCCACTAGTTCTCACCACAATGTTGTTAGGATTTTTGTTTGAAGCCCTCCAGTGTGTTATCTTTCAAATACTTTGGATTTCCTTTTCTCTTCTCTTCTTGAAATAGGTCTCGAATTAAGGCTTGCAGTTGCATACTGAAAAAATTGGGAAGATACCCCACCCATCTGTACTGAAAAAGTTGGGAAGATATGCCGCCCATCTTATGCTGCAGAAATATTTCTTGATTAGCATCCTATCCCTAATTGGGGTGTGATGAGTTAAGATGTCAATTTAGCCTAAAACTCGTGGATTGACCTGAATAACTTGTGCTAAACACAGGATTAGGGTTGATCGAAAAGGATTTAGGCTAAATGGGCTTGACCCAGCGGGCGAGACCATTAAAAAGTTAAAATCTTATTTTAAAAGAATAATGAAATTATTACTAATTTTTTGAGGAAAAAATGTTATTTCTTTTATTTTATAAATTTGTCTTAGAATTAGGTGAGATGTTTAAATAGATATTTATTCACTTTAACTACTATTTAATGTTTATTTGAGAATTCTGACAATTTCTAAAATATTAAATATTATTTAAAATAATTTAGTTTTTTAAGTTCTATAGATATACAACTTTATAGAGTTTTTTAACCTTAAGTTTTAATGTATTGCTAAATTGAAATTTATCAGAATTTAATTTTTGTTCTTGTAATTATAATTATTTAATTTTCGTGGACTTAATGCTATACCTTATAATATATAATGCATCATTATATGTTGTACAATCCGTTATGGTATATAATGCACTATTTTTGTTTCAAATAGAATTATTTAATGTCTTTAATAAAATATTCTGAGTTATAGAATTCTACTTGAGGCACCAATGTATATGTCTAATACACTACTGTTAGTGTATCATAAATTTTTTTATACAATACATCTAAAAATAATTTTATTGTTTTATGTGTATTTGATTAATTTTAATAATAAAAGAATGAATATTTAGGTTTAATAAAGAACTATACAAGTAAGAAATTGTAAAACTGAGCACTTGATGGACCAGCCTGAAAGCCGAGAAAATTCACGAACCGACCCAAACTATGGGGCTGGATCGAAACTCAATGAGCTGACTAGATGAACATCCCTAGTGATGAATAGGCATGCATCTGTGAAGGTGTAGAACATAATTTTTGGCATTGCTTTTTCTCTCTTAATTTATGGTACATAGCATTAAAGGATTTCTTGGGGGGTGTGTGGGGTATGCTATCATTATCTGTTGTAGAGTTATTCTCCTCTTACCTTGTGTCTTCCATTGAAAAGGGGGTCTAGTACTATAGGAACATGAGAGAGTTTTCCAAGATACCCTTTGGGTGATCTAGCGAAAGCCTTCATGAATTCGCATGATAGCTTGTTGTATTAACATCTCAGAAAGTTGTGTAGTACCGATTCAATTAGCCAACGAGTTCTTGCTCTCGTTTTCTACACTCTTCTGGAAATGCTGTTGTGGTAGGTGTATGCTTAGTGATGAAATGCAAGTATATACATACATGGGAACTGTTAAATTGGGCAGTGATATTTTCTATAGATGTCTTTGAAGATACTTTAGTTCGCACTTGCTAAATTCTTGAATTTGCCTCTTTCACGTCGTTCCAGATGTTCAAGGAAGGTGAAGAACCAGTGCAGCATCTGTCCTGCTTCTTGTTAGAAAAGGATCTAGAGATAGTGGGATCGAGCAACGCTTAGAACTATACAGGTAGGCAGGATCTTTAATTTTTTTTTCGAACCTTATGGTTGCAGCTCTAATGAGTTGCATTGGCATCCCAAAGCAGGAGATGTAAGGACAGAATTCATTTTCATTCTTAAACAGGGAATAATTTTTTTTTTTTCTTTTCTGGAAAGGATTTGCCAGAAACATCTTCTATCTTTATTTTATAACTCCTCTTGTATAAGGTTTTGTTCATCGATCGATTAGGCGAAAACCATGGAGCCTTTGTGGCTCAATCCACTCCAGGTTTGTTCAGTAAAATGCATCTGATTTTTAACTTGTGAATGGCTTCCATTCGATGCATTGTTTATGAGGTTTGTTTGAACTTGTGGTTTTTGAGCCATTTGATTTTATATATAGATTTTTAGTCGAATTATTCAAAGCATATTCAAATGTCAAAATAGCCGCTTACTTTAGGAAAAAGAAATTAACAAAATAATGTTACAAAATTTTGTATTGGACTGTGGAACGTATTTCTTTTATGGAATGAACTTCTAATATTATAGTCATTTAAACCGGACCAAAAAGGGTTGATGTAAATAGGGCGTAAAAGAAATAATTCAAAACTTTGAGCAATCAAAACTTTAAATAATCTTACTTTTCTCTTATGGACAAATAAATACAAAAAACATTTATTAGGAGTTATTTCATCACAATTATGATTTGTTTACATATAAATTGTTGGTTTCGGGTGAGAGTTATAAGTAAGTATCTACGTGAGGAAGTGAACATGAGTTCATTTACAGTTCTTAGCTGATTCTTGAGTCAAATATATTTATGAGCTAGTTTTCAATTACACTCCAACAATAGTTAATTGTTGAGTTTTATAAATATGAATTGAAAAACATATTACTGAAAGCAGTGGCGGATCCAGAAAATTTTCTCGAGGGGGGCTGAAACATTTTTTCTCGGGTTCACCTTAACTTCAATTATTTTATATCATCTTTTTCCTTATTTTAATCCATTTTTTCTTCTACAAGGGGGGCTATACCATTAAAAAACCGGATCATGATACTAAAAAAACCGGATCATGATCCAAGCCCTTACATGGATCCGCCTCTGACTGAAAGTGGTAAGAAAATAATAAACGATCCAAGAACTTTTATAGTGGTTCGGAACTAGCAGTCCTACGTCCACTAATTTTCCTCCACATAAGGTATTCACTAAACTTAAGTTGTCCTATGAAGGTTTGAATTCCCTTAAAAAATGTGGGTCTCTGCAATGATCCTTCAAATTCGTAATTTTTTTAAACCTATATTGAATAATCAACTAGACGAGTCTAGTGGTCTTATACACTAGAAGACATGGAAGTCTCGTGTCTCAAAGACACAGAAGGCACGAGCCTAGGTGCTCAGACTAGCTTAACAAAGCTCGGAGAGAAGAGAGATTAGGAATTGGAAGAAAATATTCTGGAAATTAGTAACCTTGGTCTCTTGAATTGTGTGGGGTATATATAGAATTTATTTGAATTCTAGCATTTGAGAAGACTTTAAAGTACACATACTTGCAAGTGAACGTTGATTTACGAAGACGTACACTCCTGCACTTTTGTTCTTGAATCAGAAATACAAAAAAGCTACTGATTCCATAGAAAGGTCAGTTGATCAAAGGATCAGCTGAGCATGGCTTTTATGCTCCTGCATTCAGTTGGTGCTCTTCTCAACTGATCAGTTCTCTCCAAATTGTTAATTTGATCATTTTTTTCATAACTGTCAACTAAGTCGCCAGTTATGGATGGACATAATTGATCTTCTTGTGTGGTTATTCAAGTCTTCTAGTCTCGTTAAATCCTAAACTATTACTCCCTCCATCCCGCTAGATTAGTCTCATTTTTTTATTTTCGTTTGTCCCATCATATTAGTCACATTTCCTAAAATGGAAAAAAAAATCTCTCACATTAATAAAATATTAATTTCACTACACTGACAAACATTGATTATCGCGTCCAGTCAAAGTGGGACTAATATAATGGGACGGAAGGAGTATAGCTCTTAAAACATATATAATAACACTCAGTTATGTCACACTCAACTCTATAGAATAAACTTAGCTGATTCGATGATTTTTAATATATCATCAAAATTATATAAAATCCCAACATGAATAAAGTTTAATTAATTCTAATATATTAATCTCAATTTGGATTGTATACTTCAATTAATGACATTTTAAATGGGTATTATAGTAATATTTTTAAACTAAATTTAATTGAATATTCATTTGATTTTGAAAAACTAATAATTTCCACATCTTTTTCATATTCTTTATTTGAACATGACCTCGCTAGTCGCTACAATCGGAATGAAATAGCACGAAGAGAACTCTAATTGAATATATTGTTTACAAAATTTTAATTAAAGATAGAGTCATGGTCATTTTAAATTACTGTTGTAAAAGTCGGGTTAAGTGATTCTTAATGGTAGGATTGTACACGAAGGGAATATAATAAATCACAAACCATAAATTAAACAGGCCAATTAATTTTTCACACTAAATTGGTCAAATTGTGTTAACACAGTGGGGTTCCGTTGATTTGACCACTTGGAACATCAATTAAATAAAAAAAATATAAAAATATTGAACATTTCCTATTTTCGCTGTAATTTATTTGCGTAAGAAAAATTGGCTAGAGATGGTTTTCTCCTCTATAAGATGCACCAAGATGATCAGTCTCAAAAATTAAAGAGAAATTGAGAATGAAATGAGAGAGTGATATAAAAAAGGTGATTTGTATTCTGTTTATAGGATTTGGGTGACATAAGGGTGATTATTATAGGTGGATGAGAAATTTTTAAATTGATATGCAAAAGAAGGTTTGACTCTAGAAAAAAAAAGATAAAAAAGAAAGAAAATGTTTGTTTGTGTTCTTTTAAGCTCAAAAGAAATATTATTAGAGCATAAGAGAATTAGAAAAGAAAAAAATAAAGAAAAAAAATAAGAGAGAGCCTTGATTTGTGTTGAAAACCTTAGGAGACGGGTAGATGTTGTTAGAATGTGGTTTAGATTTGTTGAGAGTCATGAATTCAATGGATTTGTAGTCACTTGGCCAAAATTTCCCTACCTTTCACAAAAAGCCTACATTACAACCTAATCAAAGTTCTTTTCGATTCTTGAATTGTGTGCACATTTGAGCAGTGGAGATTCTAGAAATTTTGAAAGCCTATGGTAGAAATTTCTTCATACATGTTGTGAGTGCTTTCATTGAAACACAAACACTTGTGTGAATGAGCAATACACTTCCTTGCGAGTCTTCCGAAGTTGATGGATTTCTTATCTCTTTCAAATTGCTTGTGTGTTGTGGATTTTTTATTTTTGAATGTAATGAATCTTGTGAGGCATTGCACTTTCAACTGCATGAGATTTCTTTTCTTTCTTTTCTTTTGATTGAGGACACTCAAATATTCAAGTTTGGGGGGTTTGATAAGCTCATATTTGTATTCACTTATCATTACAAAAAAAATGGTCTATAATGGCGATAAAAATTATCACTATTAATATGAATTTTGTCACTATAGCATCTTAGTGACAATATTGTGTGTCGTCACCATGTCGTGGCTACTGAATAGTGGCTAAAGGGTTTAGCGACGAACTACGATAGTCGTCACTATTGCTCTATTTTATTGTGACTCCACTTTTCATCACTAATTCACTATTAATTAGTTACAAACTATAATCGTCACTAAAATGTCATGATATAGCCGCACAGATGTGTTGTCACTAAATAAACATGTTTTAGCCACTACAATAATTATCACTAAAACTTTATAATATAGTAGCATAATTTGTCGTCACTAAAATATCATTATATAGTTACACATAAGTGTTGTCACTAAATAAACACCTTTTAGCCACGACACTAATTATCACAAAAACTTCGAATTTAGTAGCAAAAATTGTCGTCACTAAAATACCTAGTCGTAGTTGACAAGATCATCTGAACCTACCTACACCATACCTAACCGTCGACCGAGCCACCACTGAGCCACAATGCCTTGAACCGCACCCAACCGTTGCATCGCACCTAACCCGCCAACATCGAGCTACAGCTAACCAACCGCACCACACCCAACCATTGAACTGCATCTAGCCTACCACCACCGAGCCACAACCAACCATCGACTGAGTCCACCGGCATCGTGCCGCACCACGAGCAATTAGGACCACCGAGCCATCATCGCACCGCACCGCACCACACCTATGAATAATCAGGACCCTGCACATAGTCATATAAAAAATTAATATTTAGTGCTTCCAACAGGATTCAAACCTTTTACCTCTTAATTTAATCTTTTATATCTATCCACTGCACCAAATGATTAATTATTAATATTTTGGATGGTTAATATATATAAGATAATAGTGGCTATCTATCTAAACTTAATAAATTTATGGAATCTATTTCACACTTTATAAATTTAAATTTTGACAATCTTATAAATTAAAAAATTACTATCACATCAGTGAATTCTAAAAAATAAAACTAAAACATAAATATTGATAAAATAAAATTTTATACAATTTTATATTAAAAAACTACTAAAAAATATTCATTTTTACTTCATTATTTAGAATTTGTCGAAGTGGTAGTACTTTTTTAATTTATAAGATTACTAAGAATTAAATTTGAATAAAAAATAAGTTTTAATAAAAAAATATAACGTAAGATTTTAATTTATGTTAAACATAAATTTTTCATAATTATGTAATTAAAATTATAATTTAACTAAACAATTTAAAATTTACGCATTATTTAATATTTTGAATACATAATTTACTCATAAAAAATTCAATAATCTTAATTAATTATGTTTATTTATTTAAATACATGATTAAATTTTTAATTCAATTTGAATTTTAGCTTAATTACACATTTTGAATCTTATCACCTTTAAATAGATTAATTTTTAATATACTAACATAATCTTCAATCATATTTTAAATATTTTTAAATGTAAATTTTTATTAATATTTATTACTTATATACAAATATTTATATAATTTAATTATTTAAATATATAAAGTCAATATTCAATTATTATTTAATTGCCACATCAAGAATTTTGTTTAATATGGGTAAATATCATAATAGTCTTAACAAAAAATGTAATAAAATCTTAACAGTGTTAAGTTGGTGGGGATCAAATTGCTTAATAAATATAATGTAGGATATAATTTCATATATTTAGAAGTATGTAATAGAATTTCATAAAATTTAAAAGTTTTAGATATTACGTAACCAAAAGCGAATTGGTGGCTTATAAAAAATATTACTAATGAACTAGTGGAGTTTAATAAATATTTAAATTTTATTAAAACATAATAAAAAATATTATTATTGTCGACTTCAGTGATAATATATTAAATTATCACTATTTATAATTTATTGTGATAAATCTGATTACCGTCACTATAAAATTTATTTAGCAACAAAATAAATTATTGTCATTGACTTTAGTGACGGTAAATACTAACAACATATGAAATTGTCACAAATTGAAAAATATTGTGATGAAAAAATTAATTGTAGCTAAAATAGTATTTTTAGTTACAAAAACTTTATTGTCACTAATATTAGTGACAATAAAGATTGACAACTTATAAAATTGTCACAAATCATATTTTTTGTGACGAGAAAATTTATTGTTGCAGTAGATATATGTTTAGTAACAAAAATGTTATTGCCACTAACTTTAGTGACAATAAATATTCGCAGCTAATAAAATTGTCACAAATCATATTTGTTGTGACAAAATAATTTATTGTTGCTATACATATATGTTTAGTCACAAAAATATTATTACCACTAGCTTTAGTGACAATAAATATCCATAATTAATTAAATTGTCACAAATTGCATTTTTTGTGACAAAATACATAATTGTTACTAAAAATGTGTTTTTAGCCACAAATATTTAAATGTCACTGACATTATTGTCACTACACATAGTTTTTTTTTGTAGTGTATCCATGTGTTTTCTCCATTGTTTTAGTACATTTAGATTAGGTTTTTAGTTATTTTTGTGCACGAGTATGTTTTAGAGGATGTTATGCTTTCGATTGTGAATTTTGCAGGTATTTGAGGCTAAAAAGAGGTCAAATGATGAAAAGAGCCATGAAGAACAGAGTTGTTGCTTCGATTGACACATGGAAAGTCGACTGAGTTAGAAGACGTGCCAAAATCCTGAAGTATGACTCTGTGTTGACCGATATGGTGCATGTCGACCGACATAGAGGTCAGATGTCGATCGAAAGAAGCTGCAGGAAGAAAGGCTCGACATTGGTGGTCCATGTCGATCGACACGCTTTGTGTCGATCAACACGGATGTTGAAGACGCTAGATCGAAATGGAAGAAGAGATGGATGTCGACTTGCATGATGGATTTATATACTGAAAGCATTATGATTGGTATACTATGTACAAGGTCGATTGGTTAATATACTAGGAATCATAAATGTTGTATGTTCATCTCCTGTCTGAATTAACAAACATGTGTCACAAACGCAATTATCCTCTTATCTCGTCGATAGGGAGATCATACGGTGTGTAGTAGATCACGGAAGATCATATGGATCGTTTGACCTAGCGAGATATAAATAGTTATCACAACTGAGACAGTTCCAGGATAAACTATCGGTGTAGGCTGCAGCATACGCGGTAATAAGCACCTTATGTTGGATGGCTTGGTATGCTGGTGTGGGGCACATATTGATAAGGACCTAAGTCGAGATCGATTCTTTTATCTGACACTAAAATAATCTAGATCTCTATGGCTTGATGAGATCCTAAGCCTATATGAAGGTACAGAAGTATACACGGATTGTGTATCACTTTGAGTTGCAGTGAAATGCTCTAGTTGAACTTGTATATATGTATCTTGGGTGATAGCAGTTTGTATATGACTGTCTAGTACTGGAACTAGGTAACCACATCCAGTATAGGATGGTGACATTTCCTGAGCAGCTCAAAAGGTTTGTTATGTTAAAGTCCTGTAGGCTGATTAAGTTCAAGCATAAGTGAAAAAGTTTGAGTGGATTGTCTCGGGAATATAAGATGTTAATTAATTAAATAACTTGTCAGAGCTTAAATTAATTAATGAATGTTTGTAACCTTAAATGTGGGGATAAACCGAGCCCATGCAACCCGTACCTCAAAACGTGGTAGCAAATAGGTATGATAGTATTGATTCTCTGGTGGAATGAATCAATATTAATTAATTAATTATATTCTGGGTTGAACATGTGAATTAATTAATTGATAGGCCTTATTTGCTATTTGCATTCTGGTCCCTAGTCTGGCTATGAAAACTCAGGCCCAATAGTATCTAGTATTTTCCTATAAATAGACCTCAATTTCTCAGATCACAACACACCACAAGATCATATGTTGCAGCATAGCAAACCAGTATTTTGGGAGCTATGGTGATCGACTAGATCTGAGAAACGAGGAGGAAATTCCGCTTCTCAACCGGGCAAGGAATCCGAAGGAAATCTTCACAGATATTCGGATTGGAGTTGGGATACAGATCAGAAGATCAGATCAGGAGGATCTTCTTTCTACTCTCCCTCTTTGTTTTCGAAAATCATATATTAATTTTCTTAGATTTAATTCCTCAATCTATTAGGAATAAATCTTGGTGCATGAGAAAAAGGATCGAGGATCAAATCTCTACGCACTCGTTCTTCAGGTTTCTACAATCTAGGTATTCCGCATAAACCCCCTTATGCATAATCAACAGGAGCATGCTAGGAATAATATTAGGCATAACAATTTATTTTTGATATTACAATTATCGATCCTGGCAAACGAACTTCGTGATTCAGTTCATGAATCCCTTCATTGCATCCATGTCGATCGACACATGTTGTGTCGATCGACACAGATGCCCGAGAAGGGGATTTTTCCAGCTTTGGTGATTTTTGATATTCTAGTCTGATACCATGTTTAGATATTTTCAGTCCTCTATAAATATTGAACTCATTAGGGCACGAAATTATCTTGAATTTTACTGAGAATAGTGAAAACATTGGAGTTTTTCCAAGACACTGAAGGTTCCTCTTCATTTGTTGAGGTATTTCTATGTGTTTAATAATATGTTTACTTTAATTCAAGTCATGTTTTGTGGCTAGAAACCCTAACAAGTTCTAGGACTTGTGATATTCTTTTCTGATGCATGTTTAAGTAAATTAGCTCAATAGCATGATTTAATTTCTTGAGCTTAATTAATTGAATCTAGATTTAAAGAAGGTTCG
Source organism: Plectranthus barbatus (assembly GCA_026898455.1). Taxonomy (NCBI): domain Eukaryota; kingdom Viridiplantae; phylum Streptophyta; class Magnoliopsida; order Lamiales; family Lamiaceae; genus Plectranthus; species Plectranthus barbatus. Next base: position 69,350 of record JAPKLW010000289.1, on the reverse strand, counting down.
AGAGATGAATTTGAATCTAGGTTTGTAGTTGTCAATTGAAAGACCGAGAGGTAAAAATTGGTAATAGGAAGAAGAGATTAAATGCAATTATTTTCTGTCTTAAAAGGAAGAATTAATTTGTAGGACTTAATTAGATAAATATTGAGATTGACTAATTTGTGTTCTTGAGACCGAGAGGAGATAGTCACATTTAGTAATACAGGGTTTAATTGCTAATAAGTTTAATCTATATGAATCTAAATTAATCTCCATTGTTGAGTTGATGAATTTGCATGTTAATGATTAGATTATCTGCCCTAGAATCTGTATTTTTACATATTGTTTTCAAAAACCTTAAAATTTATTCATTGTCATCTTTACTTTTGAAAACCAAATCCCTTTTCGAATCCCTCAAACAACTATGGTTTAAGAACTATAGTTAGTACTTAGGATAGTTTCATCAAACGATCCCTATGGGTTCAACCACCTTAGGGTGAAATATATAAATATATTTGCCACTGTTTTTGTAGCTATCAATACTCTTGAGCACTATGGTGGACCTCTTATTCCATATGGCGAACTTCTCCGCCGATTATGGTGGAAGCTCTATATTGTTCATTTTGAATATATAACATGCTCGCTAAAATAGAAAGAGTGCAACAAAATATGGATCTGGTCCTAAGAGACTCAAAACAGCTAGTCTGTAACGACTAACTGCTATGATATCACTTTTTGGTCCCGATATCAGAGTGTTGAGATGCATAACAGAAATATTTAATGTAAACTTGCATTCACAAATTGGTTGCGACTCGCCAGTTTGTGTTTCTAAAAACTTGTTATTAGCGAGTTTGAGATTAAGTTCGATTCGGTTATAATTTAATACTTAGAGAGTGTTGAGTTTTAAATACTTGGGAAAATATAAATAAAATAATAAATGCAAAAAGATTTATAGAGGTTTGGACACAAAAATCTTACGTCCTCTCTTCAGACCTAAAGTCTGGAATACACTAAGCTTTGGTTACAAAAGTTCTCAGGATCTATTGAAAGCTGATGAATGTCAATGTCCACCAGCCCACTTGCTCACTAGCTAAGACCGTTGCTTCATTTGCTTCTCAGACTTGGAGTGTGGGCACACCATGCAGTCTCCTTCTCTGGAACTTGGGAACTTTAAGGTTCTTCCCGGAACCATTGATCTCTTTGGCTAGATGCCTTGATAATCACTACTTGGATAGAGGTTGTGACTATTGTGTTCTTACTTGGAAAGTATGAACACCCAGATTAAACTTGTGCTAAAAGCAACAAATCTCGTGTCCAAAGATCGACACACGATAAGCTTAGAATAAGCCTTGAATGTTTGAAAGCTTGATGGCACTTTGAATGTTTGGTATGTCAGTTGGTTCTATCACTTCTCGTTCGTGCCTCTCTGTTTTTCTCTTGTGACATTTCATCTATTTATTAGCACAGTAGAGAATATTTGAATTTGTAGCCATTTAGAAACATTCTAGATGTTGTCAAATCTAGAGTCTCTTTCTTTTACGAAGGACAGGTTGCTTTCCAGAAAATCTGCACATGCTTCTGCATTTCAAACACATGGTGCTCACATTGTATTTGGTGTCAGAATGGCTCTTTTCATCAGTCCGAGGAATCCGAACTAGTTGAGCACTAAGATCTCCACACTTTAAGTAATCTTCATTCTTAAGTCTGGCCTTGAAAAAATATATTCATCTACTTTGTTCTCATTGTCTCTATGTGCGAGTTAGGATATTTTGTAAACTGGTGTCCTCCAAGCTGATGAGTTCTGTCAGTTTCTCCGAAGATGAGAATCCCAAACTCATAAACTGATTACTAGTTTCTTCGAATTCCTTGCGATCCCAATTGGCGGATTGACTCCCTAACCAGTTTGTCTTGATTAGCTCCATTACAATTTTGTTAACATCCTAAACAGGACATTACAAGTTTTGCACAAACTAGAGCTAATCTAAAGATATTCTAAACTGGTGGTTTCTATAGAGTCTGACACATCAAAACAATCGATAAAGTGGTATGAATACTGTAATATCCGAGAAATAATTTAAGTTACTCAAGCTTAAATTTCTGGAATAAATTCATTTTATTAACATATTTTCTACAAGTTGGGAAATTAAAGGCATGTAGAACAATATGGTAGGAAAATATATGAAATAAATGAAGATATGACAAGATTTTCTTTGCGTGGTTTTCCAACCTACATGCTACACATTACCTAAGTTTTTGCAAGTTGAGGAGAAATGAGGCGTAGAAATATTCAGGGAGGGAGCATGAACTTTTAATGCAAATATTACCTAAGATTTCACCTAGGACGTCATAAATCTCATGCACATGCTAGCTACAAACAAGACCAAAAAGAAGTTCTGGTTAAGATTTACAAGATGATAAATCAGTATAATATTTTCTAATTCAAGAAAATATGAAAATTAATTATATTAAAGATCTCAAATTATAGACCGTTTCCATGAACTTCAAATAATTATTTGAAGTATATCCGTCTAGATATAAATTATTTAAGGTTAAATTTCGGAGTTTAACAAACAAATTGAATGTATTGAGATCAAACATTATCTCTAAACTATTAATTACATAGAGTGTGTATTTGAGCATATAATTATTTATGCTGACGTTTTTATATTTACATGAGTCTACCCTACCCTATGATAACTGTTAAGGCCAGGCCCACAAGGCCCATGTTGGGATTGTACACTGAAAGCATATATGATTAAGTGTTTTGTACACTGGTCTTCATATATGTGTTGTCACAACAATGCTCGCTGTCTAATGAAACAAACATACAACGAACCATAATATCCTATTATCTCGCCTATAGGGATTATCATATGGTGTGTAGGAGATCACAGAGGATCAGATGAATGAGACAGTCCATAGATAGGCTGTCGGTCTAAGCTACGGCACATCGGTTCACAAGTGGGCTTATCCTAGCTACTTGATGTGTCGGTACATGGTTACGTATTGATGGGATCAACAGTGGGATGTGCCATTCTCATTGACATATGAATGAGTCAGTTCCCTAACATACTTCCTATGATTTTAAACCTAACTGAAGGATAAGGGGCACACACAGATTGACCACACTTTGATTTACCATGGTGACGAGTCTTACATGTACTCTTATACCCGTATTTTGGGTGTTGGCAATTTGTGTGTGGCTTGCTTAGGCTGGACGTTTAGGTAAGCATATTCGTTTCAGGATGGTGACATTCCCTGAGGAGCTCACAAGGTTCATTATGTTAAACCCTGCAAGTTGAATTATTTAATTCAGGCATAAGTGAAAAGGAGTGAGTGGTATTACTCAGGAAATAAGAGATTAATTAATTATGGCTGATTGTCATAAGCCAAATTAATTAATGAATGTCTAAAACCTTAAATATGTGGATCATGTTAGTTTGGTGCAACCCATTCCTAATAACGTGGTAATAAAGGGGCGAGTCAGCATTGTTACCGTGGTGAAGGTTAAAATAATGTTTTATTAATTAATTATGTTCTGGGTTGAACAAGGAATGATTAATTAATAAAGAGGGCCCACTTTATTATTTGCATCTAGTCCCTGGTATGGCCCATGAACTGCTCAAGCCCATTAGGGTTAGGGTTTCTCAAAACCCTAACACTATATATATGCCTTCTCTCTATCAGATCAAGTTAAGGTTTTTCAGTATATTGAAAAGAGAGGGAGAGAACGACGGTGGCTATCCTGTGGGAGAAATTGATCGATTTCTCCGGATCTCGGATCCAACTTGGTAGATAATCCTGACCAGATTTCGAAGGAGCAAGGAAACAGATCAGAAGATCAGATCTGTAGGAACAACTGTCCATCGCCGGCGTTCTATCTCAGATCTAAGGTTATTTCATCATTATTGGCTCCGATCTAGATCTGTAGATCAAACGGTGAAATCAAGTATTCCCTAATTCCATCCTCTACAATTAATTTTGTAGGAGCATGCATAGGATCGCATGGTTTATTTAATTGAAATTTGTTCCTGGTATCCTAAGAACGATCCTTGGCAAGAAATTCATTAATGGCAATTCGTGTTGTCCATCGTAGACTCAAACCCTACAATTGGTATCAGAGCGAGGTTGATGTTCTTAGGCTCTATCTTGGATAGATTGAAATTAAATGAATATGTATGTTCATGGATGGATTTAAATTGTCGTGGATGTTTTTTTGTTCTCGTGGCCTTCTTGTTTTAGGATCTGATTTTTACCACGAGAAAATCCGTGGTTAGATTTAATAGGGAAAATCATGTAATAGATCTAGATCTATTTTTGTATTTTCTATTTTTTTTAAAATCTGTAAAATTGAGATCCGGAAGATGAACGACAAACGGAGAATGAAGAACGGTGAAAGCGACATGGATTAGCGTTCAGCCACACCGCCGGCGGCGACGACCTCGGCGGCAGCGACGGGTGGCAGCGGCGGGCAGGCTCTCTACCTGCGGCTGGGCCGCACCCTAGGTCTTGCTGCTGCTGCAGCTTGCGTTTCCGGCGAGCGTGAAAGGTCCAGCAGGTGCGGCGGCTAGGGTTCCGCCGCGGTGAGTAGTTGCAGGTCCGGCGGCGGTGCGCGGGCTCGCCCGTCGCGTGCGCGCGTACACGGCCTGCGCAGTCTTCTCATTTTTCTGTTGTGCTCCTCGCCGGCGAGCCTTGCGGGTCCGACGATGGTAGGCGCCACACCACGAATCTCCGGTGACGCTCGTCGTGGTGGTGGTGTTCGCGTGTGGTGGTGTTGGCAGGCGACGCTGCTGAGCCGCGCGGCGGTGGGTGTTGCTACGTTCGCCGGTGATGCAGGTAGCAGGCTGGAACAAGCCACACGTGTCGGCTGGTTCGCGTGTGGCTGCTGCTGTTCATCGCGGCAGTGGCTGCGGCTGATGTGACCAATGCCGGCGACGAAGGCTGGAGACGTGCTCCGGCGGAGGCGGCGCCGGAAAGGCGGCGGCGGCAGGGCTGCTGGGCTTTGGCGGCTAGGGTTTGCTCAAACCCTAGGGTTTGGCTGCCTGGGCCGGAAATTGGGCTTCTCAGCCCGGAGGCGGCCCGCAGTCTGAAAATTAGGGTTTGTGTTGTTGTTTGGGCCTAAAACCCTAATTTGAAGCCCAGTTGCTGTTAAAGCAGTTCAAATCAGATTTCAAGTCCAACGGAGGCCCAGTTTGAAGATTTGTATTGGAATTAAATCTTGTAATAGTTAGATTTGATTTATTTCCGTGTAATCGCATCTGAGGGGCCACGAGAATTTATTTGTTTATTTATTTATTCTCGTATTGATGTGATTTATTAAGTGCGCACTAGTAAATAATAGGAAAGCATGCCTATTTGCTTTAATTATTTACTTTTATAAGCATGTTGCAATTTAATTTTTGAGCATGTCTTATGTGATTTATTTTATGTTTTAAATTATGTCTATAAATTCCGGGATCATATTAATTTATGATGGAATTTCGGGTGCGACATAATTTATGGGAACATAAAATAATGTGTGCACATGAAACCTTTGGAATTAAAAATACTAAGCTGGATTTTGGTTCTTTTCTAACCAAAATCATTAGACCTCCACAAATACGACTTCTCATTGGAAGTGGGGCATCTCGAAGTGTAAATGACTACTCGGGTAGCTTACGTTAGGGGTCCCTCACCAGTTGTAATGCGATGAGGTTTCTAAAATAAAACATTTATTTTAAGATGAGAATTATGGGGCCTCTAAGCAATGACTACTCGGGTAGCTTGCATTGAGATAACTTTCACAAATCTCTAAGATTAAACTAAATGAGATAACAAAGGATGTTAAGGGCAGGACGCATGGGTCGAGTACGTATGTCGAATCGCCTTTTAATATCCGGAGTTAGGCTTGTGGTTACTTTAGCTTAGATGTTGCCTGGAGTATAACTCAGTTGTGATGTCCCTGCTCCGGATAGGTGAACATGGTCTAAGGATCTCCAATATTAATTTCTTTTGCTTAAGATACCTGGCATGTTAAGAAATTAAAGGACCTATTTTGGTCTGGTTGAGCGTTTGCTGTAAACGTCTACTCGGGTAGCTTGCGGTGAATTAGCTTGGGCAATTGGAGGGAGCAAATTGCATTGTTTTTATCTAAAGGTTCTATGCATATTTGTTTCAATTGTTCGTAATTTGTGCTTACTTTAATTCGCTTATTTGTTTTCAGATATGTCTATTATTGCATCGCTCATCAATTCAATCGTTCACAATTCCTTGACTGGTCCAAATTTTCCTGGATGGAAAAGTGACATTGTCAAGCTCTTGGATTCATTTGGACATTTGTTTGTTCTGCAAACTCCCTGTCCGAGTTCACCGACTGATACATCTTCCGATGAGGAGCGTGCACAGTATCACATGTGGATGTGGTCGAATGGCATGGCGAGAAAATATATCTTGGCTGGTATGTCAGATGCGATGCGACCTCGTTATAGTGATGTATGGCTTGCGCGTGACATTATGCGACGTCTTGACGTAGCATATGGCGGACTCGATGGACATGCTAGATCAAGTCTTATCAAGCGTATTGTAAGACAGAAAATGGGTCAGAACTGTTCGGTACGTGAACATGTGGAATCACTCATCCAACTCATAGATGAGTACACATTAATGGGTGGTCAAATTAACAATGATGTCAAAATTGACTTGATACTCAACACGTTACCGAAGTCATTTGATGACTTCAGAATTTCTGTTGAGAAAAACAAGAGTGAGTATACTGTTCACGGTCTACTCAAAGATCTTGTATCAACAGAAGCTTCTTCAGTCTTTTCTGTGAGTCACTCTGATTTGCTTCCGAGTCTAAAGAGTGATGTCAAAGAAAAGAGGAATGAAGGAAACAGTGGGAGCAGTCTTGCATTATCAGTTCATTCCAGATCTCTTGCTAAAAGTTTTCTAAATTGCATCATTATGACATGAAGAAGAATAATGGTAAAGGAGAGAACAAAGGAAAGAAAGATAACAAGAAGGACAAATGTTTTAAGTGTGGCAAGAAGGGCCACTGGAAAGTAAATTGTCCAAGTTTGGTAACTAAGGGACAAGGTACGTCATCTTTTGCACTGCTTGTTGAAACATGTTTAGTATCGGTTTTCTACTCCTTAGTGGGTAGTGGTAACTGAGGTCACTAATCGTGTTTGCTACAATTTGCAAGGAATCAAGCTTAAGGCTTGAAGATGGCAGGATTACCATCTCCAAGATTGATGCTGGAAGTTGCTACTTCGGCTGATAGAGATTTTACTTTGAGTTTATGTTAAAAACTCTGTTTTAATTCAAGCTTCTGAAGAGATGTTGTTTTGAGAAACAATATTTTTCATCTATTGTTATGGATCATCAGTTATTCGATAGAGTTTTTCTATCTTGATGAATAACAGTGTTTTCTATTATGGATGTTTATCTCTTCATTACTTGATTACATAAACTATCAGTGTTCTAAGGTATAATTTAAAAGAATCTCTATAGAGATAGGTTACATCAGTCTAAGTAGTTTTAAGTAATTCATGGAATTATGGATTCAATCCAGGTATTCCTAAGAATGGTACTTATTACAACTACTTAGAGGTATAAGATAGTAACCAGACCTTTTAATAGGCGATTGTATCTCTATAGGTTATTTCGTGTTTGCTCTGGTTTGCTGGTTTGAGTCTACTTCCGCAGTTGCCTTAACAGGCATTGATACTGTAATCATTTAAGATTTGGATATGTTTATCTAGTTCACTACAAGTCTTAGTCTCTTGCTTTAATCAAGAGCGTTCAAGGCTAAGGTAGAGAATAAGTTAAACAAGACCGTAAAAACATTATGGTTCATTCATAATGGCGTATCTTAAGTGATGGGGTTTTACAGTATCTAGCAGAGCAAAGGGATCGCATCCCAGTTAACTACACCTATTATTCCTCGATTGGGATAGTATAGGTAAAACGAAATAAGATTCTTTAAAAGTTTATAAGTTATGCCAGCTTTGCCAAATTTTCGTTTTGGGAACAGCGCCAAAAGCACTTGTATGTTTGCTTAATCTAGTGTCTTCGAAATCAGTTCCAAATACCCTAGCAGACCTTGACTCTGTCAAAAGGGCAATGATGGGTAATTCGGCTGTTAAGCTGATATAGGAATCTGATTGGTTGGAAGAAAGGCTTAAGCTAATACTGCTTTGTGGGCTATTCCAGATAAACGAAAAAGATGGTTGCTTTGTGTATCCTAGATACAAGCAAGTTGTATAGGATAAAATCATCATGAATCCAAATATGAGATTGTTCTCTAACATTTTAGAGAAGACAATTCAAATCCATCAGGAAATACCCCGTGGCATATTGAGCATACCTTGGAAGGTATGGTACCAATTGCACGGTCACCTGTGTAAGGTAGTAAACCACAAATTAATGCACCATTAACTGACAACGTAAAAAGGAGCATTGTTGCTGTGGGAGGTTGCCTTAACAGGCTTAGTGGTACTGGTTCGTGGAAACAGTCTCTGGACTTGTTCCCAGCTTAAGGAACAACATTGTACTTATCCCTTAAAGCGCAATGAAGCTGTTAAGACAAACGATGTAGTTAAATGACATCAAGTCATGAATTCAGAAATGAATCAGTAAAGGTTATGGTTGTGTATCAGGATCAGTGATTGCCAAAACACTTTCCAGCTATAGGCAACTGATTGATATACAAGAATAATACTCGAATGGTAACCTAGTATATTCGAGAGTCTAGGTTGGTGAGCAAGGTATGTTTCACAACAAGACCTTCTCACTGGTTGCAACTATTAAACCCATTCGAATTCTTTTAACCATAACAGCACATATGAATCTAATTATCTGGAAGATAGATGATGTCATCTCTATTTTATAAACGGGTACCTTGATAAAAGGTGACGACATCTGTATGCAACAACCAAATAAGTTATGTGCAAAGCATCATGTCTGGAAGCCAAGGTAGTTTAAGTATGAACTTAAGGGAGCTTCAAAGTCATGAAACAGACATTTCAATATTGTCTATCGAAAATGAGAGTTTCATGTACCAGTTATGTGTCAGCGGAAGCGTGGTTTTCCTTGCACATTATGCAGATCGTATTTTCACATTCGGAAATGGTGTGGAGATATTGTCAGGCATAAAGGATGGTTATCCAAACAGTTTCAGAAGTAGGACTTATGAGATCTTGGAACATCTTTTGAATTAAAGTCTTGTGTTGTCACAAGAAAAGGATGTTCAGGTATCTCAAGTCGCTTAAATTGATTATGTAGTGAGTCGTTCATAGCAAGAAAGATTGTTATCTTTCTATATTGAAAATGAACAAAGTTAGATATCTGTACTGCTATAAGCATGTTAAACAGATATCAATTCAACTCTGGACAGGCACATTGGTTAATGAATGAGCCTTGTGAGTTGAATGGCATCAGATATCTAGGAGGATCATAAGGAAAGGAAATCGACCTCTAACTATGTGTTAGCCTTGGAGGAGGAGTTATAGGAATTCAACACAGAAGTGTGTTGCGAATTCCAGTATGAAGGCTTAGTTTTTGACAACTTCATTAGCTTTGCAAGAAGCAGTATAACTTATGTGTTATCCTCTAGAGGTGTGTGTTCTGAGTTCGCCTAATAAAATCACAAGGAATTGTAATCATGTTGGTGCAATGACAAACTCAAGAGAACCCAAGACTCATAAGGTGGTGAAACACATAGGATGTGTGATATCACATCATACGATAAATCGTGACAAGAGGTAACGTGAATGCAGTGGGAGTGATTGACAGTATAGACACACTTAATACTTTGATAAAGCAATGGTATTATGCTTTAAGTATAAGTGGGAGATTGTTGGGATTGTATACTGAAAGCATATGTGATTAAGTGTTTTGTACACTGGTCTTCATATATGTGTTGCCACAACAATGCTCGCTGTCTGATGAAACAAACATACAACGAACCATAATATCCTATTATCTCGCCTATAGGGATGATCATATGGTGTGTAGGAGATCACAGAGGATCATATGAATCGTTTGACCTAGCGAGATATAAACAGTATCACAGCTGAGACAGTCCCTGGATAGGCTGTTGGTCTAAGCTGCGGCACATCGGTTCACAAGTGGGCTTATCCTAGCTACTTGATGTGTCGGTACATGGTTATGTATTGATGGGATCAACAGTGGGATGTGTCATTCTCATGGACATATGAATGAGTCAGATCCCTAACATACTTCCTATGATCTTAAACCTAACTGAAGGATAAGGGGCACACACAGATTGACCACACTTTGATTTACCATGGTGGCGAGTCTTACATGTACTCTTATACCCGTATTTTGGGTGTTGGCAATTTGTGTGTGGCTTGCTTAGGCTGGACGTTTAGGTAAACATATCCGTTTCAGGATGGTGACATTCCCTGAGGAGCTCACAAGGTTCATTATGCTAAACCCTGCAGGTTGAATAATTTAATTCAGGCATAAGTGAAAAGGAGTGAGTGGTATTACTCAGGAAATAAGAGATTAATTAATTATGGCTGATTGTCATAAGCCAAATTAATTAATGAATGTATAAAACCTTAAATATGTGGATCATGTTAGTTTGGTGCAACCCGTTTCTAATAACGTGGTAATAAAGGGGCGAGTCAACATTGTTACCGTGGTGAAGGTTAAAACAATATTTTATTAATTAATTATGTTCTGGGTTGAACAAGGAATGATTAATTAATAAAGAGGGCCCACTTTATTATTTGCATCTGGTCCCTGGTCTGGCCCATGAACTGCTCAAGCCCATTAGGGTTAGGGTTTCTCAAAACCCTAACACTAAATATATGCCTTCTCTCTATAAGATCAAGTTAAGGTTTTTCAGTATATTGAAAATAGAGGGAGAGAACGGCGGTGCTTATCCTGTGGGAGGAATTGATCGATTTCTCCGGATCTCGGATCCAACTTGGTAGATAATCCTCACCAAATTTTCAAGGAGCAAGGGAACAGATCAGAAGATCAGATCTGTAGGAACAACTGTCCATCGCCGGCGTTCTATCTCAGATCTAAGGTTATTTCATCGTTATTGGCTCCGATCTAGATCTGTAGATCAAACGGTGAAATCAGGTATTCCCTAATTCCATCATCTGCAATTAATTTTTTATGAGCATGCATAGGATCGCATGGTTTATTTGATTGAAATTTGTTCCTCGTATCCTAAGAACGATCCTTGGCAAGAAATTCATTAATGGCAATTCGTGTTGTCCATTGTAGACTCAAACCCTACAGCCCAAGCCCAGTAAACGCGACAGCCCGCCAGCCCAGGTGGTTGAATTACCCAAAGCAGCAAGCCCATCAAGAATACCAGAAGAGTAGAAAGCGCCTAAGTAAAGAGGTCAACACCGAGTCGCTTAATCCCTCGGAACCGAGAAGCCAAAAGGGTTGGCACTGAAGAGCCTATTAAGAGAAACCCTAGCGCCTGGCGGTGCGCGGGCATTAGCAGTTCCAACCGACTCCTATAAACCCGGAGCCGCTCTGGATAAGACGGCGAGCCTCGGGTCACCGGTAGTTAGGGTCAGATTATACATCCTCTCCCCATCCTGTCTATAAAAAGGGGTAGATGACTAAATTTTAGCATCGATTTTTCTCTCACGAAAGGCTACGCTGTAACTATGTCAAAATTCTTATAGATTCACGAGAGCAGATACTATCGTTTTTATCGTCTATTTTTGATTTATTCAGTTTATTCTTCGTTATTTTACATAGTCCCGAGAGCTCCAATTTTCCAAAATTCGAACCTCAACAAAAACTATAGGCTTCTCTGCCTATATAAGGAGATGAGTCGATGAAGAAAAAAATCACACCAAGAGAAAAAAAGAAGAATGAGAAAGAGAAATAGAGTAACAGAGAGAGAGGGGTTTTCGGAGAGGGAAGTAGAGAAAGAGAGAGGAATTAATGAGAGAGAGAGAAAAAGGGTGAGGAATTAATGAGAGAGAGAGAAAAGGGGTGAAGGGATTCGTGAACTGAATCACGAAGTCCGTTTGCCAAGGATCGTTAATTGGAATATCAAAAATAAATTGATATGCCTATGAACAATCCTAGCATGCTCCTATATTATTATGCATAAGAAGGTTATGCGGAATACCTGGATTGATGAACGATGAAGAACGCGTGCGCGGAGATGCCCTTTGATCTTTCCCACGCACCAAGATTTAATTTCCTAACAGATTGAGGAAATTAATCTAAAGAAAATAATGAATTATTTTCGAAAATAATGAGGAGAGAGAGAAGAAGAAATCCTCCTGATCTGATCTTCTGATCTGTTTCCCAACTCGATCTGAAAACCTGGTGAAGGTTCTCTATCAGATCCCTTGCCCGGTTGAGAACCAGAATTTCCTCCTCGTATCTCAGACCCTGTCGATCACCACAGCTCCCAATGCTCTGGTTTGCTGTGTGCAACTTGTGATCTTATGAGGTGTAGGTGTATTGAGGTCTGAGGGACTGAGGCCTATTTATAGGAAATTCTAGGCTTCTATTGGGCTTGAGTTATCATGGGCCAGACCAGGGACCAGAATGCAAATAGCAAATAAGGCCTATCAATTAATTAATTCTCATATTCAACCCAGAATATAATTAATTAATTAATATTGATTCATGCCACCAGAGAATCAATACTGTCCTACCTATTTGCTACCACGTTTTGAGGAACGGGTTGCATTGGACTCGGTTTATCCCCACATTTAAGGTTACAGACATTCGTTAATTAATTTAAGCTCTGACAAACTATTTAATTAATTAACATCTTTAATTCCTGAATCAATCCACTCAAACCTTTTTCACTTATGCTTGAACTTAATCAGCCTGCAGGACTTTAGCATAACGAACCTTTTGAGTTGTTCAGGGAATGTCACCATCCTATACTGGATGTGGTTACCTAGTTCAGATACCAGACAGTCATACACAGATTGATATCACCCAAGACTGCAGAAGTACAGGTTCAACTAGAACCCTCTCTACAACTCAAAGTGATATACAATATATGTATACTTCTGTATCCTCATATAGGTTTAAGATTCCATCGAGTCATAAAGATCTAGATTCTTTTAATGTTAGATAAAAGAATCGATCTCGACTTAGGTCCTCATCAATGTGTGCCCCACACCAGCATACCAAGACATCCAAGATAAGATGCTTATCCGCATATGCTGCAGCCTACACCGACAGTTTATCCTGGAACTGTCTCAGCTGTGATGACTATTTATATCTCGCTAGGTCAAACGATCCATACGATCTTCCGTGATCTTCTACACACCGTATGATCTCCCTATCGACGAGATAAGAGGATAATTGTGTTTGCGACACATGTTTGTTAATTCAGACAGGAGATGAACATACAACAATTATGATTCCCAGTATATTAACCAATAAACCTTGTACATAATATACCAATCATAATGCTTTCAGTATATAAATCCATCAAGGGGCAGAGAGAAACACGCTGCATGTGTACATAAATCAGCTTCGGATTCAAACTGATTTTATGCTCAACCAAGGTATTATCTTGTGATAATTCCTTCTGCAATGTTGTAATATTCGTTGAGAGCTTTCATTTAACACGTACATTGATAGGGTTCTGATCAACGTCAATTAATATCAGCTAGGGCTGATTATTTATGATTAGGCGATCCATCCTAATTTGTGTATGCTTTACTGTGTTAATATTTGAAGGAAAAATAGGGAATTTGTGACAGCTCAACCACAACTAACGTGATCATCTATTCTGTAAGCAATAAAGGTGGGGACTATTTTTCAGTAAAAATAAAATGGCGTTTCGAGCCTTGTGCTTAGTTTTTAAAAAATGTGTGTGAAAATATTTTGTTTTAAACTGATTGTCTATGCCAAACGTTTTGTAATGTCATATCTGTACCTCCGGTCGATTAAATTCCCGGAGAGATAATTAATGAGGTGTGAACCGGGCATCAAGGCTAGCGCTAAACCTTATTAATATATAGAGGATTGCTATCCTATGTACGTCGAGCCACGAGCTCCATATTCTTAGGTCCCTTAGCTGGAGTGTTGACACCTCACAGTGTGATAAGGAGAGGTACGGGGTACCTTTAAAATCGATCGGATCTCACAGGTACGCCCTGAGATCAGTGCACTAATTGATGACAGTGGGTCGAGTGGGTTACGTCATTCCCAACTGCTCATCGTAACTTGGAAGTAGGCCAACTTCCAGTTACGAAATGGTAAACAAATATGATTTCATACTTTAAATTCTGCACTGAAAATAAAATGTTTTAGGTAATCACGGTACTTTTCAACAAAACCCTTGAGTTACTGGTGCGTGTGGCATAATATTCATATTTATAAATGTACATTTTCGGGCATGTCTCCACAGGGTACATTAGTACTCAGCCCCTCGCATTATTTTTAAAATGCGCAGGTTAGCAGCGAGGATGGAATTGTGGCGGTGTAAAGACGAGCAAATCCTAAGAGCAATAACAGATCCTGAGATATGCATCTTCACATGCTTATCTCCATCACGTAACACTCTCCGCTGCACTGCATCTCTGTTTACCTTTCCTTCCCTCACGTTTTGTAATAAGTTTGAGAAACCATACTCACAATTGTTTTTCTTATATTTTGTGCACAAAATACTTTACATCGTTGCATCTTGTAAAAAACTGATTTTTGATGAATGTTTTGAAATTCATATTCATGCTATTAAAATCTTCCGCTATTTCCGAAAATATTTTTAAAGTACCCCACTACTATTGTAACGTGCCCCAAAGTTTAGGAAGGCTACTTGGGGCGTTACAAATACTTCCTAACAATTTTTATTAGTTAGATATATCTTACGATTAACAAGATAAAAAATATACCTTGTCAAATGTTATAAAAACACAAATTATAAATTAATCAATTATAATACTCAATATATTTTAATCTTATCCATCACCTAGAGTACTTTTAACTAATAAAAATAAACATTAGAATAAAATACCAAAACATAAAAATATTTGGGTAAATTTATTTAATTGTAAAAAATTGAAGTATAATTCTTTGATAAAAAAACTGGAGTAAAGAGTTGACCCATTAAAATAAAATTCATAATTTTCTCCTTTGTTGAAATCCAATAACACAGCATTATTAGATAGTCTTAATCAAGATTTAAGAACTATAAATACAAAATAATGGAGTAATTACCATGGAAAAATTAAATTTTGTCTGTCCAATTTCGACAAACATAAGGTTTTAGGATAAGGAATGTCTGTTTGCCTATGTTTGGTTCCAAGAATACAAGAAAATAGAAAATATATTGTTGCAAATTTAGGAATCATATTTAATAACTATTTATGCATGAGCACATGAAATGTCTAATTTAATAACTAACTAGTTTGCACACGTGCGAATGAAATAAATAATATTTTATATTATAATATAATTAATAATGTTATGTTTTTAAGTAGAATTTCTTTTAAAATTTCATTTATTCATAAAATAAAATTATTCTTATTATTTAAATATTTAAACATAACAAATAAAATAAAAGGTGAAAATATAATATTTTAAAGAAAAAGTAATAAAAATAATTTTATTGAGATTTATTATTGTTTTTTATTGAGGAAAGCTGACAAAAAATTTTAGTATGTTAATAGAAATCATGTTAGTGAAAAAAATTAATACTTTTTAAAATAATTATTCGAATTATATAAATAGATTTTTTGCGGGAACGATTACACTATTCTATTTTAATATATTGATAGATATTCGGTTTTTAAAGATTTTATTTGTTCGACAGTTTTTTTTGTAGCTTAATTTAAAGTTAATATGTGTAGTTTTTTTTTTTTTTTAATGAGCTTAACTTGAATATAATTTTTGGACCAGTATTTGAATTTTATTAATTTATTTATTCAAATGTTCATATTTTTTTAGTTGGCTGAATTATAAATATTAGGTAATTATTTGCCAGCATGTATAGAATAAATTTTTTGAAATGAGTTTACAATTTACTTTTATTATAATAAAATTTATATAGTCATGTAATATTTTTGGGTTGTATGATAGTTTTATTTGTGTAATGGATATTTTTCCATGTTTAGACTTCTATAAAATAATTTTGATTTGTAATTCTTTGAGCACATATTTGAATTTTATTAATTATTCAAATGTTCGCATCTCCTTCTTTAAAAAAAAATAAAAAAATTGGGCGGAATTATAAATTTAGGGAAGTTTTTTGTCTGCGTGTTTAAAATAAAATTTATGAATGAAGTTTTTTTTGTCCTAATAGAAGATGCAAGTCGAGAAAATATTCAGTTTACCACTTCACTTAACAATTCTAATATGCAGTTTCTTAGTGATTTTTAATTGCAAGATGACTTTTTTAAGTGGATGCTAAAAATTAGAAATCATAACAATTATGAATGATTATTTTTTATAAAGGATTACTGACTTGTAATATTTAATATTGTTAATTTTATAATGATTAATTTAATTTTATAAAGATAATCTTTGTGTAAAAACTAAAAATTTTAATATATATTTGTTGATAGTAGGATTTGAATCCAAATAATTTGGACCAAAAACTTAAATTTGACACCTGAAATCAAATCAGTTATATTTATATTTAATATAATTGATAATAATAATATTTTTAATATATATATATATATATATATATAGATATATATATATATATATATATATATGGATGTTTTTATGATTTTGGGAGAATAGTTATTTCTACATTTTTTACTTTTAATATATATATAGATTATTCATCAGGACATGAATGTCTTATTTAATTAGGTAAACAATTGATCAACCTAAAATGGGATACAAGGTGAATTGCATTATGAACATTTTTTAACGAAGAATACACCAATTTCGATTTCAAATTTCAATACTCTTTATTTTGAATTTCTTACTAATAAAATATCTATAATTAAAGGGAAAGCCTCAGGTTAGGCGTGCCTAATTATTTAGGTGAGTTTTATCCATTAACTCAAACCCATTTAATATACTCTAATTAAAGATTAATAAAGTATGAATAAAATCCACCTAAACCATTTAGGCGTGCCTAACGCAAGTTTTTGTCATCGTTAAAATATCTATAAATAAAACAATTTATTTTTGTCGTTTTTGCATAAGATTATGAAACACATTACAAAGCAACGCTACATGCATTTCTTTTTTTTTAAAAAGTAGTGAAATATAAATTGAAAAAATGGAGCTAAATAATACACACGTGGATAGCAAAAAGTCCACGTACACTAGGAAACTGATTAAAAATATCAGCCAATCAGATCCGCACACGTCATTAGATTCTTGTGGGAAGGCCTATACAACTTCCCTCGTTGGAGCGTGGATGCACGCGCCTCCGCATTCTCGCGTTGGAGAGGCATGCATCTTTCCTTTTTTAAGCCCTAACATATTTATATTTTTTCATAATTTGAGGAATTTTTGTAGTGCTTGAGATCGGATCCAGATTCGGAGCCCTGATTGGAAGTGTTTGCAGGAGAAGGTTTTAATCCAAGTTTTTGTGCATCTCTCTCCCTTGCTAAATTTAAACTCTGATTTTTGAGGTAAACGTAACAAGGAGAGAATTATCGTTTAATATCGTTGCGGGAAATGTCGAAATCGCCATGGGGAGTCGGTGCATGGGCCGCTGAAGCGGAGCGGGAGGAGGCCGAGGAGCGGGAGGCCGCGGAGAAAGCCGCCGCTGATGAGGCGGCGCGGCCGGCTGCCAGCTACCCCAGCCTGAAGGAATCCGTGAGCACCTCGAAGCAGAAGAAAAAGACCAAGATGACCCTCCAGGAATTCAGGATGCAACAGTCCCCGTCGGCTGCGGGTCGTGGCCTGACGGCCGAGGAAATGCTTCGCCTCCCGACGGGGCCGAAGGAGCGGTCGGCTGACGAAATGCAGTACGGGAGATTGGGTGGGGGGTTTTCCAGTTACGGGTCGCGTTCGGGAGCCGGCGGGTCTAATATGGGTCGACCGAGGGAGTTTGAGAGCCGGAGATCTTATGGATTCGAAGATGATGGGCGGAGGGGGGCGCCGCAGCAATCTAGGGTTTCGGATTTCGATCAGCCCTCGCGAGCTGATGATGTTGATAATTGGGCATCAATGAAGAAACAAACCCTACCCGCCGAGTACGATTCGCGAGAAGCCCGGCCGGGGAAGTACAGCTCACTTGGGGGAGGCGGGGGTGCATCACGGGCTGATGAAGTGGACCGCTGGGCTTCTATGAAGAAGCCTATTTCGCAGCCACAACCGCAGGCTAGATCTTCGAGCTTTGGCTCAGGCTACTCCAGGCCCGACTCTGATCGTTGGAATCGTAATGAGGGCGTCGGGTCTGGTTTCTCGAGGCCAGAGCCAGATCGCGGGGCTCGGAGTGAACAAAGTCCTAGTTTGAGTTCTCTGAATGCTGAGGTTGGAGAGGCCGTGAAGATTAACAAGCCGAACCCTTTTGGTGCGGCAAGGCCGAGGGAGGATGTGCTGGCGGAGAAAGGGTTGGATTGGAAGAAGCTGGACTTGGAGATTGCAGATAAAAAACAGCAACATTCAGTTAGTGGTGGGAGTAGGCCCACAAGCTCGCACTCAAGTAGGCCGGAGACTCCACAGTCAAGCACGGTGGAGGCTTCTCCAGTACTCGCGGGGACTGGTGAAGTTGTAGTGAAGCAAAAACCGAAAGTAAATCCATTTGGTGATGCTAAGCCTAGAGAAGTTTTGCTGGAGGAGAAAGGCCTGGATTGGAGGAAGATCGATCTTAACTTGGATCGACGTGCGGACAGGTAGTCATTAATAGTGGTATGCATTTTTGTTAACTGATTTATCATTTTTTGGAAGTTGCAGCTTCTGGCACTGTTGTGGCATGCATATGCTTTGTTACTAGATGTCCATTTTAGTATGCGAAGTCCAGCACGGAAATTGTTGAGGTTTTTGTACAGAATTCTTGAAGTGTATATAATCTAATATTTTAGGGTTTTATTCCTGGGTTTGGGATAGTATTGAGGTTTTGTTGGACAAATTGAACGTTGGAATTTGGAGGCTGTGATTGATCTCTCTTGTTTCAGATCATTGAGGAATTGGAGCACATTATGATAGTTATCATAGGCACATTCCTTAGCATCTGGTAGCGGCAAGTTGTAAGTTGGACCAGTAAAGGTTGAATCTTGGATCTATTGGTGTTTTTTGGGACTTTAGTGAAAGAGAGAAGGAAGTTAATGTATGTTTAAATCTGTTGGAAATGCTGCAGCTTGTTGGGAGTATCTATAAGCCATTTAGAATTTAGTTTTTAAATCTGGATTAGTTATTAATTATAATTGTGGTATGATGTTAAATATAAAATGGATTACGTAAATTTATGATGGCTCAGGATTTTTTTTCCCTATTGAAGAAGTGAACTTTGACAGTTTAAATAACTATATACATATAAGAGCTCCATAAAAACTGAATTATACCTGAAATCTTGAATTCAGTTGAGTAAATCTGTATCCAGTTGGAACATTAATTGCATTAACTCCAAGCTAAGACAATTGTTGGATTGGTGATACAACAGATTATAGCTCGAATCTGTTTAATAACTAACTGGAGGTTTCTTTAGACAACCAGTTGTCTTGTTTTCTGCTATTAAACAACTAGAAGATCAATCCTAACCTAATCTGATTCATTCATTGATTAATGCAAAGATGCCTGTTAGTGGTAGATGGGATTACAGACAGAAGTTATGGGTTATATGTACATATGTTTTAGAAGGGTCTGTATTTGCTCTTTTGCAACTTGATTATGTAGCCTTGCTGTGATTTTATGGTCCGAGGTAGCACATAATTGGCATGTGTTTACGCAGTATCAAATGAATTTATGAAATTTAGTTGCAAGGAAAGGCCTAGCAGTTGTGCAACTGGAACTGGATTCGTTTAGTTTATCCCAAGTTATTTCTTGATTTCAAGCATAACTGACTTGATTTCAGATGAGTATATACTCTTATGTTATGGTGCATACCTAAAGTTGAAATTTTCTAATTGAATACTGAGGTTTCCCTTATGATTTGACAACTGGAACTGCATCATGTTCTGGTTGGCAACACCACTCATTATATTCTGCTGTAATGGTACTTTTTAACTGTTTTATGTTCTTAATTGTGTAACCACCATCAGACAAGGTCAGGTAGAGTACTTTAACTTCTGCAGCTGCAAGCTATTTGTATAATATTTTGGTTCATGCTATTGAGACTATGCTAGATCATATAAATTAGTTTTCTAAATTTAGAATGTGCTAATTTTTTGTATCTTCATTACCTTTGGTGATACTGAAATAATCTGAAAAAGTAAAGCTTTAGCATGGATACCAGATATTTTTATTTTATCTAAAGAGATGGCATTTTCAGATCTGAGACAGAGGAAGAGATGAAGTTGAAGGAAGAAATTGAACAACTAAAAAAGGAATTACTACAGAAATCCAATGAAGAACAAGCAGCAGTGCAAGATCTGATTCATAAAAAGGAGCAGGATTTAGAACTTCTGGTCCGTCAGTTGGATGACAGAGTTCGTTATAACCAGAGAAATTTTGAGAGGCAAAATCCTGGATCCATTCGTGGTGCTGGCTTTAATGACAGACCTCCTTCTCGACCTGGTGTATATGAGGAACGTAGATCTGGCTTTCACGATCGACCTTCTTCTTCGCACAGAGCATATGAGGAGCCTAGAACAGGCTATCAAGAGAGACCTTCATCTCAGTCAGGTGTGTATGAGGATCCAAGAGCTGGCTTTGTCGAGAGACCTCCTTCTCGACCTGGAGCATATGAAGATCCCCAAGCTGGGTATCATGAAAGACCCCGTTCAAGGCCGGGGGCCTATGAAGATGCCAGGTCTTCCTATCATCAGAGATCTTCTTTCACAGATGGAGCACATCAAGAGCCCCGAGGTCTAGATACCAATGAGAGGCCCCGTTCACGTGGCACTGGGAATTCATGGACAAGACCAAGTGATGACAGAAGACATTTTCAAGGAAGTGGAGGTAGAGGATTTTCTGGCAACAGAGATGTGGACAGGTACCATCTCTTTATTTTTCTCTATTTCATATTTTCTCCTGCACTTGCAATTTATGCGGCAAAGTTGGCTGATGAGCTCTGAATACAAACCTTGAAAGTTTCTCTTACTTGATTTTGATTGATGAAACTAGTAATCTTATGCTTTCATATAGTAACTATTGGCAATGTTGAGAACTAGTGTTTAAAAATCAGTCAAGTCTGTGATTTTATTTTGCGATTACAAGGTTTGCAGTCCATTTTGGATGTCCTTTGCCCACTTGGAGTTTCTGGTTGGTAAACATGTCTTGGATGGAAGCACTTTTTTTTTTTCCCCCTTTGATTGCATGAATATACTTGCTAGTTATATGATTCAGCTTCTAACTTTGTTTTTCTGTCTTTGTTAGCCTGTATTTTAAAAAGTGTTGAGGTGACTCAAAGTAGAAGGCGAGCTCTTGAAATATCGGAGGCAAACTTTTTTGTAGAATTATCTACAAGTTATTTATAGATGATATTATCACTTCACATTTTAAAGATTATAAATGCCAAATAATGGTCATATATTCCTTACCAATCAACTAATTTGTCCACAAAATGACATTAAACATGGATTCAAACATTCAACATAAGTGCAAGTTCAAAATGACATAAATTAAAGCTTATTAAAAAAATAAAACAAACCAAAAATCATAGTTCTCTAATATTCTTTAGTTCTAAGGTCATCTCCATCTCTCTCTCTCTTCATTCATATTAACCACCTCAACATCATTTTCTTCTTCCCCGATGGAAGACAAAGCTCTGTTATGCTATTCTTGCCTCTCCATGCCTCATGCCTTAGGAACCTCAAAGAATGAGTTTACATCAGTTAATATGAAGTGGTACAGAAATTCTGAAGCGTGCCTCACTGCTGCTCTTTTTATCTCCAAAGAAGAAAATGAATGTTATGCTTGAAATTTATGGGGACTTGTACTAGTAAATGTGTGATGCCTTAAATAGCAGTAATGCTCTTGGGAATTTTTATTCTACACCAAGGTTTCTACTTTAGCAGTACGGATCTTCTGACATGTATCTTCCAACTTGAATGTGACAAATTCTTCAGATGATGAAAATCCACGAGATAGCATAGAACTTCTGTCGTGATGCTCATGTTCTGATTGTTGTGCTCGTGTTATTTGGCAGGTCAGGGTCAAGGTGGTGAGATTCCTGGAGTGAGATTGGATTCTTGTAGTCGACTTTCACCTGCCCTCTGATTTAGATGAAATAATACATTGGCACACCTTATTCATCATTTCATGGTTTTTGCTGGGAGGAATGGAACAAGAATTACTAAATTCTGACCGCACACAACTCTTGCATTATTTGTTGTTGCATCTTGATGATGTGTAAAGTTTCTCGAATTTCCCTTTTCATACTCTTCAAGTCTTAAGAGGGACATTGTAATGCGTAGCCCTAACTCTGATTTTGGTCTATTCTGTGTTTTACCTCGGAATATATATATATGTTGTTACACACTGTGTCGTCTTGTCTTAATCATATGTATTGAATGCCCAACTCTCTCACTAGTTCTCTGTTTTATCAGATAAAACTTGTCCAAGAGTGGAATTCTTGTCATTCCTTGATGTTGATTGCTTGTCTGCCCCCGGTGGTTTTCTAGGATGGCTCCTCTTCCTCATCTTGTTATTTATTTGGTTGATCACATAATGATCTTTGTTCATGTTCACTTTGGATCCAACTTAATTTCTGATTACCAGGAGAGTAGTAAATTCACTATAATATTATCATTTAATCTTCAATGACAAAGAGGTTTTGGACCGGCTTCTATTGCAACATTGTTATCCATTAACTTAAATCTCATTTTCGATGTTATCAGTGCTTATTATTATCTATTGGATACAGTCAAAATGTTTGAAGTTACACAAAGAGTCTTGTTTAGAAGGTGTGCATTGACTTTTACATCACCTTTGTATATAAATGTTTAATTTTCTTATGTTTGAATGCAATATCATTTTTTGAAAAGTCCTTGGTCTGGCTTTGAATCTCACCAAACACAAAGTAAAATATTCGTGATCATAAATACTTGTATAATGGGCCCTTCAATAATGTGACATTATTATAGATCAACATATCATCTAATAACTCAAACTTGAGATTGGATGGAGTTCAACGTTGGCACCCTGCAAGCCTTGCTGATAGCTGAGATGCTTCTCCCAAACTCAGTTCTCGGCTGCAACTTCCCAGCCATCTTCAACTTTGGCGACTCCAACTCCGACACCGGTGGCTTTTCCGCCTTGTATGGCCAAGTTCCTCCGCCCAACGGAGAGACATTCTTCCATGCCCCCGCCGGCCGCTACAGCGACGGCCGTCTCATCATTGACTTCATTGGTATGAGATGAGAGAGAGAGTCTTGTGTTATGTAAAGATTAATAATCATGTTCTTGATTTTGCTGCAGCTCAAACTCCGGGATTGCCTTATCTCAATGCTTATCTTGATTCTGTTGGATCAAACTTCAGCCATGGAGCTAATTTTGCTACATTTGCATCAACTATAAGGCCTCAAAATGAATCATTTATCAAGGGGGGTTACAGTCCCATCTCCCTCGACGTCCAACGCCTTCAGTTCTCTGAGTTCCTCGCCAGATCCCAGATTTTTCAAGAACAAGGTACCTTTTTTTTTTTTAGTGTAATAATCAAGATTTTCCCAAATTATATTCAATTTTGCAAATATAAGTACACGCTTTCCTCTTACTAATGAAATATATAATTCAATAAATGTTGTCTGTATTTCTAGTTTATATTTAGGCAGTTTAGAAAGAGTTTTGAAAACCTGCAATACACTAGCATAAAAAATGGACACGTGGGCACGTGTAAACAACTGATATATATTAATATATGGCAATACATTATCCGTGATAATATTAATTAAAATTGTCAATGCTATGTTACCACATCAACAAGTATGTCCACGGTAGATTGGTGAATGAAATTGATATTAATATATGTTAGGCAGAGTTAACAAAGGATTATTTTTAGGGATGTTTTCTTCTCTGATTAGGATCTGGTATAAACAGTAAATTGATTAGAATTGATATTTCTTACTCTAATTATAATTAGTTTATCGTTATAAAGTAATCAAAATCAGCATGTAAGACTGCGCATGAATATCAGTGTGTATTTTTGAGCTATTCTTGTGTTTGATGTTGGCATCAATATCGTATTTTATTCACTACTGTGAATAATGTGCTACCAGAGAAGGATTACTTCTCCAGGGCGTTGTACACGTTCGACATAGGCCAGAATGATCTCACTGCCGGTTTAGATCTCAGCTTCACCATTGATCAAATCAAGGATCAGGTTCCTGATATGTTGACACAGTTTTCCGATGTCATCAAGGTATGAATCACACACACACTTGGTGGAATATTGGGTTTGATCATTGATGAGAGAAGCTTAACAAAAAAAGTGGAATTTTTTAATTGTTATGGATGGAACAGCAAATATACAGTGAAGGAGGAAGATCATTCTGGATACACAACACAGCCCCATTAGGCTGCCTCACGTATGTTAAATCTGCTCTAGAAGCTTCCACACCTCAGGTTGATGAACATGGCTGTCTGATCCCTTACAACCACCTCTCCCAGCATTTCAACCTTAAACTGCACGAAGCCGTGCTGCAGCTGAGGATGGAACTCCCTCTGGCTGCAATCACATACGTTGACATCTACTCAGCCAAGTATTCCCTCATCAGCCAAGCCAAGAAACTAGGCAAGCTCATGATGACATAATGACCGAATTGAGTCTCCAGAGGTGTTGACATGAAATTAAATGGCAGGTTTTGTAGATCCATTCCAAGTGTGCTGTGGTTATGGAGGGAGATACAACTACAACAGGTTTGCTAGATGTGGGAGCAAGAATGGGACAGAGGTGGTGGTGGCTAAGTCGTGCGAGGATCCATCAGTTTGGGTGAGTTGGGATGGGATTCACTTCACAGAGGCAGCCAATAAGTGGATCTTTGATCAGATTAAGGATGGTTCGTTTTCGGATCCTCCGGTTTCAATCAAGTCTGCCTGTAAATTGTAATAGAATCAGATGAATGACCTTAGTCCTGCTAGCTCAGGATCCCACTGTTTTGTGAAGTTTGTAAATTTGATTCATGCAATAAAATGGACTGATTTTGAAACTTAGCTGTGTGAAAAGGGATTATGATCAAACCTATTCTCTCCATTTGAATGATTACGATAGTGCCAACTGTGAGATTCTAAATTTAATTTGCATATCACCTTTCACTTTACTCATGACCAAGACTTTTAACAACAACTACCCAATATTTTCAAGAGCCTGTGTTTCAAAAAGTTGTAGTTTTTCTATCACATCCAGTTTAATCTGCAATGGTGCAAAGTCTGTTTTTGATATTTCAAGTCTTCTTCTTCCACCTTGGAGAGTGTTTGCTAATTAATTAAGGAAGCATATTTATGCTATTTTAATGGGCTTTAATTTCAACTTCGAGTTTAGAACTAACAGCTTCAAACACTAAGCGTCTCTCTCCCAAAAAAAAGAATAATACAAAGATCAATTGTCAAGACTGTCTCACTGCACTTCACCACATCATTTCTTTTCCCACAAACTTAACTAAAATAACAAACCCATCTCACTACACCTTAGTATATCACTTGCCACATTTATTTTTCATGCATTTCCCGAAATTCAGCTTAAAATTTTTAAGATACTACTATCAATCTACTCCAAATATAGATTCATCCTATGCTATTTAATCAAATATAAAAATTACACTACTCCTCAGTTATTCCAAACCAATGATCATCAGAGTCTTTGGACATCAAAACTAGGAAAATGAGTTTCAGCAGTAATATTCACTTTGGTTTTTGTCACTCTGTCTGTGCAATGAAAACAAATTAATACGCTTGACGGTTGATGCATTCTTAATTACAGAAATTATACATTTTTAACCATCCAGAATTATATTCTCAAACTCCATACCAACATTCTATACATCATGCATATAAAGGAATGTTACTATATTCTCAATCTTCCATTGTAAATTAGAGAATCTTTTCAGGTCTGAATTGAGAATTTTTTTAAATATTTCATATACTAAATTAAAAAATTATCTTTCGATTGTGAATCAATAACTAAATTATAATTCAATTTATGATTTGATAATAATCCTAAAAAAAAAAAGGAACAACAAAAAATTAATTTACCTTTTTCAAGGGGGGTTATAGTCCCATCTCCCTCGACGTTCAAGGCCTTCAATTCACCGAGTTCCTCTCAAGATCCTAGATTTTTCGAAAACAAGGTACTTCATTTTATTGTAATAATTAAGATAAATTGTGATCGAGGGGAAGGACACGCGATTGTGGTCCTTGGGTTTGAGGGGAGGATTCTTGGGTTTGGCAAACTCATGTCCCACATTGGAGAAACAAGGATGTGATTCCTTGTATATAAGAGTTCACCCAACTCCCATTAGTATGAGGTCTTTTGGGATGGAGATGCCCAAATGCAAAACCATGAGACTTTGGCCCAAAGCGGACAATATCATATTAATGTCGAGTTGGCGGTTCCTCCAATAGATTAGTGTGGTGAACGTGGAACGAACACGTGGTACCCTGGTTCGAGTAGGGTTTGAGGGACCGGGGTGGTGGTGGACTCTGGAGTAAATGTGGGAAGCCCTCAATTCGAGCGGGGATCGTCTCTGGGTACCTTGTGTCAAAAGCTTCCTGATATTGTAGGGGGTCAGGCGGCGAGTCCCGTGGGTTAACGGCGGTGCAAGATGAGTTGAGACGAATCAAGGCTCGAGGGAAGCCCTCAACAAACCTCGATACAATGAGTGCCTCGTGTCGAATGCTTCTTGACAGTGCGGGTCCCGTTAGTTGACATCGGTGTAATTCTCGATAAAATGAGTGCTTTGTGTCGAAAGCTTCTTGACAGTGGTGGTCAGGCGGCGGGTCCCGTTAGTTGACGGCGGTGCAAGATGAATTGTGATCGAGGGGAAGGACACGGGATTGTGATCCTTGGGTTTGAGGGGAGGATTGTTGGGTGTGGCAAGCACATGTCCCACATCGGAGACACAAGGATGTGATTCCTTGTATAAAAGAGTCCACCAAACTAAACTCCATTAGTATGAGGCCTTTTGGGATGGTGATGCCCAAATGCAAAACCGTGAGAACTTTAATCCAAAGTAGACAATATTATACTAAT
>JAPKLW010000289.1:0-42147 GCA_026898455.1 Plectranthus barbatus | reverse complement strand
AAACGAACAATAACAGAAAATAAATAAAAAGTTAAAATCTCATGAGGTGGGGTGCCCACCCGAATCGCTCCTCCTTCATTTGTAGAAACACATGATACCCTTTAATATAGTGCTACCGTT
Organism: Plectranthus barbatus; assembly: GCA_026898455.1. Taxonomy (NCBI): domain Eukaryota; kingdom Viridiplantae; phylum Streptophyta; class Magnoliopsida; order Lamiales; family Lamiaceae; genus Plectranthus; species Plectranthus barbatus. Next base: position 42,027 of record JAPKLW010000289.1, on the reverse strand, counting down.
TTTTTTTTTAATGCAATTTAAATTTTATTATTTTAAATAATTAATGAAAAATATATACCAAAACTCATAAAAGAAAATTATAACTAAAGTTTAATATAGTTATAGTTTCCACACTAACAATTGAATATTTAATGGGTAATTCTAAACACAGCCATCATTTTTCTTAATAAAGCCTCCTGTTTTAAAAAATAAATAAATTATTTGATGATATTACCAATACATCCTTGTAGCCAAATAAACTATAAAAAAAGTTAAGAGCACATCTATGGGAGTCACGTGGGTAGCATATCTGAACCATTATTCCATTATCGAAGGGCAAGAAGTAGCTTGTAACACGCAGAAGCGAATCAATGCCTCCTTTAATTTGGCCACACCGCTATATGTGGCTTTCCCCACCCAAAATCCACTTCATCGAAATCATTCGCACAGAAAATAATTTTATACATGAGATTTGGCCGGCTCTCATCACCATAAATCGACAATTGATCTCATAGATTCTTCTATTGCCTTTTATTTCGTCTTCTTCATCGGCTCTACTATATAGTGCAACGGGCTTCTTGATGATCTCTTAATCGTGGTGATTGTTGTCGAGTAGACAATAACATTGCAATTGTTTGTGTCGAGCGGGTTGCAGTGCCACTTGCAGGCTGTCATCGGTTCGAATCTAAAACACCTTTGGAGGTGTGGAATTAAAGCAGAGCAGATGATGGCAGAGATTTCAGTGGTGCAGAAGATGAAGTGTCGCACCACATGATCATGTGTAATGAACATAATAAGTGCACCCAACTCCGGCTATGGTTGCGTGAAAGTGGGAAGAAACAGGAGAAGAAGATGGATTTTTATTTTAATTTTCTAATTAGATTTTAATTTAGGGGCTATAGGGTTAGAATAGTAACATTACATAATAATTTTAAATTTTAAAATAATAAGTGGCTATATTGAGAAAAATGGTGTCTATGTTTAGAATTACCCATATTTAATTTATAGTTCATATATTTATAATTTAAGATTTAATCCGTTGTATTTGAGTTTTGTTAATTTATCTTTAATTTTTATTTATTATTGTCATTTTTATTTGTTAAGTAAAATATGGATTGTTAGTTCATAATAATTTATTCATTAAAATTATAACTTTAAAATGGAAGACATATAAGTATCTTTTATATCATATTGGAGGAAAGAAAATTAATATTTTAATTAGAGATTTGGTTAAATTAGATCATTTATGAAAAAAATAAATAATATTAGGTTGTAAATTATATAGTAAATGAATAAAAATAAATATTTTATTAATAATAGAGTTGAAGTTGGTCACTAATGGGATAATCTAAAATTAATTGGAACATAACTCTTTTTCAAAGGTTGTATCTACAATTACTTGGTTGGAAATCTTGTGTTTATAATGTTTGCATTGACTTTTATATCCTTATTATATTATTTGATTTAGGATTATTGTAGTTTAATTGAATTTTTAATTTATAATTTAAAAGATTTTAAAATTTTATTTTGAGGTGGACTCTTATATACAAGGAATTCCATCATTATTTCTCCGATGTGGGACATGGGCTTGCCAAACCCAACAACATGCATAGAAGAGAGCCTGAATTTTGTCGCTCAAATTCAGAAGATATTTCTCTCGAAAACATTGTAAAAGAAGTTGCAAAATTTCATGAAATTAAAGATGTTTTAGCCAGTGAAATGCCTCACTAAAATCAGAAATTTCAGTTTTAACCGATGAAGTCGCAAGAACGAGGTCAATCAATGAGGAACTAAAAAAACTCAAGGAAGAACATTCCAAACTTCTCAAAGATTTTGAAATGTTTCAAAGGAATGTGACTCTTTAAAGAAACTTGAGCTTGTTAAATGTGAGTGTTCTTTCAAAAAGAGCTCAAGACAATTAAAAGAAATTTTGAATGCTCAAAGACAACCATCTGATAAATCGGGAATTGGGTTTATGGAGCATGACAATGAAGAAGATAATTTGAGCGAACATGCATCTACCTCTGGAACTGAGAAAACAATTTTAGGCTTTGTCAAAGCAAAACTCAGTTCAGACGTTGTGTTGGAAGAAGGAAGAGTCAAATCCAAAGATTCAGTTAAACAAAAAGAGAAGGGCAAATGTTGGTCAAAACCTGACTCCAAACTGGTACTCGACAAAGAGTCCACACAGTTCATAAACTGCATAAACAAAGTGTCGAGAGAAAATCGGACCATTCTTCGAAACTGGATAAGCATAATATTCAATATGCAAGGAATCCAGTTTCACCAACAAGAATGAATGAGCAACCCATAAATGTTGCAAGGAGGTCAGTTCGACTACCGGATAGAAATTCGAGAAGTTATAATAGAACTCATTTTCGTTATAAAAGTTATCCGAATAGGAGGAACACCTATTCGAGGCTTGAGTCAGAATAGTTTATCTTCCAAAGACTATGATGGCTAAACACCCGAGAACTGCTTCTCAAAACTCCTTCAAGAACAACAGTTCCAGAAAGAGTTCACACACCACAACTTTCTCTTACATGCATCCAAATAGCATACATTACTTTAGGAGAAAGGTTAATCAGACACCAGAGAATGACTTAGTTTCACGGACTGTAAAAGTGAAACAAATCTGGATACCAAAAGGATGGATCCAGAAAACTAACTTTGCAGGACCCAAAAAGATGCGGGGACCTAAAGAATGATTTTCTGTCTTACAGGTACAGAAATCCCAGTCCAAGAAGAAAGGAAGAGCCTGGATACTCGATAGCGGGTGCTCAGCGCATATGACTGGAGAAAAGGAACTGCTCACGAAACTAGTGATGTGCAGAGGACCATCAGTGAAATTTGGTGACAACTCCAAAGGACGAGTAGTTGGAAAAGGATGCGTGGAACACAACGGTATAAACATCAAGAACGTATCATTAGTCACCAACCTAAAGCACAACCTTCTGAGCATAAGTCAGTTGAGCGAAAATGGGTACATCGTAAGCTTTGAAGAATCATGTTGCCATATAAAAGATAAGGAGACCAACGAGACCAAGATTAGGGGTATTAGGAAAGGAGGTCTCTATCTAGTGGATTGGTCAAGTGGGGAAGAAGGAACCTGCCTCATAGCACACCGTTCTACAGATGGTGTGAGTTGGCTGTGGCATAAAAGACTAAGTCACTTGAGTTTTAACTCAATTAGACATATGGCAAAACACAATCTAGTTGAAGGACTGCCACAAAAGAAGTTCCAAAAGGAAGGAGTTTGTAAAGCGTGCCAACTTGGGAAACAGACAAGAGCCTCATTCAAGAGCAGACCGATTACTGCAAGCACGGACCGAATTCTGGAACTACTACACATGGATTTATTTGGTCCAATTAGTCCACCCACGATTGGAGGAAAGAAGTATACGTTAGTAGTTGTTGTTGACTACTCGAGATATACGTGGGTAAAACTGCTCAAGTCAAAGAATGAAGTGAAGCTTCAACTGCCAGAACTGATTGCCCGTGTTCAAAATGACAAAGGGGTGACAGTCAAGAGGATCAGGTCCGACAATGGAACAGAGTTCTGCAATGGACCTCTCATGAACTTTTGTGCTGAAATTGGAATCAGACACAAAAAGTCTACACCAAGAACTCCACGACAAAATGGCCTTGCCGAGAGAAGGAATATAACTCTCAAAGAAGCAGTGAGGACCATGCTGGCTGAGACCAATCTAGGAAAGAGATTTTGGGGAGAAGCTTTGATGACAGTCTGCTATACACAAAATCGAAGTGCATTCAACACACGACTGCACAAAACTCCCTATGAAATATACAATGGTTGTAAGCCTTCTATAGCTCATCTTCGTGCATTCGATTCTCCTTGTTATATCCACTACAACGGGAAGTCAAAATTGGATACCTTTAGTCCTAAGGCTGATGAAGGCCTGTTTCTTGGTTATGGACATCCTTTACACAAGGGATATAGGGTATTCAATAAGATCACTGAATGTGTGGAGATAACATGTCATGTTGTTTTTGATGAAGCTACTTTAGTGCGTAGGACACTTCAAGAACTAGGTCTGGAAGATCATGAGATCAATGATGTCAATGAGGAACATAAAACTGATCTTGATCATAATCTTACAGTTCCTTAGACTAGATCTATGAATGATAATTCTGAGACTCCAGTTACCTCGATTGGACTTCAAACATTCAAGAGGGCCAATGATGCTAATGTCATTGTTGAGGCCTTAAAATTCATAAATGAGGATGTTCAAAATAAAGAGAAACCCCCGGAAACCAATGCAGCAGCCATGGAAGTAGAACATCCTGAAGTCACAGGAGTCAACCCTGAAGTGGATGAGGAAGCAGCTTCTACTGATAATGCAGTTCTTGTGCAGGATCCAGCTCCCGAGCATGGAGATGAACCATCCCGCCAAGACCTCCATCAGTACAAACTGAGCTTACATAAACTCCTGTTGAGGCCAAAACTGTGAAGAAGCCCAGCTGGCTAAAGGATCATCCAATAGAAGCGATTCTGGATGATGTGAGGAATCTTGTTCGAACAATACAAGGCAGTGCATTGATGTCCTGCTTTATATCCCAAACTAAACCTGTGAAGATTGGTGAAGCTCTTCAATCGTCGGATTGGATCAACGCGATGCAAGAAGAGTTAGGAGAATTCACTCGCAACAACGTGTGGTACCTATTGGATAGACCATCACATCAATCTGTAATTGGAACCAAGTGGGTCTTCAAGAATAAAAGAGATGAGACCGACACCATCGTAAGAAATAAAACTAGATTGGTAGCCAAAGGATATGCTCAATGCGAAGGGATAGACTTCGACAAAACCTTTGCTCCAGTTACCAGATTGGAAGCTATTCGACTGTTTTTGGCATATGCAGCCTATCACAACTTCACAGTTCGTCAAATGGATGTGAAGAGTGCCTTTCTCAATGAAGAATTGAAAAAAGAAGTCTACGTGGAACAGCCCCCAGGTTTCGAGCAAGGAAACCGGGTTTACAAACTCAGGAAAGCCCTATATGGATTAAAACAGGCTCCTAGTGCATGGTACGAAACTTTATCTCAATTTCTGCTCAAAAATGGATTTGAAAAGGGGACGATCGATAGAACGCTGTTCAAGATACGAGATGGAGAGGATATCTTGCTAGTCTAGATTTACGTAGACGACATCATTTTTGGCAGCAAGAACTCAAGTCTATGTGAAAAGTTTGCTCAGCTTATGCAGAAAAAGTTCTAAATGAGCATGATGGGCAAAATGACGTACTTCCTTGGACTACAAGTAGATCAGTTTGCTGAAGGAATCTTCATCAACCAGAGGAAATACACGCTAGACTTGATCAATAAATTCTGCCCTGAAAAGACAAAATCTTTGAGGATCCTAATGAGCACTAGTTCACAGATCACTCTCGATGAAGAAGGAGAAGCAGTCAACCCAACTGCCCATTGAGGGATTATTGGGTCATTGTTATATTTAACTGCGAGCAGACCTGTCATTTCTTATGGTGTGGGAGTTTGCGCAAGATTTCAAGCAAATCCTAAGAAGTCCCAAATGGAAGCTGCTAAAAGAATTGTGAAATACCTTAAAGGAATTGAGTACTTAGGTATATGGTATCCCAAATCTGATGGAATCATGTTAAATAGATTCTCAGATTCAGACTTTGGAGGCTGCAGAATTGATCGAAAGAGCACAAGTGGAACATGTCAGTTCCTAGGCCATAAGTTGATAAGTTGGTTCAGTAAAAAGCAACATTCAGTGGCTACTTCAACAAAAGAAGCCAAATATGTTGCAGCCGCTAGCTGCTGTGCTCAGGTGTTATGGATAAAGCAACAACTCAAAGACTATGGAATAGAATCTGGATGCGTGCCCATATACTACGACAACATCAGTGCAGTCTGCATTATGAAGAATCAAGTTCTCCATTCTAGGACAAAGCATATTGACATTCTTCATCACTTCATCTGGGATCCAATTGAAAAGGAAGATATATCATTATAATATATAAGAACGGATGACCAGCTAGCTGATATATTCACCAAGCCGCTACCTGAGGCTCGATTTAATGAGCTATGTCTGAAATTGGATCTATTAGAGTTTGATGAAATCTCAAAGGAACGAGATGAAAACTGAGTTATGCAAAATTGAATGGAACGTATTGTTAAGACAATTTTATTAATATTAGAAATTGTTTGCTCGATACTTGAAAGAAAGAAAGGTCGATTTCATTGATAATGAAGAAGAGTACATCTTACATAGATAGAAAATGAAAAATACGAGGAAATCATAAAAGCTACTCAGAGTACATTCAGGGAGTGGGGACAAACTTTGGAAGTTAGTAGTTGGAGCCGTCCAAGTTAGACTGGCATTCAGTGAAGTAAGGAATCTGCTGCTCTAACAGCCAGTTCAACTGCATCCCAAATGGAACGGTGGCATCAGGTAGATTTTCAAGAGCCATCTTCACGCGGTCGAATATGAAGGATACCCAATCCACCTCGGCTTCATCCATAAATGCCATCATAGCCTTCCAAACAGGATGAGAAAAGTGACTAACCAGAGGGGAGTTGCCAACGATCATCTGGTTCACGATGTCAAAAGACAAACGGTAGCAATGCATGAGGAATCCTGCTGTAACTATGGGATTGAAGCCGACGTCAACATTCCTCCAACATTGCCATGCTGACCACTCAGGTGCCGTCTATTCCTTCAGATAGTCCATGACCGGAGTCCCAATATGACGAAGTCCAAAGTCAGCACCAAAAGAGTCAGCCGACCAACATATGTCCTCACCACCAATATTACAGAAGATTTCATCATCCTTAGTAAGAGTGCAGTTGTGAGCGAGCACCTTTAACACATCCTCATGAAAGGTGAAAGGCTCCGTGGTCACAAAAAAGTTCAAGCCTAGTTTCCTGTAGACTCCCCACCACAGATTCATAAACGTTCGGATCCCTCCAATGATGGACATACAGACTACGCTTATTCAAGATTCTGTTGCGTTGGATAGATATTCTTGAAATAACATTTGGTGAAGACATGATTCTGTCTGATTTAATATTTGAAATCTAAGAAGGAAGGGTTGTATGAAATCCCATGTTCATAAAAGGGATATTTATAGAAGATCTCTTGCGATGATCGGGAGCATGCCAAGATACATAAATTCAAGACACGACTTTTTATAAACAATCACGACTATTCATGATTCAGATTCAGAAGTTGAAAATCAAGATAAATGCTTGACAACTACAGGGAACCATTCGGGAATGGACATGTGGACTAATGTGTGTAGACTCAGTGAATGGTCAAGTTGTGGAAGTACGGTTCCTCATACTTTGCATAAAGTTCTAAGGATGGATTCCCGGAACTGAGTTTTATGAAAACTGCATGGAGTAAGGGTGCCTGCAATGGGGTAACTATTCCCAGCTTTAAACCCATGGAGTTGGGTTTCAACCATTGTGTGGGTTTGATAAAAATGATGTGGCAATAAAAATGAAAACCTGGGTTTAAATTTCAGAAGCTTGGTTTTTAACAAATAGGTGGGGCCCACTGAATGAAATTGTCTGCCATTATTTCAACACTTTTACTATTTAACATTTTTAAATTTCTGGTGGACCCCAATATTGTAAAAATATTGAAACATAAGCACTAAAATGTCAGTTGCAAACTTGCATTTCCAAAGTTTAATAGCACTCAAACCTTATCAGCCAAATGGGCATAATTGCTCCTGAAAACAAAAATCCATACATAGGATGTATCAAACGATAACATCGGCCAATATATATTGTGAATGGACTGATACACTGAAATTTCTAAAAAAAAACAATAGATGCAAACGATCGATTTTCTTGTTTGTTGAATAGACAAGTGATCGATTCTTTCTTCGATACATTCGTATTGAAGTTTTTCCAAAAACCCAAAAAGACAAACGAATGTTTTTTATTTTGTTGAATAAACAAGCTATCGGTTCACTGTTCTACACTATTAAAAATAAAGTTTAATTTATTAAAAATTTATATATTTAATATATACGGATATTTACTCACTTCTCTTATTGATATTTTTAAACTTATAATTTGATAATGTATAATAAAGTGATTAGAATTAATTGCTGCATAAATTAAGTATGTTTTATTTTATAAATCTTTATATATGTCATGGAGTTAGGGATGGGGAAAAATACCGAAATATCGAAATACCGTACATATCGTATCGAAAAAATACCGAAGTTATCGAATTTTTGGTATACCATAATTTTTGGTAAGGTATCATACCGTACCGAAAATTTTAGGTACGGTAACGGTATGACAATCCTAATATTGAAGGTATACCGGCACATACCGTACCGAAAATATAATAATATTTTTTTTATTTTTATTTTTATTATTATTTTAAAAATAATAAATTAAAAATAAAATTATATAAATTAAGAATCAAAACATATCTTCTCTTTTCACCTAACAATATTATTGATATAAACATATTTCTAAAATAAATATCAACAGAAAAAATCGTAAAAATCAAAATATATCAAAAAAATGCGGTATGTTAACGGTATATTGAAAAGTATATAAAAAAATTTCGGTATGTTAACCGTATATTGGAAGAATGATAAGATAAATGGTATCTAAATTATGTCAAGTCAAAATCATATTGAAATCATTTCAAGAATTCAATATGTCGAAGTAATAGTATATAAATTATCTCATACCGAAACCATACCGACTCATACCGAAATCATACCAAAAATTTGGTATACCGAACTAAGGTATACCGAAAACTTCGGTACGGTAACGGTATGAGTTTTCCTCATACCGAAAATTTCGGTAAGGTATAAGGTATGGAGGAAAATATGCGGTATACCGTACCGAACCATCCCTACATGGAGTCATGGACAATGTAATTTAGAAAATTGAACTTGATGTTTACCATTTATCAGTTCTTCATCAGTGGATTCCACCGAACCATGCTCGACTGAACTCCCCATAAAAAGGAAAGAGAATGGTGTACCACTGAATACCAATACAGATTCAATACAGCTAGAATGGAAAACATTGTCCAAAAACTATAGCACTACCTTACAAGATGAGTAGATAAGTTTTGTTAACCAGACGCGAGTATCTATATGTATATATATATATGTGTTGACTATTTATGTGTATGTATATAATATATATATATATATATATATATATATATATATATATTCAATTCTATAATCTATATATATATATATAATGTTAACGGCTATATTATATATTATAGCCATTTAACGACTATATTTTTCTATTATAAATACATATATCAATCACAATTTTTCTACACACCAAAAACTTCATTTTGTTGTCTTTTTATTTTTATCATTTTCATTGTTCAATTCTCTTTGTTTCTCTTTCTCCAATGGCCGAAAACAATCGTCAATCATTTTCTAATTCTTTTACCCCATCACAAAACCAAGGAAATTCAAATTCACAAAATTCTCAACCATATCCTCCAAATTTTCAAAACTTTCAAGTACCATATCCACCGTTTTATTTTCAAAATTTTCCGAATTATGTCAATATTATTCCTCCAAATTATAATGAATCAATGAGTGGTCATTTTGCTATGCAACATCCTCGTATGCCATTTCATCCATTATCAACACCACCACCACCACCACCACAACAACAACAACAACAACCCACTTATGATGATTTTAGACGCTTAAGTGTTGGAGGATCATCAATTGATAAAGAGCCATAGTCATTTGAGGCAGGTGGCTCTCAGTTCCCACCACACTCCAGACAACCTGAAGTAGATGTCACTCTTAACAATGAAGGAAGTGGTTGACGTGCAAAGACGGCGTGGACACATTTTGAGGAGAAGTGTCTTGCTCAAGCATGGAGCACTATTAGCAGTTGCAACAAAGTCGACAATTCACAGAAGAATAAGGAATTTTGGCAAAAGACTGCAGCTTATTATAATGATAATCGATCGGAAGATTCACAGCCAAGAACAGGGGTATCAATTAAATCTCATTATTATTCTATTATGCCTGACGTCAATATGTTTTCGGGGTGGTATAATAATTTCTACAGCAATCGAGCTAGTGGCCAAAGCGATGATGACGTCTTACATGCCACAATAGAGCAGTGGGAACAACATGAACCCTAGAAAGTCTTTTAAGTACATGCATGTATGGAAGGTGATGAAAGAGTTAGAGAAATGGGCTCCTCAATATGCTCACAAGAAGTCAAGAACATCAGAATCAGATGACCATGCATCAACAGGAAGTGAAGCTCGATCTCGTCCAATGGGACAACAAAGAGCCAAGAGACAAGGCAAGAACAAGGTTAAAATTTCTGAAACTTCTAATGAAGAGCAACGTGAAAGATGGGAAAATCTGGAAGAGATTGCATGGAAAAAATCAAACTAAAGAAGACCGAGTTGGAACAAAACAAGATCCTAATGGAGCAACAAGACTATTTAATTTGTTTTAAAGATTCGAGCACAATGTCGAGTGAAGAACTTCGAGTTCATGTAGATATCATTCAAGGCATCAAGATGAGGCGTGGATGGATTTGAAGACCTTGGTTTTTTCATTATGTAGTTGTCTTAAATGTTTTAATTATGTATTTTTTTCCTTTGTGTGCTTTAGTGTATTTGTTTTTAATTTATAAAGTATTTGTATTTTGAATTAATTAAGTTCATAAAAATTATATATATAAATTATATAAAACTAGTCGTTACAAAACTAGTCGTTGCAAAACTAGCCGTTAGAAAAATAGCTGTTGCAAAACTAGCCGTTGCAAACTAGCCGTTGCAAACTAGCCGTTGTAGGTTTGTTTATATATATATATATATATATATATATATATATATATAGAGGTTAGATCATATGAGAATAGATGTTAATGTAAGAAATGAGAATAAATCTCAGCCTTTGATTTTACAAGATCTGCGGTCATGCTTTAATAATTTTCGTCTTCATTTTATCCTCCGCGAACTTCATTATTACATATTTAAGGGTATCATTGTCATTTAGCCTTATGGTATCTTCCTCAATAATTTCCATTTTCATTTTATCCTCCGCGAACTTCATTATTACATATTTGGATTTCTAATTCCTTTTCAATTTCGATTTTTCATCAAATTTCAATTGCCTTGTTGAGTCATCCAATACTCTAAAATTAAATTAAATTTTATTATTATTTAATTGAATTTTCTAATTTAATGAAGTTTTAAATAGATAAAATAAATTTAACATATTTTTCTGAAAAATTGATTTTATTTTTATTTAATTTAATTTTTTCCATTTGATGAAATATAGAGAAGATAAAATGAAGAGAACTGTTTCTAAAAATTTGATTTTTTTCTTTTAATGATGTATATAGGAGATAAAATGACGAGAACTGAAATAAATTTTCCGAAAAATTGATTTTATTTTTATTTAATTTAATTTTTTCCATTTAATGAAGTATAGAGGAGATAAAATGAAGAGAACTGTTTCTAAAATTTTGATTTTTTTCTTTTAATGATGTATATAGGAGATAAAATGAAGAGAATTGAAATCATTTTTTTCGAAAAATTAATTTTATTTTTATTTAATTTATTTTATAATGAACAATAATTGAGATAAAATGAAGAATGATTAAGATATAATGAAGAACTGCTAAGATAAAATGCATGTCACGTATAACATCAAAATTCACATCGAATTTATTTTATAATGAATCACATTTGAGATAAAATGAAGAATAACTAAGATATAATGAAGAACTGCTATGATAAAATGCATGTCACGTGTAACATCAAAATTCGAATCGAATTTATTTTATAATGATTCGCAATTGAGATAAAATGAAGTATAACTAAGATAAAATGAAGTATATAATACATAAAATGAACAAAACACAACTTTTGCCCCCTGTACGTTCGTAATGACTATGTTGCCCTTCAATGAAGTAAAATGAGGATATTATGCCGCGTTTTTTTGTTAAAGCTCTTATATAATCTAGATCGTTGATGATGTAAAATCTATGGACTAGATTTATTCTCATTTCTCATGATAAGGGCTATTCTCACCAGATCAGCCCCCTATATATATATATATATATATTATCCAACCCTAAAACACTTTCATTCTCTCAATTTTAATTCTCTCAATTAGTGAAACACTTCCTATCAATTCTCCACCGAAATATGTCTCACATTCCAAATGATGATGAAAATTTTTGAGATGGAAAAAAATCTTATACGAGAATTGGTGTCAGATGATGAGATTGATCAAAATATGCTTGCCATACTTGAGGAGGACGAGCTCGAGGCATCTCAAAGTTCTTCAAGAAAAGCACATCGAAGAAAATATAGGGATCGAGAACATAAGAAGGGACATGATCGTCTGGTATGTGATTACTTTTCCGAGAATCCAACATTTAGTGCTGAAGTATTTCGCCGTCGATTTTGAATGCGAAGAGATTTATTTCTTCGCATCGTCAATGGTTTGAAAAATCACTCTAATTATTTCAAATTGAGGTGAGACGCTACTGGAAGGAATGGATTATCACCTCTTCAAAAGTGCACAACAGCCATACGTCAGTTGGCATATGCTACTCCAGCTGACTCACTTGATGAGTATATACGAATGGGTGAGACAACCGCATTGGATTGTCTTCTCAACTTCTGTCAATCTGTTATCAATGTATTTGGAGCTCGATACTTGAGAAGGCCAACAGCTGCAAATACTCAACGTTTGCTTCAAATGCATTAGCAGAGGCATGGATTCCCTGGAATGTTAGGGAGTCTTGATTGCATGCATTGGGAATGGAGGAATTGCCCTGTTGCTTGGAAATGGCAATATACCTGGGGGGATTATGGTGTCCCGACAATAATTCTTGAAGTAGTTGTGTCTGCAGACTTGTGGATATGGCATGCATTTTTTGGATGTGCAGGTTCGAATAATGATATAAATGTTCTTAATGGATCACCTTTATTCAATGCAGTATTGCAGGGAAATGCGCCACAAGTTACATTTACGGTGAATGGCACATCGTATAGTAATGGATACTATTTAACAGATAGGATCTATCCAGAATGGGCTTCATTTGTCAAAAGTTTTCCATGTCCTATGGATCCCAAACGTAAGAAATTTAAGGAGAGGCAACAAGCTGCAAGAAAAGATGTGGAACGCGCGTTTGGAGTGCTTCAAGCTCGTTGGGCGATAATTAGAGATCCTGCACGGTGCTATTACAAAGACTTGAGAAATATTATTTATACCTGCATAATTTTGCACAACATGATTATAGAGGATGCAGGAGATGCATCTTTCAATTGGTCTGATGAAGACACGCCTCTATCCGGAACAATAAATTTGGGTTCTACTCAAGAATTTCAAGCTTATCTTCATAATTTCAAAGAACTACGTGATAAAGATACACACCATCAACTCCGGGCAGATTTGGTTGAACACATATGGACCAATTATGGAAGTGTTTAGTATATTTTTTACCATGTAGTTGCAATGTTATGTCATTTGATTTTTTTCATGTAATAGTGTGATGTTGTCTTAATTTATTTTTTCTTGGTCATTATTCTAAACTTGTATTGTTTTAAGTGATAATATTTTATTATGTACCACATTTTTATATAAATAATGAAATTAAAATATGTAATTTACGAATACAATTTGCGATTTATTTGGTAATTACTTTCGAAAAATGATTATGTAAATTAATATTATAAATAAAAATCTATTTAATATATATATATTTATATTTATATTTATATTTATCATTAATTATATATGTGAGTGGATTTATATGTGGGTCCATGTTAAAGTTGTGTAGTGGGTTTATTATTGTAGGGATATGTTTTAAAAAGTTGGTAGGTTTTAACTTTTAATGTAGCACTGACGTGGCGGTGTAAAAGTTGGATGTGTGGGTTTATGGTTGCAACCACCCTAACTGCGTAAGGTCAAGTTTTCAAAGTTATCAAGAAAACTGTGAGGCCTTGGAACTCTTGAAAGATATGCTAAAAAGAAGGACAATTTCAAAATGGAAATTCAGGTTGATACAATTACTCAACTTTTCTATGAGGAAAGTTGTGAACTGTCCACGCAATTTGATGAAGTGATTGGATAAGGAAATTTGCAATAAAAAATAGGTGCGGATTTTGAATTCGTAGAAGTCTTCGACTGCAAGTCGCATTTAATGTTGCCCAGGATAACGACGTATTACTCGGAGACACGTCGCTTGACCCACGCGCTTCTACTACAATCGTTGATCATAAAGAGGGGATCTTAATCTCAGTCGTGCATCTTGATAAACAAAAACCCTTATAAACCCTATACCCATCATCTTCTACACCTTCACTCTCTGCAACATTCTCCTTAAAAATCTGAGCCTTCAACAATTGAATCTCTCTATTACTCACATAATATCCGATCACCATGCCTAAAAAGAAGTCACAACTAACCGAGGGTCCCAGCACCTCCAACAATCCTGAACGCTACATTGTCACTGAGAAAACTACTCACGCCGAACTTGTCCGCATAGCGAAAGATGATGTCTACTCGTTCGACCTCTCCGGCAAAGTACTTCGCCCAGGACAATTTGTAAAAGAGAAGATACTAAACTGGAGAGATGTTAGATCCATAGTCACAGATGATGAGCTCTATCGGAAGCTCACGGCAGAAAAGTTGACTTAGCTTTTAACGGTATTCCCTCGTAAATTCAAACCTTACCGAGTAGCCGAATCTTACGAGAACGCAATCATTGCTAAGGATCAACGGTCTTTTAAAACAAAGGTTGAGAAGATAGAAATCAATGTCGATGCATATCTCATTGCTTTGAACCTTTATCTACCTAATAAAGGGATCAATGTCGCCAACTATCTGGATAAAGACAAAAAGGCAATGGAACGACACTGGATCAACTGGAGAAAACCAGATTACAAGGAGGAGTGGAAAACTACCACAAATATCATACCTGAAGCCATTTTACAAGACGCTCAGTGAGATTGCTCTGTGAATGCCGTACTGCAGAGTTGGATCCTTGTTAGGTGTTGATGTAGAAATCCCACCTTTAAAATTGATGTTTTGATATGTCAAGACTGTGTACCAAAGTCTAGGCCTTAGAGTTATTACCTCATGTAATCCTTGTATAGGATAATCGTGTTGTAATAGTCTAGGAGAAGAGAACTATCAAAAACTGTGGAACAATTTTTGAAAAAGAAGCCGACCGGACGAGAAATATGTTAAGGATAACAAAGGAGAAAAACTGAGCAGAGTAACGAATGCGGAAAACTGTGCAGGCAGTATTTTAGCTGTCAAGGATTGTATATCAAAGAAAACTGTGGACACAGTTTTCATAAAGAAACTGTCGAGAGGCGCTCACAGTTTCAGATATGGACAGTCTCACGTCAAAGGAATACGTGAATAGCAAGATGCCGACATTAAATAAGTCAATGATGAGAGACGAAGAAACACTCAGTTACGACTGGCGTACAATGTTGTTCAGCGTCTGACACATCAAGTACAAACTGCCCTGCAAAAAGCATCGCAGTGGTTCAGAAAAGGCAGAGGAGCAGGTCTACTTTACAGAGAAGGATGAACACTGATTGGACATCCTTAGAAATGTCTCTACTGGCTATTTTCAAATCTCCAACTATAAATATCAGGAAGATCAGAGACAATAACATATATGAAATCGAATCAAGCCATCACTCTGCCGAATTTAAAACTCTAATACATTGAAAGCTCTCAACCTAACTGCATTATTTTTGTGGTTCACTTATTGAACACGAGGCATTATTACTTAAGGAATCTTCCAAGATTCTCCGTGTAACCTTGTGTACACGAGGTTTAAGTCCTTCGACTTAATCTACTCTCTTGGTATTCTTACTTTTCAAGTGAGAACACAACAACTTGATTTTCTAAGGAAAAGAAGCTTATCACGGGCAACTACCAACCAACAAACGTTCTGGGAAAAACTGAACCATCCACCCACCGGAGAAGGAGAAGGGAGGTTTGTCCTCAATCCATTTCCGATGACTTCCAATTCTGAGAAGACTTTTAGGTGGTACCTGGCTTCGAGGTACTGAAGAAGGAGTGAAGAACAACAACCTGAGTGAGTGATCCATTCTGCTGTGGATGGTGGCTTCTACAATATTTGGCTATAGATCGTGAGGATTGTATCTTCATTACTTAGTGAATTACCGGATCAATTTCCGAAGAGTGGACGTAGGACTTAAGGCTCCGAACCACTATAAATATCCTGCATCATTTACAGTTTTACATACTTTACACATTATACAGTTTTCAATTGTATTTTGAAACCTTCAACAGTTGTCTAAAATTGTTGAAGTGTATAACTGTTAACTGCTCAAAACTGTAAATTTGTAACCTAACCTGCTGACAAATAAAAATTGTTATTTTTAAAACTGTAACATAAAAACTGAGTTAAGTTGAAACTGAACTGCCAGCGTATTAAGAGTGCGAATAATTGTCTTTATACTTCCGCTGCACATCATACGTACTTTGATCTGGGACCAACAAGTGGTATCAGAGCCAGGGTGGTCTTTTTAGACTGTCCTATTTTGAGTCGCTTAAGACCGGATCCGTACTTCCTTGCACTCTTAATTATTTGTTAAGTGTGATTAGCGAGCAGGTTATCTCAAGATAATGATGAGCTATCCAAGCCTTCCCAAGTACAACCCGGAGAAGTTCGAAATATGGAAGAAGAGGTGCCTCATTCAACTGAGAGCTCAGCATCCAGAGATAGATGAAGTTTTGAAGAATGGACCCCTGAAGATCCGAAAGCCTAAAATCCAGCACGCAGGAGCAAATGGTCCAGGTGGCGTCGAAATGATAGATAAACCTCTTGATGAATGGACACTTGAAGACAAGAAACGCCATTAGCTGGATCCCATCGCTCAAGAAATGATTATGCAATCTCTCCTAGAATCTCATATGGATGAAGCCATACAGAACAACAACGCTAAAGAGTTATGAGTCTGGATCAACGAGCTTACCAGGGAAACAGAAGCTATAAGACGTAATAAGAAACAAATATGCGTTGACAAATATGAATTCTTCCAGATGCTACCTGGAGAAACAATCAAATCGATGGAAACAAGGTTCAACGCCATTGTCAGCGAAATGAAAAATCTTGGAAGAGATGAATAAGTGGCTGACATGAATGCCAAAATTCTTTCGAGACTACCGAAGGAAGACTGGTTTGTCAAAACCACTAGCTTGAAGACCATGGATCTCTCTAAAATGTCAACCAAAGAGCTGTTCGCCGAACTCCAAGCCCAGGAATGGGATATTTAGATGGTGAACAGGAATGATGCTATTAGAACCCCAAGTTCAGCAGCTGATGGTGACGTAGCATTCTTCGTAAAGAGAGACTTCCAAAGGCAACCAAAGAGGCCAGTTCACTTCGAGAAAATTGCCTATCAATCCTCACCAGTGAAGGATGCCTCCACTTTAGTTCCGAAAAATGAAACTGAACTGTTAGTTACCAAACTGGAGGAACAGATGAGGAACCTAACCGTACTTCTCGAGAAGGCCAAAGGAAAAATGAAGGAAACTCAGTCCAGTGAGCAAAGATTCACAAAGAGAGAGCCACGCACATGCTATGAATTCAACTCTCTAGATCATTTGAAGTACGAATGCCCTCTAGTTTCTCAGGAGGAGAGAGACAGACTAAAGAAGGTGTTTGAAAGGAGAACATCTAAAACTGTGGCCCAAGCAATGCTCACAAGAACTGAAGTGCCAGACGTACCAGACCATGATGATGGGTACTACACGTCTGAAGATGCGAATGATGAGGAAGCACTTCTTGCTTTTATGGTGGCAATCGATGGAGATGCTATCGACGAAGAAGACATCGCTTCGAACTGTGAAATAGTGGTAATGACTCATCTACCCTCATCTCTTGCATCTACATGCTTTGAGGAAAATTCTGAATTTAGTCGCTTAAATTCAGAAGATATTTCTCTTAAAAATTCCATGAGATTAAGGATGAATTAGTTAGTGAAAACGCCTCATTGAAGTCAGAGATTTCAGTTTTGACCGATGAAGTCGCAAAGACGAGGTCAATCAGTGAGGATTTTGAAAAACTCAAGGAAGAGCATTCAAGACTTCATAAAGATTTTGAAATTATTTCAAAAGAATGTGATTTCTTAAAGAAAACTGAGCCAGTTAAATGTGAATGCAGTTTCAAAAAGAGCTCAAGAAAATTAGATGAGATTTTGAATGCTAAAAAACAGCCGTCCGATAAGCATGGAATTGGATTTTTTGAGCATCAAAATGAAAAGGTTTTGAACAAACATGCATCCACTTCTAGGACTTAGAAAACATTTTTGCGCTCTGTCAAAGCCAAACTTAGTCCAAGTCATATGTTGGAGAAAGGAAATATCAAATTCAAAGAGCTAGTTAAGCAAACTGTCAAGACCAAATGTTGGTAAAAAACTGACCTGAAACTGACACCTCGACAGAATACTAACACAGTTCGTAAACTGTATAAACCAATTGTCGATAGGAGAAATGACTTTCCTTCAAAACTGGACAAGCGTAATGCCTCATATGCAAGGAAACCAGTTTTACCAACAAGAACAACTATGCAACATAAAAATGTTGCAAGGAAGTCAGTTCGACAATCAGATAGAAATCCGAGAAGTTATGATAGACCATAGTTCTATTATAACAGTTATTCGAATAGGAGGAACACCTATTCGAGGCCTGAGTCGAGACAATTTTACTCTCAAAAGACTGTGATGGCTACTCACCCGAGAATGATTTCTCGAGACTCTTTTCAGAGCAACAGTTTCAGAAAGAGTTCACACACCACAACATTTATTAACATGCATTCAAACAACATACATTACTTTAGAAGAAGGGTTGATCATTCACCAAAGAGTGATCTAGTTTCACGAACTATAAAAGTGAAACAGATCTGGATACCAAAAGGTTGGATCCAGAATACTGACTTTGTAGGACCCGAAAAGATACGGGGACCTAAATATTTTTTCTGTCTTGCAGGGTTCGAGTTCTCAAAAGAAAGCAAAATCATGGATATTAGACAACGGGTGGTCGACACACATGACAGGGGAAAATGATTTAGTCAAGACCCTTGTGAAGTTCAAAGGAGCATCCGTCACCTTTGGAAACAAGGCCATGAAGGGATTCGTGAACTGAATCACGAAGTCCGTTTGCCAAAGATCGTTAATTGGAATATCAAAAATAAATTGCTATGCCTATGAACAATCCTAGCATGCTCCTATATTATTATCATTAAGAAGGTTTATGCGGAATACCTGGATCGATGAACTCTGAAGAACGCGTGCGCGGAGATGCCCTTTGAACTTTCCCACGCACAAAGATTTGATTTCCTAACAGATTGAGGAAATAAATCTATGAAAATAAAATAATTATTTTCAAAAAACAAGGAGAGAGAGAAGAAGAAAAATCCTCCTGATTTGATCTTCTGATCTGTATCCTGACTCGATCTGAAAATCTGGTGAAGATTCTCTATCAGATCCCTTGCCCAGTTGAGAAGCAGAATTTCCTCCTCGTTCTCAGATCTTAGTTGATCACCACAGCTCCCAAAACTGGTTTGCTGTGTGCAACTTATGATCTTGTGGTGTGTTGAGATCTGAGGAACTGAGGCCTATTTATAGGAAATTACTGGACTCCTATTGGGCTTGAGTTTCATGGGCCAGACCAGGGACCAAAATGCAAATAGCAAATAAGGCCTATCAATTAATTAATTTCCATATTCAACCCAGAATATAATTAATTAATTAATATTGATTCATTCCACCAGAGAATCAATACTGTGCTACCTATTTGCTACCACGTTTTGAGGTACGGGTTGCATGGGCTCGGTATATCCCCACATTTAAGGTTACAGACATTCATTAATTAATTTAAGCTCTGACAAGCTATTTAATTAATTAACATCTTATATTCCTGAATCAATCCACTCAAACCTTTTCACTTATGCTTGAACTTAATCAGCCTGCAGGACTTAGCATAACGAACCTTTTGAGCTGTTCAGGGAATGTCACCATCCTATACTGGATGTGGTTACCTAGTTCCAGTACCAGACAATCATATACAAACTGCTATTACCTAAGATACAAATATACAAGCTCAACTAGAGCCTTTCACTGCAACTCAAAGTAATACACAATCTGCATATACTTCTGTACCTTTATTTAGGCTTAGGATCTCGTCAAGCCATAAAGATCTAGATTCTTTTAATGTCAGATAAAAGAATCGATCTCGACTTAGGTCCTTATCAATGTGTGCCCCACACCAGCATACCAAGCCATCCAAGATAAGATGCTTATTACTGCGTATGCTGCAGCCTACACCGACAGTTTATCCTGGAACTGTCTCAGCTGTGATAACTATTTATATCTCGCTAGGTCAAACGATCCATACGATCTTCCGTGATCTTCTACACACCGTATGATCTCCCTATCGACGAGATAAGAGGATAATTGCGTTTGCGACACACGTTTGTTAATTCAGACAGGAGATGAACATACAACATTTATGATTTCCAGTATATTAACCAATCGACCTTGTACATAATATACCAATCATAATGCTTTCAGTATATAAATCCATCAATCTCCCACTTATACTCAAAGCATTATACAGGTGATTTCCAGAGTATAACGCGTCTAATCTAATCTAGCCATTACATCAAACATTCTACGTGGATAGCTTTGCCCTCAGCCCAAGGTTATGTACATGCATCTCGTAGACCTTCTAAGGCAGAGCCTTTGTGAATGGATCCGCTAGATTATTTCTTGTATCAATCTTCTCTACTAGCACATCACCCCTTGCTACGATTTCTCGTATAATATGGTACTTCCTTTCAATGTGTTTTGTTGCTCTGTGAGTTCGTGGTTCCTTTACCACAGTATATCGTGATTGACTTGGGCAGCTTAGGAATCACGTCCAACTCTAGAAGGAAGTTTCGAAACCATACCGCTTCTTTTGAAGCTTCAGAAGCTGCCACATACTCTGCTTCCATGGTGGAGTCCGCAATGCACTTCTGCTTTGCACTCCTCCATGATATGGCCCCACCTCCCAATGTAAACACATAGCCAGAGGTGGACTTCTTTTCATCTCGGTCTGCCTGGAAATCTGAATCAGTATAACCCACAGGGCACAACTCCTCACACTGATAGACGAGACAATAGTCTCTAGTCCTTTTCAGGTATTTGAGTATGTGCTTTACCGCGGTCCAATGCGCCTGTCCAGGGTTAGACTGGTATCTCGCTACCATGCCTACAACAAAGCAGATATCTGGCCTCATACATAGCATTGCATACATGAGGCTCACCAAACCGATGCATACGGCACGTTCCTCATTTCATCTTTCTCCCTTTGTGTCACCGTACACTGATCCTTGGAAAGATATATGCCATGTGTCACCGGACACTGATCCAATCACAGTATCCACATATGATCCTTGAGACAAGGTCAACATCCTCTTATTGCGCTCCCGCAATACTTTTACCCCTAGGATGTATCCTGCCTCCCCAAGGTCCTTCATATGAAACTGCTCGGATAACCACCCCTTTATGCCCGACAATACTTTCACATTGTCGCCAAATAGGAGAATATCATCTACATAAAGTGCAAGGAACACCACGCTTCCGCTGACACATAGACGGTACACGCAACTCTCGTTTGAGCATTGTGAAAATCTATAGGATTTAATCACTTCATCAAAACGCAGATTCCATGACCGTGAAGCTTGTTTAAGTCCATACAGCGACTTCCTTAGCTTCCAGACCAAATGTTCTTCGCCCTTCTGCACATAATCTTCTGGCTGTTGCATATAGATGTCCCTACCTTCTTCAAGGTACCCGTTTAGAAACGCGGTTTTGACATCCATTTGCCAGATTTCTAGGTCCTTATGTGCTGCTATGGCTAGGAGTATACGAATGGACTTAAGCATGGCTACCGGTGAGAAGATCTCGTCATAGTCTACACCTTCTTTCTGACTATAACCCTTCGCCACCAGCCTTGCTTTGAAAGCTGTAATTTCACCATTCGCTTGTAATCACGAAAATCGTATTCAATTATATGAACACGAAATTTGGATACAATTCAATCTCAATTTGGATCAAAATACATTTTGTGGATTCTGTCTCTATTCTTCCTTTGATTCTTCTCTTCGAACTTGATCTTTAAGTGTTCTTCGAGGTCTTCAACATAATTTGGCTCCGTCGATCCTCTTCAATTTGATCTTGAAGCTTTATAACGTTAATCCAAAGGGTTTTCACCTTGTTTTTGGATTAAACGTTATTCTTGAATGATTTCTTGAAGATCTCCGACCTTGTTCTTCGTGTTCTTGAAGCTTGATCTTCTTGTTCTTCTTGATTTTAGTCTTTGATCCTTTTCTTCAACAATTTGGAGGACTTCTAACGTTTCTTCGGGGACTATGAGCCTTGATTCCGAATCAAACGTAGGATTTGCTTGACTTTGATGAAGAACGCGTTGAAGATGACGAAGAACGCCCTCAAATCTTCAAAGGAATGCCTTGAATCTTGGAGAGAATTCTTCAAGTCTTGAGCTCTTCAATTTGCCTTCTTCACTTCACTTCACTTATGATTTTTCTTCAATTTATGTCTTGTATTTATAGGCAAAACATGAGAATCTAGGGCTTAGGTGGCGCGATCTCATTCGTCCATTGAGTTGTGATCACACGCTTCTCTTGTTTGGTGAGCTTGCCACATGTTGGCCTTTCATTGGGCGATGACTTTCATATATTAAATATCCCGTTTTATTTATTTTAATTTAGGAATTCTTTTTAAATAAATCCCTAAAATATAAATAAATTGGTATTTAATATTTTAAATCCACGTGGCATGTTTTAATTGGCTGTGAATTTTTGTGTGTCTACAAATTGCCCCCTTGAGACTTGTTCTTGAATGATTGTGAGAGGACGAGTCTCAATCATCTCGATAGTTTAGACTCGTATCAAGGAGTTCTTGAATTTGATTTGATTTGTTAGATAGTTTATACCGTATCAAGGAGTTCTTGATTTTTTTTTTGTTAAAAAAAAAATCCTTGTGCAATAAATAAAAAAAATGAGTGAACCCATTTCATTTTGCAATCCACAATCGAAACATATTGTGGCCCATTTCTCCATCTTCGTTTATCGCTGCCGAACAAGATTTTTTCTTAGCCCATTTAAAAGCCATCAATTTAATTATAAGAAGTCCATCTGAACTTATAAGGCAGGCCTATTTTGATTAATAAAGCATCTCAAAGATATTTGCGGCCCTCCATGAAGTGCATCAATTAATTAGTGGAGCCCAACAACGTTTGTAATTTTCTGTTGTATGAACAGAGGGAAATTATAGAGGGCAATCGAGGACAGTTTGTTTGGCAAGGACGACAGTTCTTTTTCTGCAATTTGAACGAACTGCCATTACCAAATGGAGAGCTCACCCTAACCCATTCAGTTTACAAGGAGAGGAAGGAGGTAAATAAAAACTCAACATTCTCTTCTTCTTCTTCCTTTTTGTTTCAGCGTTTTTTTTTAAATAAACAATCACTCTTTCGCAACCTCTATCAGCAAGATTAAACATACTCATGAAATTTACTCAAGAAGTTTCTCGTGCCCTCAAATCTTCCGTCATATTTTGATATTATTTTTGGCACGGCTCCGCAGAGATGGTTGATTTTCTTTAGAGGTGGAGACAGTATTGAGATTTTAAACTTCATTTTTGTGCATTTTTTTTACATCTCTTCTTTTATCTGTGCAGGGTCCTCCTTTTTCTGTATTTTGGCCATGACTGGAAGTTGAAGCTGCTACTCTCTTTTGCTCATTTTCCTTGTTTGGTGAGTTTCGCTGCGTTGATTTCTTGCGAAACATACTCTGCTATGTTCTGTTTGTTTTTTGCTGTTTTTTTGTTTTTTTGTTTTTTTTTTTGTTGTGCCTTTGATCCTTTCTGTATGTCTTTAATATGCCTTCCTTTGCCGTTTTATTCTTCACCCATGGCAGTGCTTCTGAACATTTGTTCTAGCTGTTGGTTGCACATCTTGGATATTTGCCAATATTCCCTATCAACGCAGGTTATTTTTCTTTATTTTTTTAATGTATTTTCCATCATCACTCACCATTCTTTTCCTTGCAAAATTATTATTATTATTTTTTTTCATGTGTGTCGCAGCCTATTCTTTGTTCATCATATCTGTTAGTTTATTGCTCTATTTCTTCCTTGTTGCTGCTCTACACCTTCAAGTCTCCTGAAAATGTGTAAACTGGGGTATGAGGTGGCAGCTGGCTGATGTAGGTTGTTTGTGTGGGGTTTCTATTTGATTTTGGAGAGTGTTTTGTTGAGTTGGTGGGGTGGTTTGTGGCTGTGTGGTGCTGCAGCTGGGTTCTACTGCTGCTGTTCTGTGCTGCAGCTGGGTGTTCTTGCTGCTGCATATGTTTCTGGAGTGATGGCTGGGCTTGTAGCATTTGGTTTTTTTAGTGCTGCTGCGGAGGTTTGCTTGTGAGGGGTGGTTTGGTTGTTTCTGCTGAGTCAAGGAGTTGCTGCTGGTTTGTTTGTGTTCAGCTGCTGTTTTCTACCCTGCTGCTTCTTCTTGGTATTTTCTCTGTTTATGATGAAGATTTCATGTGAGCCGGGGGCTATCCCAAGGTTTCTCGGTTTCACAGAGATTATCCCACAGTCTCGGTATTTCTCCGCTGCTATGTTGAAGATTTCATGTGAGCCGGAGGCTATCCCACAGTTACCCGATTTCACAGAGTCTATCCCACAGTCTCGGTATTTTTCCGCTGCGATGAAGATTTCATGTGAGCCGGGGGCTATCCCACAGTTACCCGGTTTCACAGAGACTATCCCACAGTCTCGGTATTTATCCGCTGCTGCGATGAAGATTTCATGTGAGCCGGGGGCTATCCCATAGTTACCCGGTTTCACAGAGACTATCCCACAGTCTCAGTATTTATCTGCTGCTGCGATGAAGATTTCATGTGAGCCGGGGGCTATCCCACAGTTACCCGATTTCACAGAGACTATCCCACGATCTCGGATCTTTCATCGTAGAATGGACTTCGACTCATCAAGCTTGTTTGGATACTTCTTTGGTGCAAGCCTTGACGTATGCTGCTACTTCCTTTTTTGTTTGTTTGATCGGCACCAACTTTATCTTTCTTCAACTTGGTAATAAACTTCCACTGGGCTACACCACTTGGGATTTGGTGACTCAAATTTTGGTTTGAAGGACATTTGGGTTTCTGATTTGAGAAGAGCAAGCCGTTGCTCTTTTTTATTTTGGATGGTGATACGTATTTTAATTTTGTGAAGAAAGAACATTGCATGCTTATATTTTTATTTTTTAGGCTTACTGTTTACTCCCTTCTTTAAATTGCTGTGCTTTGATTGTTGTTGGGCTTCTTTTTTTGTAGGTGACCAAGTGTGTGACTCATTCAAATGCTACTCTACACAATCATTCCAAGACTCCAAACAAGGATCTTCGATAGCAAAGTCTTGTAATAACTTCGTTCCTTTTTCTTCTCTTATGTAATGTCTTAATAAGGAAGACTTATTTTCATCTAGACAAACAATGATCAAGCTATGGGGCTTAAAACTTGAAGTCATATTATTTGTAAAACTCAAAAGAAGGTAGTAGCTGTTATTTCTTTGGTATTCAAGCATTGTCCTTTGATCAAGAAGAAAATATATGGTTTTACTGAAGCAAGAGGCAAAGAGCAACTCACAGACTTCTTATCAACAAGAGATATGGTTTTCTCTGAGTTTTATTTGAAGGCTTGAAGCAGTCATCAATATTGTCAAAAAGTATAGTCTCTGCCACAGTTCAAGCAAGCATCAGACCATCCCACAACTTCTTATATCAACTTTATGACTGTCGCATTATCTTTACAATAGTGGAACGAACCATAGAAGACCATCCCATATTGTGAAGCCGCAGCTAAGTGAAAGCTTGAAGATTGCAGCTGAATGAAGCTTGAAGATTAGCCATGGTTTGTCGTGGCAGCTATTTGCAGATTGCAGGTGATTGGCTAGTGAAAAAGATGTCTTTGGTGTGACGGTCCAAAGAAATTATGTTAAGCTCAAGTGGAGATGATCCCAAAGATACTGACTTGATGCAGAAGGTTCTACCAAGTGATGATTAAAGGAAGGGAAGGTTGAGCCATGTCAAGTTTCATTGATGAAGCCACCTAAGAGATCCATGAAAGATATTTTATCAAGAGTAGATTTTCAACCAAGAAAAGATCTGATTGTTACCAAGAGAAAACATCATTCCTTTATTGAGAGACGATCTTGTCTTCAACCTTGATGGCATGTTGAAGTTGTAACTAAACTTGAAGATATCCAGCCATTGTTGTCCATAGGGATGTCAATAAAACCCGAAATCGATGGGTCGGCCCGAAACCGGTGGGCTAAAATGCGGGTTAGGGTAAAAAATTTCCAACCTGAAATTATTTTTAACCGAACGGGTTGAACCCGACGGGTTGGCGGCCCGAACGGGCTGAGCCCGGTGGATTGCGGGTCGGCCCGTAGGTCCGGCAATATTTAATAATATATTTAATAATTTATTATTTATAATTTCTAATATTATTTATATCCTACTATACCCATTAATTATATACCTAATTCCCTAGACCTAATTTTCCGTCACACAAAATCTCATCAATCTCTCCCAATGACGTAGTCCTTTACCCTCAAATCGAAAAATCTTTCATTTCTTCCTCTTTCACTGTCTTCCACTCGTCACTCTCCTAATTAGCGTACCTACTCATTTTTTCCTTTCAAGAACCTTTAGCCACTCGTTGTTATTTTCACCCAAGTGAAAGCCATATTTAATTTTTTAATCATTATTTTATCATTTTATACGTTGAGGAATGTACTTCTATTACTTAAATTAGTTGGTATATAAGGATTGATGTTTTTTTTTCTTTTCAAACTATGATTATCCACTTATCATTATTTTTTTGCATAGATATTGTTATTTAATGTCTTTTATTTATGTTGGTTCATCATTTTCTTTTTTTATTTTATTTTAGGGGTTGTTAAAATATATTAAGAAAATCTTTACAAAAATAAACTCGTAAATATTGTCAACCCGACGGGTCAGCCCGAAAATCGGTGGGTTAGGGTTAGGTTCAAGAATTTTTAACCCGATAAAAATTCAGCCCGATTCAACCCGGACCGAATAGCCCGCAGCCCGATAGGGTTAGCCCGAAATCCGACGGGTTAGCCCGATTGACATCCCTAGTTGTCCATATGTAGAAGCGAATGTTTCGGTCATCAAACAAGCTTGTATATTCCTTTATTTCATGAATTGCATTTCTACTTTGACTTCTGTGAACTTGTGTTGTACATTTTTATTTTCTTCAATGCATATTTTAGTATTGCGCTAAGGCAAGACATAAACTATGACTGAACTTTAAAGGATATCTAAGCTGCCCATATACCTTTGAGAGAGATCAACTCAAAACGTAGTTCATAGGACACGATTTGTGATTTTGGTGGGTGGGTGCCGTGCATAGTTTATACTCATGCGGGCCAGGAGTGACAAGCAGTTTAGGCTCGTGCGCCAAGGAGCTGTCTTCATGATTTGAGGGGAATGCCGTGCACAATTTATACTCATGCGGGCCAGGAGTGACAAACAGTTTAGGCTCGTATGTCATGGAGCTGTCTTCATGATTTGAGGGGAATGCCGTGCACAGTTTATACTTATGCGGGCCAGGAGTGACAAACAGTTTAGGCTCGTATGTCATGGAGCTGTCTTCATGATTTGAGGGGAATGCTGTGCACAGTTTATACTCATGCGGAACAGGAGTGACAAACAGTTTAGGCTCGTATGTCATGGAGCTGTCTTCATGATTTGAGGGGAATGCCGTGCACAGTTTATACTCATGCGGGCCAGGAGTGACAAACAGTTTAGGCTCGTATGTCATGGAGCTGTCTTCAAGATTTGGGTCTTCCGTTTTTCTTCCATCTTTCCCTTTTTTTTCTTTTCGATTCTTTTTGTCTTTCTTTTTTTTTTTCATTTTTTTTATCTTTCTTTTTTTTTTGCTTTTCCATTTTTTTCTCTTTTTTTTTTGCTTTTCCATTTTTTCCCTTTTTTTTTCTTTTCGGTTTTTTTATCTACATATTTACACGTCACATCTTCATCATCGTTTCCTTTTCTTCTAAGGATAATAACGTTTCAAGAACTTGCCATTTATTGGCCCAACTCGTACGTGGTCTTCTTCAGAAACTAAAAGGTAAGCACCGTTAGTGTAGACTTCCTTGACAACATATAGACCATCCCATCGTGAAGTGAACTTGTTGCCAACACGGTGTGTAGTGACAATCGGCCTTCTCACAGCAAGAACTAAATCCCCAACTTGGAAGGATCTTGTTCGTACTTTCTTGTTAAAAGCTTTTGACATGCGTGCTTGATAACACTCAAGTCTTTGTTGTGCTTCCAACCTTTTCTCGTCGAGAGCTTCCAATTCCTCCAGACGCAGGCGTGCATTTTCTTCTTCAGTTAAGCCTTCTTGGATGGCCATTCTTAACGAAGGGATTTTCTGTTCGAGAGGAATAATAGCTTCTACGCCATACACAAATGAATATGGGGTTGCTTGCGTAGGTGTTCGATGAGTGGTCCGATATGCCCGTAGAGCTTCTCCAACTCGCTCATGCCAATCACGCTTGGATTTTGCAACGACCTTCTTCAGCAAACTGCATAATGTCTTGTTGAAGGCTTCTGCTAGTCCGTTAGCAGGCACATGATACATGGATGACTTTCGTTGCTTGAACTGAAACTTCTCACAAAGTTTGTCAATTAAGACGTTGCAAAATGGCTTTCCATTGTCGGTAATGATATACCGGGGAACTCCATATCAAAAGATTATGTTGGCTCTAATGAAATCAACCACATTTTCTTTTTTTTACTTCCTTCAACGGGATTGCTTCTGCCCACTTAGAGAAATAATCAGTTGCAGCCAAAATGTATAAGTGACCTGCCGAAGATTTCGTCATTGGCCCTACAACATCTAGGCCCCAAGCATCGAAGGGCCATGAGGCAACTGTCGGATGCAATGGTTCTGGCGGTTGATGGATGAGATTTGCATGGAACTGACAAGGTTGACATCTTTGTGCATAACTCATACAATCTTTCACCATTGTTGGCCAGTAATATCCCATTCTCTTGATACGGAAGTGCAATTTTGGACCAGATTGGTGAGCACCGCAAATACCAGAGTGTGCCTCCTCCATTGCTTGCTTTGATTCTTCTTCTGCTAAACATCGTAGGAGGACTCCATCGAAAGATCTTCGAAACAGAGTGTCTTTAAAATAGACAAATCGAGCACTGCGACGTCGAACATCAACCTTTTGACGTGGATCATCTGGCAGCTTCCCATTCTCTAAATAATTAACAAATGGCTGGCGCCAGTCTTCCCTGTCGATCTCGAACACTTCAACCATATTATTATCTTCTTCATCTTTTTCATCCTCAAACATGGGTGGTATTACCCAACTTTTGCAGACCGGAATGCAGGTTTCATTACTTGGCATAGCTAACACGGAGGCAAGTTTGGCTAATGCATCAACTTGTTTATTTTCACTTCGTGGGATATGTTCCAGCTCTATATCTCGTAGCCATCAAATCATTCTTTGTGCATACTTGACATAGGGCATCAGCTCGGGTTTCTTGACATCGTATGATCCAAGTAGTTGATTAATTACCAACTTAGAATCACCGTATATTCTTATTTGGAATCTCTTGGCATCCACCGCCATTTCTAACCCAAGGATAAGTGTTTGGTACTCAGCAACATTGTTAGAGCAATTCTTGGTCAAAGTAAATGAGTAAGGCAAGACTTCTTCATCAGGTGTCACAAACACTACCCCTGCGCCGGCTCCTTCCTTATGGGATGCTCCATCAAAATACATCTTCCAAGGTGGTGATATCTCAACTGCGAGGACATCTTCATCTGGAAAGTCATCAGTTAATTCCCATTCGGCGGGGATTGGATGATCAGCCAAGAAATCGGCTAACACTTGCCCTTTGACAGCCTTTTGAGGAACATATATGATTTCAAACTGTTGTAACTGAAGATACCATCGTGCAAGTCTATCAGAGAGCACGGGTTTTGACATGACATACTTCAAAGGATTTGCCTTTGAGATGAGTCGGACAGAATGAGCTTGAAAATAATGTTTAAGCTTTTGGATGGAAAATATTAAAGCTAAACATAAATTTTCAATTGGGGAGTAGTTGAGCTCATTTGGTGTCATCATCCTGCTTAGATAATACAAAGCATTCTCCTTCTTTTCTTCATTTTCTTGGGCAAGCAATGCCCCCATTGAGCGCTCTTGAGCGGCAATGTATAATATCAATGGGCGTCCAACAATAGGCGCAGTCAAAACAGGCGGTTTTGTCAGGTAAGCTTTTATGTTTTCAAAGGCATTTCTACAAGCTTCATCCCATTCAAACGGAATTCCTTTTTTCATGATCCTACTAAAAGGCTGGCAACGACCTGCCAAATTTGAAATAAATCTGCGCAAGTAGGCTAACTTTCCTTGTAAACTTTTCAGCTCATGGATATTACGAGGTTCGGGCATCTTCAGGATTGCATCAATTTTTGCTTGCTCAATTTCAATCCCTCGATGACGAACAATGAACCCGAGAAACTTCCCGGATTTCACTCCAAATGCACATTTCAAAGGATTCATCTTTAGTTGATGTTTCCTAAGTCGGTGAAAGATCATTCTCAAATCTTCTAGGTGATCTTCACGCCTCTGGGACTTGACCACGACATCATCAACGTAACATTCAATGTGTTTATGGAGTATGTCATCAAATATTTTCTGCATGGCTCTTTGATATGTTGCACCAGCATTTTTCAATCCAAAAGGCATTACTTTATAACAATATATTCCTTTGGGAGTACGAAATGCTGTCATTTCCTCATCTTCTGGTGACATACGAATTTGGTTATAACCAGAAGAGCCATCCATGAAAGACATTGCCTCATGGCCAATAGTAGCATCAATCATCAGCTCAGTTATTGGCAGTGGGAAATCGTCTTTCGGGCATGCCTCATTAAGATCTCTGAAATCAACGCAAACTCTGATTTGCCCATTTTTCTTTCGCACTGGGACAATGCTTGAGATCCATGTCGGGTATTTCACTTCTCTTATGAATCCAACTTCAATGAGCTTATTCACCTCAGCTTCAATCAAAGGAATTAACTCTGGCCAAAATCGGCGTTGTGCTTGTTTGACTGGTTCTCTTTTGACTGACAGGCGGTGGACAGCTATCTTAGGGTCAAGCCCTGGCATCTCTTTGTACGACCAAGCGAATATGTCCTTAAATTCTTTTAACAACTCCACATAGGATTTCTCCTCGTTAGAAGTTAGCATTGCACTGATGTAAGTTGGTCTTGGGTCATCAACACTTCCCAAGTTAATTTCTTTCAACTCGTCAACAGTTCCTTTAACACCTTCTTCAAACTGCGGAGGAGCATCTTTGGCGTCTTCTTCCTCAATTGTACCATCTTCATTTAAGGTAATATGATATGAAGAAACCTCTTTCTCTTCTATGGGTGGATTATCTGATGACGCAACACTTTCTCCATCATCTTCATCCTTCGAGACTTTTGTTAAAATGACAGTCCTCTTCGTAGCTTTCAATTCTCTTCCACAGGAAATGGTTAATATGGTTTGCCTCTTCATGCGGGAGGGAATTAAACTCCTTAGCTTTGTGAATTGTGAATCCTCATCAGTATTTTCCTTGGTCATCGTTGGTTTATGATGACTTCTTTTTCCATCTTTAAGCGGTCCCAATCTTTCGAACACAGATAGTTGTGGTTGCTTTTTATTTCTATCATTGATTACATCTTTTGTCGAAGACCTTTCTTCTTCAGTGATATAGCAGGTGTTACCCCTTCTAATCGCAATACGAACTGGAGCTTGCGGGGCAAATCCTAGTCCTTTCCTGTGGCTGACATCTGAATTTAAAAACTTTTCACTGATGTTGATTCTTCTTGCTGGCTGATCCACTATTCTTGGATGGCGATTTTTTGATTTTGGGCCATAACCTGCCTTAAGCAAAAGTGAGAATGCTTTTGGGCCGTAATTCTTTGCAATTGTTCTTTCAGAAAGTTCTCCATGCTCAGTTATAGCATTGTGAACGGGTCGAACAAATCCATCCAATGATTGCAGCAGAGGTTTACCAGCATCAATCTTTGTTAAAGGGAATGTTAGGTCCTTCATGGATTCCTTCTCCATGAGTGGAGCTTTACCATTGTCGATCTTTGCATCATCATTGATTTGGATAGCCTTCTTACGTGTCAAATAGTATTTTTCTGATTCCATGAACGGATTGCTATCACCCACCACCTTCTTTACTACTCCATTTTTGCAATACTTCAGACATTGATGCCAAGTGGAGGGAATGACGCCATTTTCGTGCAGCCATGGACGACCAAGAAGCATGTTATAGGATGTATTGGCATCGATGACATGGAATAACACTATCATTGCCATATCATTCATTAACAGGTCCAAGATCACTGTTCCTAAAGCTCTTTGCCCTTCATGATTAAGTCCTTGGATCATCAATCGGCTATCCGCGAGCTCATCCATGGAAATCCCCAATTTCTTTAGAGTACGTAAAGGCAGGATGTTGACTGCTGACCCTCCATCCACCAATATTCTATTTAATTTTTGCTCGCGAACATAGCCATCTACAAACAATGGCCGATTGTGTGAATCTGGGCCTAATTCGAAATCTTTATCTGTGAAAGTTATTGCAAGTACAGATCCCGCGCTTGTCATCTCTTCTTTTAGAAGGAAGTGTTCTTCTGCCTGCTTCGAACTTTCTCCCACGGCTTTTTCAATCTTGAATATGATTGTGTTGGCAGTGGCCGCCTCCTCCTCAAGCGAAATTTTGCCTTGACGAGCTAGTTGCATCACTTTGTCTTTAAATATGAAACAATCTTGTATGGGATGACTGACTAAGCGATGATACTTGCAATACTTTGGATTATCAACCTGGTTGGTTTCTTCGGGACGTTTCATCTCTGGTAATTCAATGAGCTTTGCTTGGAGCAGATCATCGAAGATTCCCTGTACATCTGAATTTAGAAATGGATACTCTCTTTGTTGCATTTCTTTAAGGGTTAACTTCCTCTGCACGTTTTCCTGTGGAGTAGTTCGCTTTTCTTTGTTGATTTCTTTTTTCTGAAATGCATTTGGAGTCGCCCTGATTGCCATAGATTCCTTCTTCATGGGTTTATCAAATCATTTTCCCCCTTTTCGAAAGTCTTTCCTCTCTTGAAATCTTCGGGGATCTTGGATTGGTGGTTCTTTCATCCCACTGGCTGCCATGCTTAGTTCCATATCATGGGCTCTAGTGGCCAGATCTTCGAAAGTCCTTGGTTGGATTCCTTTGAGGATGTATTGAAGGCCCCATTTCATCCCTTGAATACACATCTCAATTGCAGAGGTTTCTGAAAGACGATCTCTATAGTTGAGGCATAAGTTTCTCCATCGATTGATATAGTCAATGACTGGTTCTTCTTTCCATTGGTGAGTATTGGTGAGTTCCACCATGCTAACAGTTCTCCTTGTGCTATAAAAGCGATTAAGGAATTCGTGCTCTAATTGCCCCCAGCTGTCGATTGAGTTTGGTTCCAAGTCTGTATACCAATCAAAGGCATTTCCTTTAAGAGATCGCACGAATTGCTTCACCAAGTGGTCTCCGTATGTTCCAGCATTGTTGCAGGTTTCGACGAAGTGAGCAACATGTTGTCTCGGATTTCCCTTTCCATCAAATTGTTGGAATTTTGGTGGCTGATAGCCCATGGGCATCCTCAAGTTGTCAATTCTTCGAGTATATGGCTTGGAGTAAACTAGTGACAACTTAGAGCTTTCGTCGAACTTATTTTTCAAAGTCCCTTCGATAAATTCCTTGATTTGGTCAATTTGGATGAAGCCATCAGAGGAGACATGTAAGCCTTTGGATGCAGATTTTGCCTCATCATTTGCTTTTTTTTCGTTAGGCGTTTCCATATCGTTACTTTGCTCACCTTCGTCATCATTTGTTTGACTGGACTCTCCTTTCTCTTTCTTAAGCCTTGCAATCTCGGCGCTTTGATCTTGTAGCTATTTTCTTAGCATGTCCACTAACTCTTTCATGCTTGCAAGTTGTTCTTGTACGGTAGAAGTGTTAACCATCATCACTGATGAGAAAGCATTGCTTTTATGCACTTCATCGTCAGAAGCAATCGACTTTAGAGTTTCCAATGCTCGTCTTGTCATACTTCTTGTAACGACACCAACAACTTTTGAGGTATTTGATGCCTGAGACATCCTTGAACTTGTATTTAAGAGAAGAGATGAAAGGTAGAGAAGGTCCCACTGGGCGTGCCAAAATTTGTAATCACGAAAATCGTATTCAATTATATAAACACGAAATTTAGATACAATTCAATCTCAATTTGGATCAAAATACATTTTGTGGATTCTGTCTCTATTCTTCCTTTGATTCTTCTCTTCGAACTTGATCTTTAAGTGTTCTTCGAGGTCTTCAACAGAATTTGGCTCCGTCGATCCTCTTCAATTTGATCTTGAAGCTTTATAACGTTAATCCAAAGGGTTTTCACCTTGTTTTTGGATTAAACGTTATTCTTGAATGATTTCTTGAAGATCTCCGACCTTGTTCTTCGTGTTCTTGAAGCTTGATCTTCTTGTTCTTCTTGATTTTAGTCTTTGATCCTTTTCTTCAATAATTTGGAGGACTTCTAACGTTTATTCGGGGACTATGAGCCTTGATTCCGAATCAAACGTAGGATTTGCTTGACTTTGATGAAGAATGCACTGAAGATGACGAAGAACGCCTTCAAATCTTCAAAGGAATGCCTTGAATCTTGGAGAGAATTCTTCAAGTCTTGAGCTCTTCAATTTGCCTTCTTCACTTCACTTCACTTATGATTTTTCTTCAATTTATGCCTTGTATTTCTAGGCAAAACATGAGAATCTAGAGCTTAGGTGGTGCGATCTCATTCGTCCATTGAGTTGTGATCACATGCTTCTCTTGTTTGGTGAGCTTGCCACATGTTGGCCTTTCATTGGGCGATGACTTTCATATATTAAATATCCCTTTTTATTTATTTTAATTTAGGAATTCTTTTTAAATAAATCCCTAAAATATAAATAAATTGGTATTTAATATTTTAAATCCACGTGGCATGTTTTAATTGGCTGTGAATTTTTGTGTGTCTACATCGCTCCTTTCTTTCTTTTGTATACCCATTTGCACCCTATGGCTCGACAGCCATCGCTCCATAGCCGTAATGGATTCTATTTCAGAATCCATGGCGATCAGCTATTTGTCTGCATCCTTATCAGATACCGCCTCGTCATTTGTCCAGGGATCGGTATCATCCAGTCTATTTTCCGGGATCAAGTCAGAAGACTCTCCCACGAACATGTACCTTTCGTGTTGGTGGACAACCCTCCCACTGCAACGAGGCATCTGAATCGTGTTAGTAGTTGGCACAGTACGCGTTGGTCACATACCTTGCATTAGTGGCAGTGTTGGTATAGCCTCACTTGTTGTAGGTGGATTTACCATTACACTGGGCTTTCCTGATGGAATTGCTTCTTTGTCCTCAAGCTCATGGAGGACAATTTCACTCTTGGATCTGTGGTTTCTTACATATTCGTCTTCCAAGAATCTCGCGTTGGTACTGACAACGTCTTTTTGATTCTCAGGACAATAGAAGTAACCATCTTTCGTTTGCCTGGGATATCCTACAAACAGCATCAGCTTACACCTACTTTCTAACTTATCAGGTTCCTTTGTCAGCACATATGCTGGACAACCCCAAACCCTCACTCTGTTCAAACTTGGCTTTCGCCCATACCAGAGTTCCAGAGGTGTTTTAGGAACTGATTTAGAAGGTACCAGGTTAAGCAAATAGGCCGCTGTCTCCAAGGCATATCCCCAAAACGAAATCGGCAAGCTTGCATAACTCATCATTGACCTGACCATTTCCAATAGAGTTCTATTTCTTCTTTCTGCTACACCATTTTGTTGAGGGGTTCCTGGTGCAGTCCACTAGGATGTAATCCCGTTATCTGACAAGTACTGCAAGAACTCGTTACTGAGGTATTCTCCACCACGATTTGATCGTAGTGTCTTGATAGTCTTACCTAGCTTCTTTTCTACCTCAGTCCTAAATTCTTTGAATTTCTCAAAGCATTCAGACTTATGGCGAAGCAAATAGACATATCCGAATCTTGAGTAATCGTCAATGAATGTGGCGAAATACTCATAACCTCCGCGAGCTTGCGTGGACATTGGTCCACATAAGTCAGAGTGGATCAATTCCAACACATTCTCTGCTCGAGACTGGCTTGCCTTAAAAGGCCTGGTCGTCATCTTTCCTTCTATACAGGACTCACAGATTTGATGTGGTACCACTTGGAAAGAATCCAAGAGCCCATCGCATGCTAATGTTTTAATCCTCTTTAGATTGATGTGACCTAGTCTCAAGTGCCAGAGATATGTTTGATCCTCATCGGAAGAAAACTTTCTCTTTAAATGATTATTATCAATGGATGAGTTTGCAACATTCACGGAAGATTTATGCATACAATCAATGATATAGAGAGAGTCAATCAGTTTACCATGACAGATAACACCGTTATTACCAATGATAGAAACTCCACTATAAAAAATAACTGAATATCCATCACAAAATAACTTGGAAACTGAAATTAAGTTCCACCGAAAAACCGGCACATATAAAACATCTCTCAAAATCAAAACATTGTTTTCAAAGCATAAAGAAAAATCTCCAATGGCTACTGCTGAGACTCGCTCTCCCCTGCCCATTGAGATGGTAATCTCATCATGCTTCAGCTGCCTTGTCGGCCCAAACCCCTGCAAAGTATAACAAACATGATCCGTAGCTCCAGTATTCACTACCCAAGAATGGGTAGAAACCGATGCTAAACATGTTTCTGTTATAAGTGCACATGACGTACCTTGTCTACCCGTGCTAGGCACTAGACAATTTACTTCACTTCGCTTGCGTTTGCATGGCCTGGTGATAATTTCTGCCTCATCTATTTTATCCAACTTCTTAAGCATTTCTTTTGCTTCAGCAACTGCCTTGTCAAGAGCTGACAAAGTTGGAGCAAACTCAAATGCCATCATGTCAGATTTCTCTCGCAACAGGGACCTGAGTAACTCATGAAGAGGAAACTCGCTCCTGGTACCGAGAGATTTGATGAAATCACCATAAGAATCAGATAGAGAGTGCAGGACAATGTTTATTTTTGCCCGCTTATTAATTTGTCCACCTCTCTTTCTGTACTTTCTCATGATTCTCATCATACTGATGAAGTGCAGAACTAACGAACTCCCCTCAGTTATTTTCTTGAAAATCAGGTCCTTCACAAGATCATAACTGATAATTCGTCTCACCTTCCCATATACTTTCATAAGGTCCCTCCATATTTCAACAGCAGTTCGGAACTTCTTGTACTTGTGCTTTAATTCTCTAGACAGACTCTTCATGATGAGTCTGCGGGCAAACTCATCTGAAGCTACCCATCTGTCATAGAACACTCGCTCATAACCAGTACAGTTCCTATACTGAGGAGACAGTGGGTCCATGTAAAGTACATAGACATGTTTTGCAGTACAGAGTATTTCCATGAAGCAAAACTTCCATTCAGGAAAATTGGGACCGGTTAAAGGGTTTAGCGCTAAGAGGTTTACAATATGAATAGACATGTCTGAAAACAATAAATTAAGAAATAGAAATTAAAACATAGTCGCAAACTATTGAAACAATTAAATATTAAAACCTTATGATAAAACAATATTAATGTTTCCTCCAATTTGCCTAAGTATTACTATTGCAAGCCACACATGTGGACATTTACAACAAAACACTTAACCAGACTGCATCTTTCAATTCCAGTCCTTTAATTCAAATCCATGCCCGGGTTCCTTAGACAAATGGAATTAATAATTGGAAACTAACTTAAGACCATATTATCCTACTGAGCAGGGACATCACAAATGAGTTATACTCTGGATAACATCTAAGCTAGCTTACCAACAAAGCCAACCCTCCCATATAAGGATCTATTAGAACACACCCGATCCCTACAATAAGGTTGTCTCACTTAATTCAATCCCTAGAGAACTTATGAAAATTCAATACGCAAGCTACACATGTAGACGTTTACGCATGAGCTCCCACTTCTCACATGAATTAAATGTTTGTTTTAAGAAATCCTATCTATTAGAACTTATGAATAATAAATTAAGTAAGCTACGCATGTAGACATTTACCTAATAAATTACCCACTTCCAATAAAGGATCGCTTTGTGGAGGTCTTACTAAATTATGAGCTTAGTAATTTTTAGTTCATAAGGTTCAATTGCACAGATTATTTTATGTAGCCATAATTATAACATTGCTAAAATTCTATCACGCAAGGCATGAACCCCGAATTTATAGTTATAATTAATTACATAAAATAAATCACATAGCATGCTTTAAAGCTGTAAATAAAAGCAGTAAACGTGCTCCTATTATCTACAACATGCTTGTATGCTGCGCAATTAGATTAAACACGTATATCATACGAAGACAAATAATAAAGCAAATAAAAAATGTCCTCGTGGCCCAAGATACGAAATAAAAATTAATTCTAACTATTACAAGTTGGAATTAATAATACAGATATTCGACTGGGCACCCACTACTTGGACTGAGATTTGAATTCATCTTCCGAATTTGGGCCTCCAAGATTTGATTTATCGGAAAATTGGACAACTGGGCCAGTTAACCAAATCGCGAACCTAGGCACACATTGCAAGCCCAATAGTCCGTGAGAACTTAGCCCGACGAGCCACCACCGGCGAACCACCGCCACCGGCATCTCGCCGCCGCTGTGAGGGCTCTCGGAATCGCGGAACAGCCATGCACATACGTGCATGGTTGTAGTCCGCGATCCGCCTCCTCCGGCCGTTGTCTGTTTCGCATGCCGTCGCCCCGGCTTGCCTTGACCGTCGCCCGAACCGCCGTTTACTCTTCTTCTCCACCGTTGGCTCACCTAGGCTCACCGGAAAACCCGCACGAAGCGTGGAGGGGACGTGCGCTCCGGCACGCACCCGCAAACCCTAGGATTTGCGCTGGTTGCGGCCGCGCCGCCTCCACCGTCCGCCATTGCCGGTCTCCGCCTCCCAAGCTATCGCCTACCACCTTGCCCCGCGCCGACGTCGACCGAGGGAGGACCCGCGCCCGCCGCCGGCGAGCGCGTGAAGGGTTGCGCGGGTCCTGCGTGCGCGCGCGCGAGCCCTAGGGCTTGCAGCGTCGCGCTCGCCCCCAGCGCTCCCAGCCCTTGCGCCGCCGTCCCGGCCGGCTGCCTGCCGTGCCTCCTCGTGCCGTCAGCTGCGCCTGGGGCCACCGCACCCGGCCCTGCCGACTGTGGCTGCGCGGCACCCTGCCTGCGTGCGCGCGCGCCGCCGCCGTGCCCTACTTCGCGCCGACCTGCCGTGCCGGCGCTATCACGTGTCGTCTGGCCCTTCGTTCTTCGTGTTCTTCGTTCTTCGTGTTCTTCGCATTCTTCGTTTTCCATTTTACAGATTTAATTTTTAAATAAAAGATTACATTGAATAATCCTAATTACAATCTAAAAAATCTAAATCTAACCACAGATTTATCTCGTGGGTGAAAAACGAATCCATAAAAAAGGGCGGATCAACCCGAGAACCACGAGGACGTAAAACATACAATCAATCCAAAAACCATCCATTGCATGCAATCAATAATAATAATCATGCATAATCATAGGCAATATTATTTTTCCGATAGAGCCAATTAATAAACCAGGCTCTGATACCAATTGAAGGGATTCATGAACTGAATCACGAAGTCCGTTTGCCAAGGATCGTTAATTGGAATATCAAAAATAAATTGCTATGCCTAAGAACAATCCTAGCATGCTCCTATATTATTATGCATAAGAAGGTTTATGCGGAATACCTGGATCGATGAACTCTGAAGAACGCGTGCGCGGAGATGCCCTTTGATCTTTCCCACGCACAAAGATTTGATTTCCTAACAGATTGAGGAAATAAATCTATGAAAATAAAATAATTATTTTTGAAAAACAAGGAGAGAGAGAAGAAGAAAAATCCTCCTGATTTGATCTTCTGATCTGTATCCCGACTCGATCTGAAAATCTGGTGAAGATTCTCTATCAGATCCCTTGCCCGGTTGAGAAGCAGAATTTCTCCTCGTTCTCAGATCTTAGTCGATCTCCACAGCTCCCAAAACTGGTTTGCTGTGTGCAACTTATGATCTTGTGGTGTGTTGAGATCTGAGGAACTGAGGCCTATTTATAGGAAATTACTGGACTCTTATTTGGCTTGAGTTTCATGGGCCAGACCAGGGACCAAAATGCAAATAGCAAATAAGGCCTATCAATTAATTAATTCCCATATTCAACCCAGAATATAATTAATTAATTAATATTGATTCATTCCACCAGAGAATCAATACTGTGCTACCTATTTGCTACCACATTTTGAGGTACGGGTTTCATGGGCTCGGCATATCCCCACATTTAAGGTTACAGACATTCGTTAATTAATTTAAGCTCTGACAAGCTATTTAATTAATTAACATCTTATATTCTTGAATCAATCCACTCAAACCTTTTCACTTATGCTTGAACTTAATCAGCCTGCAGGACTTAGCATAACGAACCTTTTGAGCTGTTCAGGGAATGTCACCATCCTATACTGGATGTGGTTACCTAGTTCCAGTACCAGACAGTCATATACAAACTGCTATTAACCAAGATACAGATATACAAGCTCAACTAGAGCCTTTCACTGCAACTCAAAGTAATACACAAACTGCATATATTTCTGTACCTTCATTTAGGCTTAGGATATCGTCAAGCCATAGAGATCTAGATTCTTTTAATGTCAGATAAAAGAATCGATCTCGACTTAGGTCCTTATCAATGTGTGCCCCACACCAGCATACCAAGCCATCCAAGATAAGATGCTTATTACTGCGTATGCTGCAGCCTACACCGATAGTTTATCCTGGAACTGTCTCAGCTGTGATTACTATTTATATCTCGCTAGGTCAAACGATCCATACAATCTTCCGTGATCTTCTACACACTGTATGATCTCCCTATCGACGAGATAAGAGGATAATTGCGTTTGCGACACATGTTTGTTAATTCATATAGGAGATGAACATACAACATTTATTATTTCCAGTATATTAACCAATCGACCTTGTAAATAATATACCAATCATAATGCTTTCAGTATATAAATCCATCAGGCCAAGGGACAAGTGATTAAAAAGGATGCGTGGAGCACAATGGAATCGTCATTCAGAACGTGTCCTTAGTCACCAATCTAAAACACAATCTCCTAAGTATAAGCCAACTGAGTGAGAGTGGCTATATTGTCAGTTTCGAAGAATTAGAATACCACATCATGGACAAGGTGACTCACAAGACCATAATCAGAGGAGTCAGGAAAGGAGATCTTTACATTGTTGATTAGTCCAGTGGAGAAGGGGGAACATGCCTCCTGGCGCACAGTTCCTCAGAAGGAGTAAACTGGTTGTGGCACAAAAGACTGAATCATTTGAACTTCAACTCGATTAGACATCTAGCGAAGCATAATTTAGTTGAAGGACTACCACATAATAAGTTCCAGAAAGATGGAGTTTGTAAAGCTTGTTAGCTCGGGAAACAGACAAAAGCCTCCTTAAAAACATGCCAGTTACAGCAAGCACGGAGCAGATCATTGGAACTGCTCCACATGGATTTGTTTGGTCCAGTTACTCCACCCACAATTGGAGGAAGAAAGTATACATTAGTAGTTGTAGATGACTACTCAAGATATACGTGGGTGGTGCTGCTCAAGTCCAAAGACGAAGTCAAAACTCAGCTACCAGAACTGATTACTCGTCTTTAGAATGACAAAGGGGTGACACTTAAGA